>CM076576.1:381808333-381870100 GCA_034641835.2 Pinus albicaulis | reverse complement strand
GAATGCGTACAACCCTGGATTTGTTCATTTTACCACCAGAGGCACTCTAGTCCCTTAACACACTAACCCACTCTTGTTTCAGGTCACTAGAATTAGGTTTGTACTACACAATTATTCCCACGCTGAACCTTTTTGGTGACGTATCGCTTAGATCTGTGATCATGTTTGCATTGAGACTATTCTCTCTCTCTCTCTCTTTTAACTCATTTGTGTTTTTTTTTGGTAGGTGACTCCTCTACAAACCTGGTTAGAGGTCCATTGGCCACGCCAGTTCTGAGTTCCTCATTTATTTTGCGCTTCTTAATTGTTAGATTTGGGTTTCATTATGGCCAGAATGGCTAGTCTTATGCACTATAGCATGAGAAGAATGTTAACCAATTTCAAAGTGGTGAGCTTTCCCATAACAAGTACCATGAATCTATTATATCCCTTATTTGTTTAGTGTTACAAGGATAGAATTGTTGAAGTTTCACATTCAATGTATGTTTTTGCCATTTTTTTTCAATAATGGAGATCTACTTGTAATTGTTCTTTAAAACTTATAACTATGTTAAATGACACCATAAGTTTATTTTATTTTTTGAATTTTAAGGGGATTCTCCAAATAGAACTCACAACATCAAATAAACCTGGAAATGTGCTTTTAGTGACTCAATTTTATCCCTTCCTCTTGGATATCAATGATTGTAAAATCTAGTTCCTTTGCTAGAACAATAGATTGATTCTAATACTTATTATCTAAATTAGTTGGTAGTTTTGATTGTGTTCTTACAAGTGATTATGTCAACCCGTGGAATTTTAGTAGGTTATCTCATGGATTTCACATGGGGCTTATGGGGCACATATGTGTATATTCTATATCTATCCTCATGAATCAATGGTGATTTCAGCCTATGGTTTGGTGAGTTTGGGTGACTTCCCCTCTTACCCTCGTTTCATTCTCATTTTCTTTTGTTGCAGGCACTTTTTCCCGAGACTAAAATTCCTTGGCGTACAACCCTGGCTTTGTGAATTTTTCCACTAGAGGAACTCTATTCCTTTAACACGCTAACCCTCTCTTGTTTCAGGTCACTAGGATTAGGTTTGGAATACAGAAGTATTCCCACGTTGAACCTTTCTGGTGATGTCTCACTTAGTTTTGTGGTCATGTTTGCATTGAGACTTTTCTCTCTCTCTCTCTCTTTTAACTCATTTTTGTTTTGTTTTTGGTAGGTGACTCCTCTAGACACATGGTCACAGGTCCATTGTCCAAGATGGTCCTAAGTTCCTAATTTATTTTGCGTCACTTAATTGTTAGATTCAGGTGTCATTGTGGCCAGAATACCTTGTCTCATGCACTATAGCATGGGAACAATCTTAGCCCATTTGGAAGTGGCAAGGTATCCCATCATGTAGATGAGAAATTTGACGATAGAGAGCAATTAGACATATAAATATCTTCCTTATTTCTCGAATCTAGCATGATGTTTATCTCATTCGCATACACTCCTAATTAGTGAGTCACTTCATCCCTAAATTAAATAGAATGGTAAACCTAACTTCATTCAGAGTTTTGAATGAGTTTCTAAATCCATTTCCCAATTTATAAATTCCCTTAAATTGATGCATTCCATACATATTAATCTAGTACGAATGATGTGTGTGGCCCAACCCATAACGGATATCTTCATGTATGAGTTAATTTGTGGTCGCTTATTGTGACAATTGTGGTGTCATGCATAGAGACTTGTCTCGCGACATGTTGGTTGGTTAAAATGAAAAAATCATGGTAAAAGTAGCACATCTAGAGCTTGGTAAGTCTTTTATAATTCAATTCCTATCAAAATGGATATTCACTAGGTGAGTATTTTCATTGTGTTTTTTATTTTTGAAAGTTAAGATGGGGGTTGGTTATTGGCACAATTGTGGTGCGATGCATAGGGACTTGCGTCACAACAAGCTGGCGGGTAAAGAAAACAAATAAGTCTTTTATAATTCAATTCCCGTCAAAATGGATATTCACCAGGTCACTATTTTATTTTGTTTTTTTTTTCCAAAATTCCCTTTGTGTTTTTGCTTAACAATAGCTTTTCTCTTTATCATAAGTTAGCTTTCCATTCAAAATTTTAAATTTGAATGTTTAAATTTTCATTGATTTTCATTTATAAAATCATCAAATAAGTTTTTATAATTCAATTCCTGTTAAAATGGATATTCACGAGTTGAGTGTTTTATTTTTTATTTTATTTTTTTCCAAATTTCCTTTTGTGTTTTTTTTGAACATTAGTTTTTCTCTTTCTCAAAGGTTAGTTTTCCATTAAAAATTTTAAATTTGAATGATTAAATTTCCATTTATTTTCATTTATAAAATCATCTTACTCAGAATTACACTAGAGAGCTTAATTTGAAAGAAGCTTGGCAAGATATGGTATGTGATATTTTCTATTTCATTTATTTTAAGTTTGCAAAAATCATTATAACTGGTTGGAAATTGATAGAAACGACGAGTTGAAAATGGATACAAGGATAGTTATCCTTTATTGGCAATTGATATAATGATAATTGCTCTTTAAAAAACATAACTTTCTTAAATGACACCATAAATTTGTTTTATTTTTTGCATTTTAAGGGTATTCTGCAAGTAAAACTCGCAGTATCAAATAAAACTGACAATGTGCTTTTAGTAACTCAATATTATCCCTTCCTCTTGGATATCAATGATTGTAAAATCTAGTGCTTTGAACAACCTCTTGTATATCAATGATTTTAAAAGCTAGTCATTATCTGAGTCAGTTGGTAGTTGTGATGGTGTGCTTACAAACGATTTTGTCAACATGGGGATTTTTAGAAGGCTATCAAAAATGTGATTTAAACTTGATCGACACATGTATTAATTGAACCACTCTAAGCTTATTCGACATATGTATTTATAGTACCAGTGCCTAGATATGAAATTTAGGAAACTCATTATGCTTCTCTAGTGAAACTTTGTGTTTATGTTTTTTGTACACTATAGGCTAGCCTAGCTATTGCAACCTAGTGGATTGGATAATTTGTATTTTTTTGAATGTATGGAGTAGAATGCTTATATTCATTGAGGAATGAGAGGGAAATTTTTATGTGGTGTCTGTAATTGCAAGATATCTTTATTGTATTGGCATATGTTTAAGACATTCCTCAAATGGTTAGTATTGCATACATACAATTATAACCTTAATATAGATTAGGACTTCGATACTTTGTTAAACATAGCTTATCCTTGAACTTCTTGTGTATTATCCTCCTTTATCAAATGATAATATATCTTTCTTGTATTGCCATATATCAAATGATAATATATCAAATCCTTTTAAGTAATCTCATTTTAGAGCTCAGTGAGAGATTTCCAACGATGTTGACAGTTCTTCAAACATATCTATGGTTTGGTTGCAATTGGGGAAAGAAAAATTAGGGTTTCTCTTTTAATAGGGTAATTTCCCTCCAATTTGGTCCATTTTCTAATGGATCTATGGTGAATGTGGAGAGGAGGAGAAGGTCGTAAATCTTGCGGTCTTCATAGCAGAAAAAACAGCCATTGGAATTGAGATCCATCAGTTGTAGGTAGGTGGCCTAACCTTACTCTTCATTTTCAGTAGATTAGAATTTCAGATTAGGTGCCCAGAGCATGAGAATAGCACTCTGCCCCTCCTCGCCACTACCTCACACTTCCTGGGCCCTGTTCTGTGAGTTGAGTCATAGTTTTTGGAGGGAAAAACTATGACCTCATAGGTACAGGACTGGGAAAAAAAGAACTGCCAAAAAGTTGGGTTTTGCCCTGTTTTTTGGTTGGGAACTAGAGCTTCATGGTTTTCATGCAATATTTCTTCTTCTAACTGAAAATGTGTTGGGTTTGTGCAGGTATGGTAGAGTTAAATATCAACTTGATAGAGAGATATTTGAATGTGCTTCGTTCTGAGATCTAGGGGAATCAGGTGGTTAGAGGGGCATTAGTGAGGTATGGGGTTCTCAAGTTCATTGAGAACCCATTAATGAGTGTAGGGGAGCCCTTGCTATCCATGATAGTTAGCTAATGAGCCCTAAATATGGAGGTATTTATAGTGTAGGGGCACTATATTGAGCTTACTATTGAGGACATCTATTTTCTTCCCAGTCTCCCGCAACTGGGGGTGATGGGGAATATATAGCCAGTATTACCATGGCGGTGGAATATATCAAAGTTTGTGGAATTTTGTTTCCTACCAGATGTTCATGTGAAGCACACGGTGATACTGATCAAATATCTAGAGAGGCTAGAGACTCGAGCTAGCGTCGTAGCAGTACTGTAAATCCTCGACAACCAGGCATTCCACCAGATCACCGGAGGGCAGATGATGTTGTTTAAGAGTGTGCTGAGTGGGACTTACTATGGGTGGGCCTACTATGTGATTTTGGTACAGCTTTTTGCTTGTTCTTCTTTGACAATATCCCTACACTTCAGCCTCATGTATAGATCCAGGATGGGGGTCAACAGGAGCCCAGGATGTGCTGCTGGGGGAAGCTACTGTGGAGAGGAGGAGGTGGCGGAGTCAGATGAGTGTTCCACAACAATTTCTTCACACATTGGCACCAAATCCTTTGTATATAGATGACTATCAATAAAGTGGAATGAAAGTATTTAATTATTCCTAGAGAAAAATCAAATAAATAAGGATTTATTTAAGTGTTCCTCATGGTGTTTCCTGTTTGAACCAGAAATAACATAATAAAATATGGTTTATTAAATTATTTCTTATAGTGAGAGAAATTTTACTATGGTAAAATTTGTCTTGCATGTTGTACTTCGATCCATCTAATTGTAAATGGCTAGATGATCAAAAATTGGTGCAATAGATTTCCCCTCGATGTACAAGCATTAGGAGCTAATCATATGAGCGAAGTACGTTGTAAGAACACAATCACTAGACACCGAAGGGGAGTCATAGAGAGAGAAAAATACATAGACGGAGTGAAGCAAGAGAGGGCAATAACCTGAGGGGGTGAGACCTACAAATGTTGTAAGTATCATTTAATGTTTGGGTACATATTCTTAGTGAGGTGGGGGAGGCATAGCTATGCCCACTGAGATGAAAAAGTACAAAGAATAATGGTGCACCCAGAAAATTGGGGTCGAGCTATAAAGTACATGATATGTCGGCATAAAATGTGCAGGACTAAAAAATATAATGGATCCCACGTTCATATTGCACTGGGAAAATAGCTAGCTCCGAATACAATAATATATGAGTACATGAGATATAATAACAACCAAAAGAAACCACTGATAAATAGGAAAGGGCTTTGAAAATATGAATCGATCATCTAAGTGATACTTTCCTACTATAGGCGTTGCAAGTGGTTGGAACCGAGACCCATAAAATAGTCGGATTTGCATCTCACGGCATGTAGCATAAAAATAAGGTCATACGGGCATGTGGGGGGCTGTCAGCAGAGGGCCACCCCTTATGAGTCTTGAAAAATCTCACACACACCCCGGAAATCATCGCAAAAATCATGTTGGATCACCAAACTATAGAGTATATGAATCTAAATCATCTTGAAGTAGCGCGAGATGAGAAACAGCCAATTCAAAGGGCAATGAGGAGTGCCTTTTTCTGATCGGAGGGCATCGAACAAGAATGGAAGCTGGAACCATGGTACACTCCCCTCTAGACCCTGTCTTTTGGAATGAATGTGCTAATGTCGATAGAAGGAGGTCCGCTATAGGTGAGGCAATAGGGGAATCCTCAACTAAGGCACGAGAGATAATAGTAGAGTGATTCATAGGCGACACCAGGGGGATGATGATGGAATGGGGGATGTTGAGTGAAAACAGGATGACTTCCCTTGTCGTGCATATAAAGCATGGATGACTGACACCTGACTATCTAGACTCCATAGGGGAAGGGGAAAAATATGACTAAAGGCCAAAATGTGATACATTAGAGAGATGCAAAAGGCAAAAATGGATGGAATACTGTAATAGGAGGAAAAAAGGGGACTCAAGACAAACTCCATTAATGTGATGACGACTCAACTCGGATGCTCGATCAAGGGTGGCTCGATGATGCTACCACACGGAATAGGCCTATGGGGACCATAAAATCATGAGAAAAAATATGGTTAATCATAATGAAAGATTGACACACGCATTGGACAAGTATGAAGGCAAAGTGGTGCCCCGAGTGGAAGTGGCTCAAGTGCGGAAATTCGATTTTTGAGAGGCGGCAAGTGACCCTTCTTGGAAAAAATGCTTCGGTGTGAAGTATCAAATCACACAAAAGAATGATACTCATTTTACGAGCTCGGTGAGAGCTTTCCAACGATGTTGATGGTTCGTCAAACATATCTATGGTTTGGTTTCAATTGGCAAAATAAAAAATTAGGGTTTAGTTTTTAACAGGGTGATTTCCCTCAATTTGGCTCATTTGCGAATGGATCTATGGTGAATGTTGAGAGGAGGAGAAGGCCCTAAATGTTGTGGCATTCGTATAAGAAAAAGCAGGCCTTGGAATTGAGATCCATCGATTTGTAGGGTAGGTGTACTAAAATTCATTGTTCATTTTCAATAGATTAGGTGCCCGGGAGCATGGGAATAGCACTCTGCCACTCCTCATCGTTGGCTCACACTTCTTGGACCCTGTTCTACGATTTGGGTCATATTTTTCGAGAGGGAAAAATAATGACCTCGCGAGTATAGGGCTAGGGAAAATGTGAGCTTCCAAAAAGGTGGGTTTTGTCCTATTTTTGGTCGTGAAGCGGGGCTTGATGGTTTTGATGCAATATTTCTTCTTCTTATTGAAAAATATGTTGGGTTTGTGTAGGTACAGGTATAGTTAAATATCAACTTGATAGAGAGAGATTTGGATGCGCTTTGTTCACGAGATCCAAGGGGATCAAGTGATTAGAGTCATACTAGTGAGGTATGGGGTTCTCATGTTGGTTGAGAGCCCATTAATGAGTTCCGAGGGAGCCCTTGTTATCTAGGATATTAACTAATGAGACCCATACATGGAGGTATTTATAGTACGGGGGGCACTGGATTGAGTTGACTATTGAGGACATTTATTTCCTTCGGTCTCCCCCACCGGTGGTGGTGGGCAATATCTAGCCAATATTACTGCGGGGATGGAATATCTCATAGTTTTTGAATTCCATTACCGACCCAGATTTCCATGTCAAGGAGCACGGTGATGCGATCAAAGATATAAGAGAGGCTAGAGACTCGGTTTGACGTCGCTACGATGCTGCGCAGATCCTCGGCAACCGGGTGTTCCACCACATCATCGGAGGGCAGATGATGTTGTTTGAGAGTGTGTTGAGTGGGACCTACTATGGGTGGGCCTAATATGTGATTTTGGTATAGTATTATACGTGTTCTTCTTCGACAAGATCCCTACACTTCGGCCTCATGTACAAATCCAGGATGGTAGCCCACGGGAGCCCAGAATGTGCCGCTGTGGGCAGCTACTACAGAGAGGAGGAGGTGGCGGATTCAGACGAGTGTTCTGAACCAATTTCTTCACACATTAGGACCAAATGCCACTGTATATAGATGACTATCCATACAATGGGATGAACTATCAGGGGGACTTGATCTTGCCACTTTCGCCTGGTTAAGCATGGGGACCAAATGGTAAGTGACAAGTTGTTATGTTTTATGGTGCATTTAAAGTTTTTAGAATTATGTATGTTGTACTAATTCCTTAATTTTTGTATGCAGATATATCATAGGTGAATCCGAGTCAAGTATATGGGATGACCCCACAGGCGTCGAGGGCTGCAGATTCTAGCACAGCTAGAGAAGCTGATAGAGCAGACTTAGAGGCTCTCCTAGAGGATGTTTACCATAGATGCGAGCTGTTTATGACTAGGATATCCGAGCGTGACTGGCATGATCTAGATGACCATTACATTGAGGTATGTTTCGGGCTAACCTTGGAGTGGCGATTTGTCATGTAGCGCATGGCGATGGCGGGCCAGGGTATGTAGGATTTGCAGGCTGCAGGAGTCGAGACATTGGCTTGAGACCCTCCAGATAGTGATTATATGTAGGGGCATGGGGTTCCCCCAATTTTTATTTTGTAACATGTTATGGGCATGTCATATGTATTAGAGTAGAGGACTCCAAAACATTTATGATTTTGCAGACACATATGATGCATATGCATATTTTTATATATGACAAGTATATGGTTTGCCATTTTTTTTATGATTATTGTATTTTGTTAAATGCATGTGACAAGTTCCAATCTAGAATATTTTTGCAATGATATCCGCATAGTGATTCTATCCTCGAGGTACATGACTAAATGTAATGGTTTCAAATTTATGTACTAAGAAATTCACGCATAAATATCTTCTAAAAGGACATGGTTATTTAAACGATATACACCATTCAATTGCATGACAAACAACGAGGGGAATCTAAATGAACATGAGAATGAAGGATGAAATGCTTAAGGGCATCGACTAAAAAAACCTATCAACTGCATCATACTCGGCTTTGATTATTGGTGGCATATCTAATGCATATGTCGCACGGAGAAGACTAACGAATGCATGGGAGTAAATATGGCCCAAGCCGTTGAGGCTACATTCCGCGAGTAGCAACTTACACCATCAGCATAGTCGATATACGGTGTGGAAGATGGATCCATCTAAAAGGCACCACAAGAAAATGAATAAGATGATGATTAATAATGCAAGTAACTTGAATGCATGGAAGACATAAAATAGGCATCTTGATGGGGGATTCTATGGGTAAAATTCCATGCCCCGTACACTTATTAAGGAGATGGTCAATAAATGGTGTGGGGAATTTCTCTTTGGGACAAGATTTGGTCACGTCAAGAAAGTCTATACAAACATGGATGGTGCTTGTTTTCTTGAGAATGGGATAGGTAAAACCAGTCTGCTTGAGATTATCGATTTTGGCTTTGATAGCCTCTCGTCTGGAAGGATTAATGGGTCTCAACTTTTGACGGATAGGATTGGCATCGAGCCATGTATGGATATGGTGTTCGATAATGGTGGGATCAAGTCCAAGCATCTCTGAATAGGACCAGGAAAAAACGTCGTGAAATTCCTTGAATAACTTAGTGTAAGCCTCAATTTCTTCCAGGGTGTAATGTGCCCCCAAGGGAATTTTTTCTTCTATACCTGGTTTATTGGAAATGTTAATTTTAATGGTGTTGTAGACAATTCTTGTCACTCCTAGAGACAACCCTAGAGTTGCTATAGACCAGTGCCTAGGACATCTTAGCATAGCAAGGAGCTCATAATATATCTTGGGTTTTCAATCCAAAAGCTCTCTTAATATCTCTTGTAAAACAAGGAAATTAGTTTAAATGGAACCAAACTCTCTCAGAAGCTGATACAAAGATAAGAATAATGTAGGAACAGCATGCAAAACTCCAATACAAAAGCATCAGACAGTTAAGAGACATCTTACTGCAAAGAGGGCCAGTTCAAATAATATGCCACAGAAATCAAATATCAGAAAGTGGATGCGGTGAAGAAACATGAAGAAGATACTAGTTAGCATGAGGCTGATACCCAGATACACAACAAAACCACATATGGGCTTATCCAACTAAGAATCCATACATGACAATGGCGTTTTAAAAACACCCTCCTCAAGTAACTAATATAGCAGAAAATATGGATGAAATGAACATGGAACAGTATATCATGACTAGGCCTATTTAAAGTGCTTGACTAATCCAAGTATGGGCACCAACTAGGGTGAATCCTTACTTAAGACCAGTGAGCCACTCGCATTCTAGAACATGATACAAGAAGATAAATAGCATGAAATGAGATATTATATTAACACATAAGAAAATATTACATACTGTGGGATACCAAAGACCAGAATCCTCATTACAGTTATAACTCCTCCTCACTGAAACCCTACGGGCTCTGAGCCTTCATACAGAAACTTTACAAAATGTATACAAAAGCATTTCACTGCACAGTTTGCTGATAGAAATATAGAACCCTTACAATGTCTTTCTTTCTGGTTTTTATAGAAGAGATAGAAAGCTCTAGAGAATGGGATAGGCGAAAACATTAAATTGCTTGATTTGATCAAAATAGAGGAAAGATGCTCGCCCATACTTCTTGACGGCGCTGCAGTGATGAACGTACTCTGATGTTGCTCTATGGAGTAAATGCTCTGGGAGTAGATTTCTCTGGAGACAAAATATGAGGAATAAAATATGAAACATTCTGTACTTTTGCTCTCATCTTCTAAATCCATTTCTATGATCTTACATGCTCGAGGGCTAAGTCTCTTGAATGTCCCGTGATATTTTTTATTTCTCCATTAATTTGGGTCATATCACAACAAATACCTCCAGCTATCATCTTAAATTTCTTCCTCAGAGACTGTCAATCGAGGCGCTCTTGGTCCCTGTAAGAAAAGCAGTGCATCATGGTAATTTTCCATTGCGGCAAACCTGAAAAACCACAAACCTGTTAAGGAAAACCAGACGGGGACGATGAATCATGGAGGGATCGACGGAAATGAATACGAAGGCATGATCAAGTGGGAGGAATGCGCAGGGTGGCGGAGGGATTGCAAGATGGCAAAGAAAATATAGCGGGATAGCGAGGAAAAGAGCTAGCGGAGGTTTTTAACTTAGAACCCTAAAAACAACGTATTAGTGTAATATATGCATGGTGGAGAAAATATATGGTGAGCACGTGGGATGGTGACATGGAAGGTTTGGTCAATTCCGCGGGGGTCAAATGGATCTAGACCTTTCAATTCCGGAGTAAGATCCATGGCTACAAATGCATTGAGGCAATGGAACGGTGGGCCATGGATGCAATAGACACGGGTTAAAGTGCTTGCAGCTTCGGAGAATATCCACCGTTGGATGAAGGGAGTAGGATCGGATGGCCAATGATAATTCCGCTACCCGACTTTCATCCGGAGAATAATGCGTGAAATGGGCGGTTTCAATCATCATACACTTGGACACTTGTCATGCGATCTATGGAATCGCTGGCTCTGCAGAGAATATCGCCCTCTCAGCAATGGTGGTGCGGAATGAAACCGCCAGTTTCGCAACGGGTACGGGCGCGGGGACCACCACGGTAAGCACGGCTCCGCTCCGTCGATTGGATTTTGATCGGACGGCGGAGATGAACTACGGGGGGCCAAGGTGTACGGACACGAGACTTTTGGAGCGACCCCCCGTAGTGAATGGCAGCCGTTAGATTAAGTCTTCACCCATCCTGAGGAGTCAACTACGGGGGCACCAAGGTTTGACCCTACAGATAAAGTAAAAACCCCATGAGTGGCTGTCGATCCGCGTCGGGTCAGGGAGAGAAAAAAAGGCGTGGGGGCCGAGATTTTAATGGCTAGGCCGTAAATTTTCAATTATAAGTTTGAGCCTTTGGGTAAGGTATTTTTAGGCGGAAAGAGCAACGACAAGCAGGCTCTGGGGGTTTAGCCACTTGGTAGTAGGTTTGAAAGGTTTATATGGGGGCGGTAGGCCCAGGAATTTGAATGCGGGGGTTGACATACCTGACAAATGGTAGGAGATATTGGTCATATTTCCTTCTTCGAAAGCATCGGGTGCGCGTGGGATTTCTAAACCAATCGGCCTCATCGGAGATGGCAATATTTAGACTCCACAACATGCGGTCATCGGACTATTGCGAGAGGAAGGAAGTGCACGCGATGGTGCATATCATCCCAAGGAAATTCGGGTGACCATTGCTTCCATAATGTCTTCAACATAATGAAAGACGGGGGGATTGGCGGAAGAAATACCACATGACCCGACGGGGCTAATTCACACATCATCATGAGAGATATGGTTGACATACACATCGTTACAGAGGGTATATGAAGAGCTAATAGATGAAACAACAATTGATGTTGAGCCCAAGGTGATCACCGAAGTAGGTTAAGTCGAAATAGAAGGGAATGCCCGAGAGCGATTTTCCGCCATGGATCTCATGGATGATGACGGATAGAGGATAGTTCCTGAAGGTTCCGTCATCTCGAAATTGGGGGGAGGTATCACAATGTGCGTAGAAATTTCCTTTGGTTTTGTTGTAGCAAAATACATGAGTAGAGGAGTAGAGGATCCAATACGCTCAGCCTCTATTTAGCGGACAGACTCAAGGGTGTCATAGAAATCATCAAGATGGGGACAAAGGTGAGAATAATGGCCATTAAGATCACACAAATCACAAGGGTGATTCATGCACAATGATTTGAGTTTCTTAGCTGAATCAGGTAAGTTTACATGGACCTTCGGGATATCGGATTCAGGAAATGCCTCGTTGACCATAGGTTTGAGAGGACGCTCAGGACAATTTTGAGTAGCATGCCCAACAACATCACACAAAGCGCATAGAGATGACCACTTCAGAGGCTTAGGAGGGGCCAAAGTTGTTTGGGCATCCTTATCCTTAGGTTCCTTATTTTTGTCTTTACCCCCCTCACCAGAGGCTTTTGCGATAGGATTAGATTCCTATTCAGTAAGTTGGAATATTTAAAGACTTCAAGTGAAACACTGGTAAGAGGTGCGACTACTTGTTTATCGGCCACTAAAAATATGATAGACTCGGGGGAGGTCTGAGACTTTGGTTCATAATATGTTAACTGATCAATGGTGAAGATCTTTCCATTATGAGGAAAGCACATTTTATGTTGAAACAGAAATGGGACATAAGACATCGCATAGGTATAGCTACAACCCAAAAGGATATTGTGATCCAAGGGGGTGTCAATGACTTCACCGTCAATACAAACAGTCTTTCCCACAAGAGTGACAAGGCAATTGCGCTACATGTTGAGAGGCTCAGAAGGGTGACCATACCAAGCACACAAAGTGATGGTGGATGGGGCTAAGTTAGGTGATCCAAGTTTATTCCAAACAGAGGTGGACATCACGCAAGTGGATGCACCCTCATCAATGATACATCGTGATACATGGGTAGTATGAATCCTAACTGGTATTCGGAAGGCATCATATGAAGGTAAGGGGGATGTTCTAACTTTCAACATCAAGGACAATCAAATGATCATCTGAAGGATCCGCAGCACCCATAGCAGATAATAGAGCTTTACTTTGTGAGTGGCATGACTGGAGGACTTACAACGTTGACATGGCAACATGAGATTGTGCCAAAATGAACATTTTGGCATAATTCCCCTTTGGCGATCTTGGGAAGAACCTCGTACCAGGGCTGAGGGATCTGTAAGGGAGCATTGAGTGTCAAAATGGACTCTGTGGAAAATTTGGTTGGGAACTCGGTTGTAGACGAAGTAGGTGGTTTGCCATATTGGCATGACTGAATCTGAAGGCTGACATCAGCTGTATTAACCTCCTCAGAATTCATCATGAGAATATGGTATTCAGGGGTACCAGATTTTGAAGGTTGAGAGGCGACCTAACCTTGAGGGGGTTGGGTGGCCACATATCCTTGCTGATGGAAAGGATTAGTGAAAAATTCTAGTTGAACTAGCGCAATATTTGGAGGAGTCAAAGCAATGGCTTGTCATCCTCTAGATGTTTCTTGTGCTTCCCACAACTGGTGCATCTAGGGTAGAAGGGAAAAATAATGAGTATAATGGCCATAGACACCACAAAAAGAACAAGTATTTTTCATACCAAGAGGCATGTTCTACTTGGGTTGATCATCATGTTGTTGGTTTTTAGTGTTAGGCTGGTTCCCTTGGGGTGCGTTCGATTGGTTACCTTGGCGCTCTTGACTACCTTGCACTGGTTGATTTTGGTTTCTTGTCCTCTTCTTCTTGGAATTAGGAGGATTAGTCACACTTTGTTTTTCATACACCTGAATTTGAGGGAGAGGTGGCTACTACAACGGACGTTGAGAAGGAATGGGAGGTTGGAGTGTTGATTCCAGAGGGGCTGGAGCACCATGTTGTGGATAGGGATAGAAATGAGGTTGAGCAATATTGGGGTAACCAGGTTGACCAACATCTGGCCATGGCATCATTGATGTAATGTGGAAAATGCATCTGGGAGGGGTATAAGTGCTAGAGGATGTGGCCCCTCCCGGAGGGAAACCATAACCCATGGGAGGATGAATATACAAATGTGAAAGAGATCCAATGATACCATCTAGGAAGATCATATAAAATGGTATAAAAATAACCAAATTGGGCATAGATCAAGTCATATTTCAACGCGTCTTGGAGAGATTATTCCTCGGTATGAGGAAAGTGAGACATGACAGCTTTACCAATAGAAGGAAAAAGTGTTCTGAGAAACCAATCCATATAGACACGATCATCGAATGTGAGGGCTCGGCACAAGCTCCTCCTTCTACACCATTCTTGGACATGGTCAGAAAGGCAAGTGGTAGAAGTTTGACAGAATGTAGTCAACAACTCTCTACCAGTATCATATTAGAGAGGTAGTTGGAAATAGGACAGAAACGCTTTAGAAAGAGTCACAAAAGTGGAGTGTGAGGTATCGGTCTAGTAAACATACCAATTTGTAGCTTCTCTAGTGAGCATACGTCAGAATAACTGAATATGGATGGAGTCATCAGTAATCGAATTGGATGAACACCACATGTGAAAGGAGCGGATGTAATTAGTGGCGTTCTCTCGAGTGTTTCCTTCGAACTTAGGGATGTCTGAAGGAATATTAGTTGGCATAATAGGCCAACCTGGATTGTGGAGTATAGCGTCATTAATTAATTGGCTAGAATTAGGGAGGCTTAAACCTACCTTAAGGTAGCAAAGGAGTAGTTGGAATGGTTCTCGTAGTGGTTCCATTAGTAGCAGCTCCATAATTAAGGTTGGGGCTACCACCAGGTTGAAGACTAGCACCTGCGTTAGCACATGACATAGTGACAGATTGAGATGGAGGAGAAATGGGTTCAGAATCGAATGGAGGGCCTGATGGACTAGAATTAGAGTCGATATGGGGACTCTACAGACGGACAACTCAGACACTACACTTTGGTGTAAGTCTTCCTAATGGAAACTGAGGATGAAGGCTTAAGATTCTTCGGGATAAGTGCCCTGGGGACGTTATGATGGCAAGACACAAATACCCAAAAGGTGGAAGATTAATAAAAAAAGGCTGAGATGGGCAAATGAATTAATTACAATTTTTATGTCTTGGCTTAGCGGTGTAAACCAAGCTCTCTTCGCTTTAGGTGTGCATGTGTGCAATCCATGTGTTAATTTTAATTAATCCCAGGCAGTTGTGTATAAATAAAAAGAGAAAATGTTGAATAATTGTAAATAAAACTAAAATGATAGTAAAATAAATAGCTAAAGATGCATAAATTCAATCGAAAAGAATGCTTCCCAAACAACTTTTCTAGTAGGCAGGCGAAATTGAATCAAAACACACAATAAGGAAAAAATATCTAAGGTCTAAGGGATATAGATCTAATGACTCAGATCTGCAGGAAAAGGTGTAGAAGATAGCAAGAAACCAGAGGGAAAACTGTTGTAAAATGGGAGCAGTAAGGTTAAAACCCTAAGGGAAGTAAGGGCAACCCTAAGGGAGAGACCAAACAAAATTCAAGAGGTGGTCTTTGATGGAATAATAACTGATCTAAAAGGATCTGAAAGAAGCATATATTAGACACTAAATAATGGTTGAAAGAGCTGCAAAATCTCAGACTACCTACTCAGCTAAACCCCTCCTAAAAAGGTGAAAACTTACTGAAACCTTAAGGGGCTTGGTCCTACTTCAAGTAGACAAAATGAGCATATCCAAGCCTAAGAGGGGCTGAGACAAAGCTCAAAAAAACCTGAAAAGTGCTTGCGTCAAACCAAGTTGCACCTTGCAGGTACTGACATGTTAGTTATTGAAATTTCCATTTCCAGCACCACACGTGTGACCTGAGCTTGAACTCACAGGTTCTAGACTGAGAAGTGGGAGCTGCAGTTCTGGGATCCTTGGGTGGCAAGTTGCGGAAAAAAAAATTGTCTCTCGCGCGACTGATAACTGTTACTTGCAGAAAACACCCATAAGCACCTAGAAGTTAGAATCTTTACTGTTTTAGGAAATAAAAGGTAAAAAACAACATAAAGAGACTAAAAATAGCTGAAAAAAAGAACCTAGTAACTGAAGTAGCTAGTCATACAAGAATCTTTATAAAACCCAGTGGAGTCGCCAATTGTTAGAATGAATTCTTAATGCGAGTGTACGAAAATAGATCACTTTAGCTGCACATGAAAAACAACCCTAAAAAAAAATATGGTTGTCTAACTTCCTTGGATCTGCAATAGATAATCTAAGAAAATGCAACAAAAACCGAGATCTATACAGTAAAAGTAGCTAAATAGTAAAATGAAATCATAGTTTCTCCAAATATACAATGGACAAGACAAGATATATAAGGAATTTTATATGTATTAACACATGGGAAGGGAATAAAAAATGATGTTACCAATCCCCTTCAATGGGATGGGTTCTTGCCTATCCTCAATGCTTCAGATCTAGAAGTTTCTCTCTCTCAATGGTGAAGAACACCCAAGACATGTTGAACTCTATGGGAGCTCAAGAAGAAAAAATAATAAATGTGATCAAAGTATGACAGTGACAAAGGATCAAAGTTCGACCATGATAAAAGGATCAAAGGTAAATAATGAATGGAAAACCCTCCTATTTATAACATAATATTGAGTTGTCCTTGATAATGTTGCATAATAAAATATTATTAACCAAGATCTAGATCTAACTACTTCGAATATTTTATTATATTTTGTTGGAGGGAAAATGATTAAATTGGTTAAATCTATTTATTTTGAAATAATAAACAAATAAATGATTTATTTATCATTTGAAGGATAAGGTTAAGGAATAATTTAGCAAATAATGATTTATTTCATTATTCCTAAATGATTTAGTCAAATTTAACAATGAATATTAATTAAATAATGATTTAATTAATTATTCCTACATAATAATAAGATAAATAATGATTTATCTAATTATTTCTCATTGATTGGGTTAAATATGACTAGGAATATTATTTAAACTATGGTTTAATTATTTATTGCTAGAGGAAAATCAAATAAATAAGGATTTATTTAGTTATTCCTCATGGGGTTTCCTGTTCGAACCAAAAATAACTTAATAAAATATGGTTTATTAAATTATTTCTTATAGTGAGAGAAATTTTAATATGGTAAAATTGGTCTTACATGGTGTACTTCGATCCATCTAATTGTAAATGGTTAGATGACCAAAAAATTGCGTAACAATTTTACCTATTCAAAAACAAAGTGAAAGGTTGTTCTTAATTTATGTTTTGGAGGATGTACATTTCTGCTAAGGGAAAACAAAATTAAGCAAAATTTTATTGATTTTGATGTAGATGTCAAAATATTTTTGAAAGGCTAGATGATATAAATAGGAGGGCAAGGAACATACTTTGATATGACAATGGATGATGAGTTTCAAAGTGTTAATGGTAATTTTAGTGTCCTTTGAGTTCAAATAACTTAAATCAATGGTATTGAGATGATAAATGTCATTGATTTGTCTTGTTGGAGGAACATGCTTCTACATTCATGCATTTTGAGTTCTTGGAATATGGTTAGAGGGCACTTTGCTGAGACACTTCTATTGTGGGTTGTTTTTAGTTTTTATGGATTGCATGATAGAGAAAAATAGAATGTTATTTTTGAGAATTTTGAGCCATTCTTGCAAAATTGATGTGTGAAATCAAATTTATTCCTTTCTGTATTAGTATCTAGAAAACATTTCATTTTGATTCAGTTGTTGGGTTTTATCATATTGTAGGCACTACATCATGAAATATATAAAATGTTTCTATTAAAATCACTCTTTCGAAATGATTAGTAACTTTCTTCTTGAATATGGACAAAATAATGTTATTTTTTTTGTAATTCCTAGTGGAGCATGCAATTTTTCGATTCGTGGTGGAATCATATGAGAAGAAAAAACATGTTCGCATTCCGCAAATGAAATGTGTATTCAATTCAATCATTTGGTCTCCACCATGGAAAATAAACCATTGATTAATGACTTCAACTAAAACAATTTCGCAATGTAAAAAATCTTCCATATTTGAAGGCTTTTCAATATTGTTTATTATATATGCCCTTGAGATGCAATTAAATTTGTAGAATGCCTCATTTTTTCATTATAATTATCTTGACTATAATAATTCAACACATTTTTTCTTCTTGATTGGTCGAGGAAAATAATCTGAGAAATAATTAAGTGTTTTAGAAGAAAAGAGTTTAACATACGACAACCAATAAAATTTATAGCTACACAACTTTTCTAAAATTTCATAATTAAACTCTTAAAAGTTGTTGGAAACATATTTTGCTTTCTTTTCCCTTGTATGTTTTGGAGGCCAAATGTGAATCCCTTGTAGATTGAGCTTTGATTAGCTCATCCACCTTTAACTAATAAAAATTTAAACAACAATTTAGCATACAAATTATTTTTCTTCTTCAACTTATCAAATGATGTAACTGCAGTTTAACCTATAGAAAATTTTACTTCTGTAATCTTGTTTTTTTCTTGGCTAGCTTGTTTGTTAAATATAAGTTTATAATTTTTTGTGTATTCCAAATATTTATTTTTTACATTACAATGATGTTGCTATTGTTTATATTAGTTCATATCTTGTTAAGTGGGACACTGCTACCTATATTAATGAAACATTTCTTGCTAATTTACATAGGTAGGTAGGGTGCCCCTATCTCCCATCTCCCTATAGAGTACTTTGGTCACATCTTCTTTCTTTTAGGCTATTGGTTCCTATGCTACCGCCTTACTGTGTTTAGGGTGCTATTGCTAGTTATATTTTTATATTTCAAAACCATCACATTTATAAAAAAACAAAATGAGTAAAAAAATGACCACATAATGAAAAAATTGAGAGTAAAATTTCCATGAGTAATATTTTTCTTTCCTAAATGTCATATTTTGTTCACACTCAAAATAAATTTCATCATGCAACAGAAATTCAACATCTTTAAAAATAAGTATATTTAAATTATGTTGATTATTAATTTGTATCTCCTTAATTTGATTGAACAAATTCTATGTTTAATTTGTATCTCTATAATTTGATCAAACAAAGTCTATGTTAACAATATAATGTGAGTTATTCATTCATATATTGAATTTCTATGAAAGCGAACAATTTTTGGATTATATAATCGTTTCACTTTATATCGATTTAAATTATTAATTTAACAAACTCTATGTTAAGATGATAATTCAAGTTATTCATTCATTTAGAATCCAATGAAAAAAATTAGAGGAGATATTCAATGGTGGAGGGTTTATGCATACTAATGGAATCTACGGTTTTCTCTCCATAGTTGCTGAAAAGCCCCTAATGGAGGGTTTTTCTTAAGGTTTTTTTTTCCTAAACCCTAATTCATTCTCTTATAACAACCTATCTTTGGTCTCTACATGGTCCTTGGCCTACCTTTGGTCTGGACTGATCATCTGAATGGATTCTGCAAAAAGAACATAGAATCCTTCGTATCTATCTCACACTATGAAAAAATGTTGGGACTGATTTCCCCCTAGGTCAAAATGGGGTGGACATTATCTCAAAGATATTCCCACCCATCAATATAAAATCAGTGTCACTCTAACTTTTTCACTAAAGAACAACTAAGTTTGGGTTTCTCATAGGTTCTAGGAGCAGAAGGAGAAGGATTGTTTCCCAACTATATTAATGGGAAGGAAAAGCAAAAACGCATCCAAAAACACGTAAAGGTGCTAGCAGCTATGAAATAACTAAGCCTAGGGGCTAAAATCAACTTGGATAGAGTGGAATCCCTGTCTAGGAGATCTTTAATCGATAAACTAAGTTACATCAAAATGATGCATAAGAAATTTCTATCCTAGATCAGAGCGACATGGAAACCACTAGTAGGTTATATTTTGATTATGAGTATGTTGCTTAACAAATGGACCCACCTTCACTATATGTCATAGGAGGATCTTGAAATAATCCTATGTAATCCATAGGATATAGGTAGGGGTTCTTGTATTATGTCAGAGCACTGAAAGAGAACCGTGAAATGACCTTTGGGTTATGTTTTCGAGCTTCCCTCTTGAGCTACAGTCAAAGGAGGTACTCATCAAGGTGGGAAATTTACCTCGATGAAGCTTCTCTCTTAGCAGCACATAAATGTATCCAAGGATTACCAAGGTTTCTAAAATTCCTTTGTGGTGAGAAGGAGATCATCTAGTCACTAGACTACTGGAAGATCCCCTTTACATGTATTAACTACAGAGATGTTGGCCACCTAGAAAGCTCTTATGTGACTCTTTTGCATTAGGGTTTTGGTACCCATATCCATTAGAAAACCTTGACGAGGTTGACTCTACAGTCGATTCCTCAAAATTTGACTCCTCATACACCTTTGCAAGTCTCAAAAGAAAGGTCAAACTTAGCCTTGGAGGAGGTAAAGGAGTTTATTTTAAACAACGTGTCACACCAAAAAATGGGCCTTGATTACTCAAGGGGAATGAACCTTTTGATAGATGAATATGTAAAATGCTATATAAATGAATGATACCCAAGGATAGTGCAGACATTTCCTCTAAAAATATCTCTAATAAAGTGGTGGAAGACATCTCATACAGTAGGGCACACAAGATTTCTCCTGGGCATAGTTACTCTTGTGATACAAATCAAGCTGGTAAGTCTCTCCTTGACCCAAGCTCTCTTATTCAAGATTTGTCTGTTGAAGATTCCCTTCTTATAGATCAGAATGAACTAAATTCCCTTAAGTCTATTAACAGCCAATATTTTCATTAAAGCACAACAATAGATTCTTTGAAACATATAACCTCCTCTAGATTCTCTGACAACCAAGATAATCCACATCAACAATTGACACATATTAGTTCGACCCTCAAATTTAATGGACCTCCTTCAAATTATTTATTCAAATCTGGGATTCCTAATTCAACAGATGAGCACTCTAGTGCTCCTACCTACCTTTCTATCCTAAACACTCTAGTTATGCACCTGTGATCTCATATAAAGAAGCTCTAAAGATTTCTCCCATCTCCACATTCACATAGGTTACTCTTGTTGAGATATATTACACAGATCCTAGTAAATCCTTTCAAAATATCACTATCAGGAAGAAATCAAGCAACAAGAAAGATCTAGAAAGAGAAGCCAATCATCGTGAGCTTATCTAGGTTGGAATCAACTTCTCCCCATGAGACAAATTGGCTTTAAATTTAAAGGTCCTTAGAGCACAAACACCCTCTCCTACACCAAAATAATGGTAATTTTTTCTTTGAACATCGGAGGGGTTGGGGGTCCTTCCAAATTTGCCTCCCGCAAAAGACTTATCAACAACCATCACCCATCCATGATCTACCTTCTAGAAACCATGGTCTTGGGAGAAAAATCCAAAAAGTACTTAAATAAAACAGTGATTAATTGCTACAAATCTAATAACCATTTAAATCATTTTAACTATATTTAACAAATAAAGCATAATTTTCTCATCAAATTCCATCCCATCCCATCCTGACCTGCCACGCTACCCTAAGAATTTACTCAAACATTTTGGCCTATACCTCCTGAGATTTTAGAAAGATCAAAAGATGACTTGGACCAACTCTTAGGCACTGAGATTTAAAACTTAGCTACCTCCCGATATAGGGTCTCCACTACGTAGACAAAGCCTACTCTCTGTAGTAAGTGAACCACAACCATGCCCATTAATTCTAAATATATATATATATATATATATATATATATATATATATATATATATATATATATATATATATATACAGAGAGAGAGAGAGAGAGAGAGAGAGAGAGAGAGAGAGAGAGATATTCAAGACTATGGTAAGAGAGAGGTGTATTATTTGTTGTCAAAGGTTAATTTTTTAATGTATGGTTAGTGTTGTGAATGGCTTTGCATCGTTGAGTTAAATCAAAATGATCCATGCCTCTTATACAAGAGAGAGAGAGGTCATTCACAACACTAACCATTCATTACAAAATTAACTCATGAAAACAAATATTACACATCTCTCTCACCATAGTCCTAAATAGGTATATGTTCATCAACACAACAGGGACACACATTCTTCTTTACATTACACACAAATATGCATTCATCATCAAAATACAAATTTAAAAAATAACAATAAGCATTCACAGTATATTCAGGTATATAGTGAGTTGCCTTCATTTAGGCTTCACAAATTTCACACCAAAACTCCAATATGTACTAGCACACCATTTACCTAGCAATGTTGATATATCACTTGTAACCATTCACACACTTAGCGATGCAGTCAACCTTACAGCTATTAAGGGAATACTGTGCTCATATCCATGTAAATAAATAACAACCATTGGGCACATGGCCATAGAAGTATATCTTGGTTGTTGTAGGCTACCAGGAAAGAAACCAATAATTATGTTGCAGAAGAACTAAAGGTTAAGTACATCATGTTAGTAATCCTTGTTACCATATGTACATTAATAGTTAATCACCCGTAGCCATATGATGTCTCATGCATTCCTACTTGAATAGATGGGTGACCAATCATGGAATAGTTATGATACAAGCATTACAAGTAATGGGAACTTATCTAATGTACACGAATTCACTAAAAAATGCGATTGGTACTTCAACTCTCTACCCAATATTAGATTAACTGATCTGAAATTTTTTTGGTAGTCAACCACCCCCGAGCCATATTTAGAGACGGAGGAGGAGTGCTCAAGAGAAAATGACCAAACAGTCTTCTAGCTTAGGGAGTCCAAATATTTCACCCTCTCCACGCATTTAATCTATGCAAAAATGTCTTTCTTTGCTCCACTATAAAACTCTATTCTAGAGCTCTTTGAAAACAATTATTATCCCCATAATGAGCCATAAAAAATCACTAAGAACTCTTCTACAACTAGGAATCCAAAGGAAACAGGGTCCCCACCCAAGCTAAGAGAATAAAGAACCCATACTCCTTGGCCTGATCTATGCCTCCCACACTCTACTGCATGCATTCATATTTGTATCTAGGCTTGTGGGTTATTTTCCCTCTCCCATGCTATAGTAACATATTATGTGTGCTTCTAAGGTGTTTTCCACCACACCTTTGTCTCTCAAAACTTAGCTCTATGCTCAATATTTTCTCCTTTTATTCCTCGAAAATATTGTCCTTGTTTGAATTGATGTCCATGTTAATAACATTAGAGGGCCTCGTTGAAGCACTCTTCAACCTATAATGTTTCCTACACATCCTCCCTTGAACTCTCCATGCTAACCCCCCCCGAATGACATCTCCATTTTTACTTTCCTGATGCCTCTTCTCCAACTACTACTCCCATTTGTGGATTGGCTTCTCTCTGAGAATTTTTTCTACTTCTAATTTTTGTGCCCCCAATGCATACTCCCATGCCTCATCTTCGAATTTCCCCTCTCTAGACTTGTTAGCCACTCTATCTCCTTTTTATTTTGTTCGAAATGTCTTCCCTGCCAGCGTTACTTTGTCTTTTAATGCTTAGTCCTTTTATGCTTCTGGACTTTCCCAAGAGGAGTATGGGCATTCCCTTCCCCTCGGAAGTCCATACACTTCCTCCAACTCCATAAATATGCATTTAGCTCCATTAAAGGCAAACCAATGAGAACATGAATGTCATTAAATAATAATTTTCTCTAATTTCCCAAGTCATCCCCCCTTAAATCTCTTTACCTATGTATGTTTTCTCAACAAGTTAATTGTGTTTAAATTTCCACAATTTAATTACAAACAAAATTTATAAATATTTACAAGAGGGATAAATGAAAGGGTTGTCACACAAGCATAATCAACCATGGTCAACCATGGACAACCATAGTTAATTATAAATTATTATAGTCTATTATAGTGAGATGTGGGCAACCATGTTTAAAATGAGTTAATTGTGTTTACATTTCCATAATTTGATTACAAACAAAATTTATAAATATTTATAAGAGGGGTTAACGAAAGGGTTGTCACACAAGCATAATCAACCATGGAAAACCATAGTTAATCATAATATATTATAGTCTACCATAATGAGATGTGGACAACTATGGTCATCCATATTCAACTATATGTTGATCATAATAAACCCTCAAGCATCATTGCACTGTAAGGTGTTACCTCTAGGAAGATCTCCCACATATTCCACTTTGCACGATTGTTCACCATCAGATACATTGTTAGACGATTGAACACCAGTCTGTCGTTGTATTGAACACTTAATCATTAGGTATTAAACATTAAAAAATTAAAAAAAAGCAATGTTAATTAATAAAATAGTTATAATATTCTTGAATGTAGATTTCGACAGGGAGAATCATAATGTTGTAGAGAAATTCTTGAGACCTGTGAGTTATGCATGAAGTTATAATATTCAACAATTTATTTGTAAGATTAGGAAATGGTATGCACTCTCTGATTATGATCCCATAGACTAAGAATTATGTGAAATGATGGCTACAGATGGCTTCTTTATCTTGCAATCCTTCAGGTATGAAAAGGGTATGCTCTCCTTTTTAGTATAAATTTCACTCAAAATTTAAAATTAGACCAAACAGGCCCCTTTTTAATGATTACAAATTGCATAAATGCATTATATTCCTGATTTTTTTAGTTTTACATGAATAGAATTGTTGAATTTGCACATTCAATGTACGTTTTCGCCATTTTTTTCAATAATGGAGGTCTACTTGTAGTTTTTCTTTAAAAAACGTAACTTTGTTAAATGACACCATAACTTTATTTTCTTTTGTAAATTTTAAGGGAATTCTCCAAATAAAACTCACAACATCAAATAAAACTAGAAATGGGCTTTGAGTAACTCAATTTTATCCCTTCCTCTTGGATATCAATGATTTTAAAAGCCAGTCCTTTTGGTCGAACAATAGACTGATTCTAATACTTATTATCTAAATCAGTTGGTAGTTGTGATTGTGTGCGTACAAAATATTTTGTCAACATGTTGAATTTTAGCAGTTTATCACATGGATTTCACATGGGGCTTGTGGGGCACATATGTGTATAGTCCATATTTGTCTTGGTGAATCAATGATGATTTAAGCTTATGGTTTGGTGATTTTGGGTGACCACTCCTGTTACCCTTGTTTCATTATGATTTTCTTTTGTTGCAATAACTTTTCCCTGAGACAAAAATTCCTTGGCGTACAACCCTGTCTTTGTTCATTTTACCACCAGAGGCACTCTAGTCCCTTAACACACTAACCCACTTTTGTTTTAGGTCACTAGAATTAGGTTTGTACTACACAAGTATTCCCACGCTAAACCCTTTTGGTGATGTGTCGCTTAGATTTGTGATCATGTTTTCATTGAGACTTTTCTCTCTCTCGCTCTTTTAACTCATTTGTTTTTTTTTTGGTAGGTGACTCCTCTACACACCTGGTCAAAGGTCCATTGGCCAAGTCAGTTCTAAGTTCCTCATTTATTTCGCATTTCTTAATTGTTAGATTTGGGTTTCATTTTGGCCAGAACGGCTTGTCTTATGCACTATAGCATGAGAAGAATGTTAACCCATTTTGAAGTGGTGAGTTTTCCCATAACAAGTACCATAAATCTATTATATCCCTTATTATTTTAGTGTTATAGGGATAGAATTTTTGAAGTTGCACATTCAATGTATGTTTTTGCCATTTTTTTTTCAATAATGGAGATCTACTTGTAATTGTTCTTTAAAACTTATAACTATGTTAAATGACACCATAAGTTTATTTTATAAACCTAGAAATGTGATTTTAGTGACTCAATTTTATCCCTTCCTCTTGGATATCAATGATTGTAAAATCTAGTCCCTTTGCTGGAACAATAGATTGATTCTAATACTTATTATCTAAATGAGTTGGTAGTTTTGATTGTTTTCTTACAAGCGATTTTGTCAACCTGTTGAATTTTAGTAGGTTATCTGATGGATTTCACATGTGGCTTATGGGGCACATATGTGTATAGTCGATATTTATCCTCGTGAATCAATGGTGATTTCAACCTATGGTTTGGTGAGTTTGGGTGACCGACCCTCTTACCCTTGTTTCATTCTCATTGGCTTTTGTTGCAGGCGCTTTGGCCCGAGATTGAAATTCCTTTGCGTACAACCCTGGCTTTGTGCATTTTCCCACCAGAGGAACTCTATTCCTTTAACACGCTAACCCTCTCTTGTTTCAGGTCATTAGGATTAGGTTTGGACTACACAAGTATTCCCACGTTGAACCTTTTTGGTGATGTCTCACTTAGATTTGGGATCATGTTTGCATTGAAACTTTTCTCTCTCTCTCTCTTTTAACTCATTTGTGTTTTGTTTTTGGTAGGCAACTCCTCTAGACACATAGTCACAGGTCCATTATCCAAGATGGTTGTAAGTTCCTAATTTATTTTGTGTCACTTAATTGTTAGATTCGGGTGTCGTTGTGGCCAGAATAGCTTGTCTCATGCACTATAGCATGACAAGAGTCTTAGCCCATTTGGAAGTGCTGAGTTATCCCATCATGTAGATGATAAATTTGACGATAGAGAGTAATTAGACATAGAAATATTTTCTTTATTTCTCGAATCTAGCATGATGTTTATCTCATTTGCATACACTCCCAATTAGTGAGTCACTTCATCCCCCAATTAAATAGAAAGGTAAACCTAAATTCATTCAGAGTTTTGCATGAGTTTCTCAATCCATTTCCCAATTTATAAATTCCCTTAAATTGACACATTCCATACACATTAATCTAGTACGAATGATGTGTGTGGCCCAACCCATAATGGATATCTTCATGTACAAGTTAAGTTGTGGTTGATTATTTCCACGATTGTGGTGTCATGCATAGAGACTTGTCTTGCGACATGCTGGTTGGTTAAAATGAAAAAATCATGGTAAAATTAGCACATCTAGAGCTTGGTAAGTCTTTTATAATTCAATTCCTATCAAAATCGATATTCACTAGGTGAGTATTTTCATTGTGTTTTTTATTTTTGAAAGTTAAGATGGGGGCTGGTTATTGGCACAATTTTGGTGTGATGCACAAGGACTTGCGTCACGACAAGCTAGTGGGTAAAAAAACAAATAAGTATTTTATAATTCAATTCCCGTCAAAATGGATATTCACCAAGTCACTGTTTTATTTTGTTTTTTTTTCCAAACTTCCTTTTGTGTTTTTTCTTAACAATAGCTTTTCTCTTTATCATAAGTTATCTTTCCATTCAAAATTTTAAATTTGAATGTTTAAATTTTCATTGATTTTCATTTATAAAATCATCAAATAAGTTTTTTATAATTCAATTCTCGTTAAAATGGATATTCACGAGTTGAGTGTTTTATTGTTTTTTTTTCCAAATTTCCTTTTGTGTTTTTGTTGAACATTAGTTTTTCTCTTTCACAAAGGTTAGTATTCCATTCAAAATTTAAAGTTTGAATGATTAAATTTCCATTTATTTTCATTTATAAAATCATCTTACTTAGAATTATACTAGAGAGCTTAACTTGAAAGAAGCTTGGAAAGATATGCTATGTGATATTTTCTATTTCATCTATTTTAAGTTTGTGAAATTCATTATAACTGGTTGGCAATTGATAGAAACGAAGAGTTGAAAATGGATATAAGGATAATTATCCTTTATTGGCAATTGATATAAGGATAATTATTCTTTAAAAAGCATAACTTTCTTAAATGACACCATAAATTTATTTTATATTGTGCATTTTAAGGGTATTTTGCAAGTAAAGCTCGCAGTATCAAATAAAACCGACAATGTGCTTTCAGTAACTCAATATTATCCCTTCCTCTTGGACATCAATGATTGCAAAATCTAGTCCTTTGAACAACCTCTTGTATATCAATGATTGTAAAAGCTAGTCATTATCTGAGTCAGTTGGTAGTTGTGATGGAGTGCTTACAAACAATTTTGTCAGCATGGGGATTTTTAGAAGGCTATCCAAAATGTGATTTAAACTTCATCGACACATGTATTAATAGAACCACTCTGAGCTTATTCAACATATGTATTTATAGTACCAGTGCCTAGATATGAAATTTAGGAAACTCATTATGCTTCTCTAGTGAAGCTTTGTGTTTATGTTTTTTGTACACTATAGGCTAGCCTAGCTATTGCAACCCAGTGGATTGGATAATTTGTATTTTTTTTAACGTATGGAGTAGAATGCTTATATTCATTGAGGAATGAGAGGGAAATTTTGATGTGGTGTCTGTAATTGCAAGATATCTTTATTGTATTGGCATATGTTTAAGACATTCTTCAAATGGTTAGTATTGCATACATATATTTATAACCTTAACATAGATTAGGACTTCCATACTTTGTTAAACATAGCTTATCCTTGAACTTCTTGTGTATTATCCTCATTCTTTATCAAATGATAAGATATCTTTCCTGTATTGCCATATGTTTAACACATTCTCCAAATGGGTAGTACTGCCTACATAAAACTATAACCTTAATATAGATCAAGACTTCCATACTTTGTTAAACATAGCTTATACTTGAACTTCTTGTGCATTATCCTCATTTTCTATCAAATGAGTGGATCTACCATGAAAGAGTGCTTGAATTCTTCATTGTATTTGTTTTAGTCATTTTTGGTTCATTTATTTTTGTTGTAAGCCTATCCACAATCATTGTATTTGTTTTAGTCATTTTTCTAGTCTAGTTCATTTATTTTTATTGTCGCCCTATCCACAACAATCAGGTCCCATGAAGAAGATTGTTTACTCTGTTTCATTGAGATTTGTAGTGATTCTTTTTTATGTAAATTCCAAGTGGTTAGTTAAATTTTTTGTCAAATTAAGCCATTTAATTAAAATTAAATCATAGTCACATCACTTGACAAATACGAATCAGGTCCCATGAAGAATATTTATTCTGTTTCATTGAGATTTGTGGCGATTTTTTTTAATGTAAATTCCAAGCGGTTAGTTAACTTTGTTATCAAATTAAGCCATTTAATCAAAATTAAATCATAGTGACATCACTTGACAAATATGAAGACATTTAATCACTTGACTAATATGGAGTGAATATACAAGGAAGGTGCTTATAATAATGAATACACATTAATAGAACAGCCATATAAACATGGTTTCTTCTTCTCTGTTCCTCTCATGGTGTCTTATTGTATGGTTTCTTCTTGTGTTACAATGTGTAGCA
The DNA here is from genome assembly GCA_034641835.2 of Pinus albicaulis. Lineage (NCBI taxonomy): Eukaryota > Viridiplantae > Streptophyta > Pinopsida > Pinales > Pinaceae > Pinus > Pinus albicaulis. The sequence goes on along the minus strand of CM076576.1, from coordinate 381,840,929 downwards.
TGAGATATGATTAATAACTTATCAGTAAGATTCGCCAATGATATGCACTCTCTATTCTCATCTTGTAGACAAAGAATTATGTGAAATTATGGCTATAGGTGGCTTCTTTCTTCTGCAATTATTGAGGTATGAAAATTGTATGGTCTCCTTTTCAGTATATATTTCACTAGTGATTTCAAATAAACTAAAGAAGGCCCTTTTTAAAGATCATAAGTACCATAAATCCATTATATCCATGATTTATTTAGTGCTACAAGGATAGAATTGTTGTAGCTGCACATTAAATGTATGTTTGTGCCATTTTTTTTCCTAACAATGAATATTTTATTGTAATCATTCTTTGAAAAACATACCTCTGTTAAATGCGACCAAAACTTTGTTTTATTTTCTGCAGTTTAAGGGAATTCTCCATGGAGTATGGCTCTCGCTTGATTTCCTACACTAGCATCTATAAAGATCCCAATTATGTACCCCTGAAAGATTCAATTACAATTCAAGAATATTTGATTAAGCAAGAAAATAAAATACATGTATTTGCACTATAGATGATCCTTCGATGGGAGCTACCTACACTTTCATATTTACATCAAGGAATCATGAAATATCTTAAAACCCAAGCATTTAATAGTTGATATAAATACATTGATATCAATAGGTGTCGCTTCCTCAAATGGGTTTGAGATGTAGGTACTCCAATGAGGCCTAATAGAGTCATAGATACCTTTATTTTTGCACTTTTTAATGAGAACCATAAGCCAGGGCCAACCACTCACAAGAACTTTGGGTTGCTAAACCCAGATAGTTCAAAAGTATATGATGTAGATTTGAGTTGTGGTTGTTGTGCATCTTCTCCTCCACCATATTTGCCTCCGGCAAGCCCACCGCCTAGCTCAATTATTTATTTAGTGGAAGTCTTCATTGTAAACTTACCTTAAACTTATCTCACGAACAAAGATCTCCCAAAACATAAAAAGCATTGGTTTTGTAGTTCATTGTAGCACAACTCAATGTCTTTTTATCTTCTCAATGGAGCTCTGGATAACTCATTTCAAACTCTTTCTAAAAAAAACTAATAAATAATAAAATTACATAAAATTTTCACTCTTATTTTCTCTGCCACTCTTTCCCATTATCTAGCTTTAAGATGTTCTCTTTGCAACATTTGGTACAATTGCTAGTTTAACAATTTTTAACAATAATGAATCATAGTCATCCATGATCTACTAATATCAATTGGCTCATTTTTCACCTTCAATTAATTAATATATATTAGCTGCATTTACTAATATAATTATGCTAATATAATAAATTATTATAATCTATTTTCCAACCAGTAATATGAAAATTATATTTATATAATACCACCACACAAATATATACTCCTGAAACTTTATCAAATCATTTTTTTTGTAAGCTTAGTAGTTCCTTCCAATTCTCTATTAATATAAAAACTGGGCAACATAGCTACAAAAATTAGACCTCTACCTACCCGAAGGAAACGAGGTTTGTTGGCCATCTAAGTGCATTGTACGTCATCCAAAACATAAACTTCCTTAACAATATACACAAAGTCTTAAGATAACTAATATCAAAGTCTGCTAATAATATCATTTACAAAATGTAAAGCTAGCCGCTAGATAAAAAATAAGTACTAAAATCTCCTATCATATTTTGACTCCACCGGGGGAAGGTCTTTGACACTGGATCCTGGTATTTCAACCTGCTGCAAAGTTTTGATATCCTTCTCCATTCTTCCAAGACTATCATATTGATGCAATTGACAGATGTTGATTTCCTTAATGTTGATGTTTAGGTCTGCCAAGGTGGAACCTAACTTTGATTCTCCTATTTCCTGAGTTGACATTACAGCTTTTGCCAGCAAACATTTTATCATCCAATATGTTCTTATTGAGTGCTGAAATAGAGAGATTTGGCCACGAGTTTGCCCTAGATCTCCAATGATATTATGTAATTCTTCTGCTGCCAGATCATCCTCTTCATCCATTTTATTTATAACTTCTATTTCCCAACCATAAATACAAGGTTTGACATAACTAGGGGTGTCTTCTGCAAAGGTTTGAATTAGAGGCTCCATCAGCTATCTTGTTGACTTCTGGCCTCTCTTTGCTGGCGGCGATGAGATAGGCTCTTTGCGTTTATCACCATTAGGATTTCTCCTTCTGGTTTTCTTCACCATCTTAACAGAAGCAATAACAAACACACTTGAATCCACCAAACGATAGAAAATTCCAAGAAAAACACGTACCAGGAAACTGGAAATAAAGTAGATTGGTAAGGCATGAGAGGGAGAGTAGATGGATGCACCCTTCCCCTTGACCATTCTACTTGCAACATCAACAAACCTAACCCAAAATAGAGGCATTAAAACGCAACACAGAAACCAAATTCTACAACTCCACAGAATAGGAAAATCCCATGTATAAACCCCACTGACAACCCTATACTGCTTCCTATGGGCATGCATAGAACCCTCAACAACCCATGGTCGAAGCATATGAAACAACAAAGAAACCCATGCCCGAACCAAGAACAGACATGATCCCAACTTCTACAGACCCATGATACTGATAAACCCTTTGAAAAAAAACAATTGACGGCGCTATTCAACAGCCTAATAACATTAACAACATCCACAGTAAATGACGCTGCTCTACCTACCCAAACAGGCTTGTATTTTTCCTACATGCGGACCAAATTCTGAGTAGACTTGTAGACAGTTTCTTCAAAGCTCCTAACACAAATAGAATAAAGGCTATCCAAAGACAAAATTCTAAACCTTGCAGAACTCTGGCAATTACGGACTCCCCAGAACCGAAAGAACCATTTGTACAGCAAGTCTAGAAAGCCTATAATTACAGTCTCCATGCGGAAAAATTCAGAGACCAACTTCATTTGCACAGCTAGGTAAAAGTGTAATACATACCAAGCAACCCGTAGAGGTGACTGGTTTTTACGAAAATAGCTTCCCAGGAGCGCACAGGAGGAACCAGCATCACAGCAAAGCCAAATTGCAATAAAGCTTGCCATACTGTCATTCTTAACTCGCCTAGGGACGTTCCTCCAGCGCTTACCCCAATGAACACCTGACAGCCTCGCTGTAATTTCCAGTTGTTTACCACATATTGTTAATGGCATATTTATTAACATGGTTGGGAACTGTCATGTTGATTCTTCCACCCAACCTTCCTCTACCATATTCTGCATGTCGTGGCCATGCTGACGTCCAGCCTCCCCAAGCGACGCTATCCTTTTGCAGCATGTCGTCGTAGCCCTCTCCCTACCGCATTCCACCCCGATTGAGAATGAAACTTTATCAAATCCTACCATGCATGGTACCAATTGATTATTTCTTAATCATGCCATTACGGTTTCCCTTTCAGTAAATTTTAGAACACTCACAGTAGTGGATCTTTCTTTCTAAACAGTTGCTCTTTCTTTCCTTATATTTATCAACCGAACGTGCCGCTTGAGACATATCGAATCTAATTAGACCAAATAATTCTCCCATCAAATCAAACCAGACGAAATAATTCTCCCATCGAATCAAATTTTCAATTCGGAATGCACTTAAGCGAATTGAATCAACCAAAAACCAGATAATTCACCATCGAATCGACATTTTGAATTTCCTTTTATAACAACGAAGTCATCCCATAGTTACCATCTGTTGATTGATATCTATCTAAATAGATTGGTAGGGTTAAAGAAAATACTAGTCTAGTTCTTTATGTTTTTTTTTTGAAATTGATATCTATCTTTCAATTTAATATAGATTGGTAGGGTTAACGAAAGCACTGTCTACTTGTTTGATTTGATTTTTTATTTTTATCTTTTAAATTATATAATATAATGTTTTATAAAATGATAAATTTTAATGGTTTAAAATGAATTTTGATTTTCATCTTAAGACGTGTAGCTAAAGCCATGGTCAAAGCTGCAAAGTAGCATCTTTACCTTTGTCGGTTAAACAAGATAACTTAAGTCTTCCACCATGCGGCACCGCTACGCAGAAAAGCAAGACAACTCGTCACGCCACAACCAGAGCTATAAATATACCCTCCCTCTTTTATTGCAATTCACTTTCATCTCATTTCATCTGGATCTTTTAATAAATTCTCATCAGTAGCACCCGTTCGAGCTGGTGGTGCTCAGGAGCACCAAGTGTTGGAATTTAATTTCCTACTACCTGTATAAGTTTGCAGACAGTAGAATTAATTGGAAAATATTGAAAGGTGGCGAAGTTAAGTTTGATGTGAATTTAGATAGCCGCGAGTTGAATGCAGGAGCGTTGGAAGAGCTGCATCCTATCTGCAACAACAACCATATTAATCATCCACTGAACGTATTTATCACAGCATAGAATTGAAGCGGTTTAACAGCGCAGGGTTGAGGCGGCAACCAATTCCGCGGGGGTCAGGAAGGCCGAGCAGGCGGAGTAGTGGACACCCCTAGAGCTGTTGACGTTAGCGGGATCCACACAAATGCGTTCACAAAAGACTTTGGGGTTAAATGTTTTCCCATTGCATTTGTTTTAAAACGATAGTCAGTTTTATGTTTTAGTTTTTTAATGTCTTTTGTTTGTTTTATGTTTTAATTAATATGCACATCATATATATATTAGAAAGCTCGTCAGGCATGTAGTGTATTGTTCTTATTATACAGAATAGAATTGTATGCATTGCAGTGCGGGAGAAGAAGAAACAGTGAGTTGTTTTTTGTATTTGTTTTGTTTTTACACAAAACAGTGAATGAAAAACACAGCAGAGTGTTTTAGGAAAAATAGAGTATACACAGCAGTGAATGTTTTTAGAGAGACAGAGTATGTTTTGTAAATGACAGAGTGTGTTATTTTCGCACTGTGCTTAGAAGCAATCTAGCAGTTGTAATCCCTCAGTGTTGAGGAAGAATCTGTATCAGTTTTTTCATGGAATAGAAATTTTTTTTATGTGGAAACTCTATCACTGTGAATGCAATTTTAATATTTTCTCTGTGTTAAAGAGGGGAGTTTTATTCTCCATTTATTGTTTTGGAATTTTCAAACATTCCAACATGGTATCAGAGCTAGTCCAGGCTCTTTGAGGGTCAAAGAAGCTAAAGGAAGTAGTTCTGTGTTGCAGCAGCTTCTCCAGCAGTGTGAAGACTCAGCCAAAAAGAATCCAAAGGTATTTCTCTATACAGTTATTGTGCTACTATTGCAAAACAATGAGCTATTTTATATACATAGTCAAGTGTTCTTGAATCATAGTTAAGAGTGCAGAATGGTTGGAGCCAGCACTGGTATGGGTATAGGAAATATCCATCTCCCACAATTTAATGGGAGAAATTATGACTACTAGTCAATAACTATGAGAGCCTTATTTGTCTCCCAAGACTTATGGGAATTTGTTGAGGATGGCTTTGAAGAGCCAGCAAATGAAGAAGAGTTTTATGTTTTAACTCAGGAAGAAAGGGAGTCATTGAAGAGAAATAAGAAGAAAGATTCCAAAGCTCTCTTCTTATTGTATCAAGTAGTGCATGAGAGTGTGTTTCCAAGGATAGCAGCAGCTAAGAAATCCAAATAAGCATGGGAAACTCTCAAGACAGCCTATCAAGGCATGGAAAAAGTGAAGATAACAAAACTTCAGTTGCTGAGGAGAGACTTTGAGACTCTCTGTATAAAATAGTCAGATACTATTGACTCATTCTTCACTCATGTGATTGGAATGGTCTCACAAATAAGATCTCATGGAGAGACTCTTGAAGACAAGAGGATTGTGGAAAAACTCTTGAGAAGTTTACCCTCAAGATTCGATGTGATTGTCACCACCATAGAAGAGACTAAGGATCTCACAAAGTTTTCAGTGGATCAGCTGCATGCATCACTGATGACCCATGAACAGAGATTGGGTAGGAATGAAAAATCATCTCTTGAGAATGCCTTTAAGTCCCAGATGTATTTCGGAAGAGGAAGAGGGCAAGGTAGAGGAAACAAAAAGAGGAAAAGGCAGAAGCCAAAACATAGGTGGAAGGGATAGCCCTTCACACTCACATGGAAGGTGCAACAGTCAAAATCATAGCCACGGCCAAGGGAGCAGCTAGCAGAGTGGTCAGCAGAATGCTCAAGGACAGAGGTATGAAAAATCTAATGTCCAATATTACCATTGTAAAAAATATGGTCATTATGCTAATGAATGTAGAAAGAAGAAGCAAGATATGAGAAGTAGAACTAGTGCAAATTTCACTAAAGAAAATATCAGGTAAGATAATTTGTTTTTAGCTTGTAACATGGCTGAAGAAAAGAGTGAGGATTTATGGTTTCTAGACTCCGGTTGTAGTAACCATATGACAGGAAACTTAGCAATGTTTTCTATGCTAGATGAGAGTGTGAAGTCACAAGTCACACTAGGAACTGATAACAAAGTTTATGTTATGGGAAAACGAATTGTAAATGTTTTAACAAGGAAAGGTGCAAAGAAATCCATAACAGATGTGTATTATGTTCCAGGAATGAAGTGTAACCTCTTAAGTGTTGGACAACTTGTCCATAAGGGGTATAATGTTTTCATTGAGGATGATGTTTGTACCATCATGGACAAACCACCCAGCAAACAATGTATTGTTGAAGTGAAGATGACGAAGAACAGAATGTTCCCTCTCAGAATGAGAGCAGATCTGAAAAATGAAGAAAAGATAGCAGCAGTGGCACAAGACACTTTCCAAAGCGAACCAAAAGATGATAATTGGTTACGGCACTTGAGATTTGGACATCTCAACTTTGGAGGTCTTAATTTGTTGAAAAGAAAAGGATTGGTAAGAGGTTTACCATTGATAGAGAAACCGGACAGCCTTTGTGAAGGTTGTATCTTGGGGAAACAACACAGAGAAAGTTTTTCTTCTGGGAAAAGCATCAGGGCAAAGGCACCCTGAGAGATTGTTCACTCAGATGTGTGTGGACCGACGCAAACTCCATCGCTTGCTAGCAGCCACTATATTTTAACATTCATAGATGATTTTACAAGAAAAACTTGGGTTTACTTTTTGAAAAACAAAAGTGAAGTGTTTGAATATTTTCACAATTTCAAAGCACTTGTGGAAAACCAAAGTGGGCTACATATCAAAGTCCTAAGGACTGATAGAGGAGGTGAGTATATCTCTAAAGATTTTCTACGTTTTTGTAGAGAAAATGGTATTCAAAAGTAGTTTACAACTAGATATACTCCGTAGCAAAATGGAGTAGCTGAAAGGAAGAATAGAACCATAATGGACATGGCAAGAAGTATGTTAAAGGAAAAGCATTTGCCTAATGATTATTGGCCTGAAGTTGTACATTATGCAGCGTACATCTTGAATAGATGCTCTAAAAAATCAGTTATGAACAAAGTGTCGGAAGAGGCATGAAGTGGCACAAAGCAAGGTGTCACACACATGAAGGTTTTTGGATGTGTAGCTTATTCACACATTCTGGATCAGCTAAGGAAGAAGTTGGACAGCAAGGGGGAGAAATGTATTTTCATTGGATACAGTGAGGAATCCAAGGCTTATAGGTTGTACAACCCATCCACCAAGAAGTTTATTGTGAGCAGAGATGTTCAGTTTATTGAAGAGGAAGCTTGGGATGGAAGTATAGAGAAAATAGTGAATGTTAAACATTGTTTATCTCATGATGAAAATGATGATGAGTTGGCTGAAATACATCCCCAAATAGCAGCACCAACACAAGAGTAGCAATGCACACCCTTGAGGAGAAATGAAAGTGCTTCTCCAAACACACCACAAGGAGGAAATTCAAGTGCTTCTTCAAGCATTTCTACATCAAATGAAAGAGGTAAGAAATTCAGAAGTTTGAAAGATATTTATGAAAAAGATATAAAAAATGAAGGTATCAATTCTTTTTTTGCTTTATATTGTCATGTTGATGACCCTATTCATTTTTAGGATGCTATTAAAGATAGGAAATGGATAGAAGCTATGGATGAGGAAATTAATGCCATAGAAAGAAACAAGACTTGGGATTTGGTTGAACTCCCAAAAGGTAAGGATGTCATTGGAGTTAAATGGGTCTACAAGACCAAGAGTAATGCTGAAGGAAAAATAGAGAGACACAAGGCTAGACTTGTTGTCAAAGGTTATAAGCAAAAGCATGGCATAGATTATGAGGAAACTTTCACACCGGTTGCAAGAATGGAAACCGTGAGAGCAGTGTTGTCCATAGCAGCACAAAACAAATGGAAATTTTACCAAATGGACGTGAAGTCAACATTCCTAAATGGAGTGTTAATGGAAGAGGTTTACATTGAACAACCTCTCGACTATGAAAAGAAAGGCCAAGAGCACAAAGTGTGTAAGTTGAAGAAAGATCTTTATGGGCTGAAGCAAGCGCCAAGAGCGTGGTATAGTAGGATAGATTCATATCTACTGGAAAATGGTTTTGAAAAGTGTGAAGGAGAACCCACTCTCTACATCAAAGAAAAAAATGGAAAAATATTGATTGTAGTTTTGTATGTTGGTGATGTTATTTTTACAGGTAATGATAATTACCTTATTGAAAATTTTAAAACAGTCATGAAAGAAGAATTTGAAATGACTGACATGGGCTTGTTGAAATACTTCTTAGGAATAGAAGTAGAACAAGATAAAGATGGGATTTTTATCTCATAGGAAAAATATGTTAATGAAGTGCTGGAAAGATTTAATATGTAGGAGAGCAAATCAGCAATCACTCCCACAGTGATGGGATTAAAACTCAGCAGAGAAGACAACAGCAAGGATTTTGATCCTAGTTTATACAAGAGCATAGTTGGCAGCCTCATGTATTTGACTGCAACTAGGCCCGACATAATGCATGTTGTTAGTTTGATTTCCAGATTCATGGAAGAGACAAAGGATGCACATTGGCAGGCAGCAAAAAGAATTCTGAGGTATGTTAAAGGTAAAAAAAGGTTTGGTATTTTATATATTGCTTCAGAATGTTCAGATTTAGTTGGATACACTCACAGTGATTGGGCTGGAAGTGTTGATGATCGGAAAAGTACTTCCGGTTATGTTTTTCACATGGGTTCAGGAGCCATTTCATGGGCTTCTAAGAAACAACCCATTGTAGCATTGTCTACAGCCGAAGCTGAATATGTGGCAGCTACAGCAACAGGGTGTCAAGCAGTTTGGATGAGAAAAATGTTGAAAAGTTTATGCCAAGAACAGATAAAAGGGACAATGATTTACTGTGATAATATCTCAACAATAGCTTTATCCAAGAATTTTGTTTGGTTAGCAATGGTGATATTGTTTTGCAGCATTGCAGAACAGAGGATCAATTTTCTGATATCCTCACAAAATCATTAGCTCAGAGAAGTTTTAATAAATTCAAGAAATGCCTAGGTATGCAGGAAAACCCAGCAGTTGAAATTAAGGGGGAGTGTTGGAATTTAATTTCCAACTGCCCGTATAAGTTTGCAGACAGCAGAATTAATTGGAAAAGATTGAAAGGTAGTGAAGTTAAGTTTGATGTGAATTTAGATAGCCGCGAGTTGAATGCAGGAGCGTTGGAAGAGCTGCATCCTATCTGCAGCAACAACCATATTAATCATCCACCGAACGTATTTATCACAACACAGAATTGAGGTGGTTTAACAGTGCAGGGTTGAGGCGGCAACCAATTCCGCGGGGTCAGGAAGGCCGAGTAGGCGGAGTAGTGGACACCCCTGGAGCTGCTGACGTCAGCGGGGTCCACACAAATGTGTTCACAAAAGACTTTGGGGTTAAATGTTTTCCCATTGCATTTGTTTTAAAATGATAGTTAGTTTTATGTTTTAGTTTTTTAATGTCTTTTGTTTGTTTTATGTTTTAATTAATATGCACATCATATATATATTAGAAAGCCCGTGAGGCATGTAGTGTCTTGTTATTATTATACAGAACAGAATTGTATGCACAGCAGTGCGGGAGAAGAAAAAAATAGTGAGTTGTTTTTTGTATTTGTTTTGTTTTTACACAGAACAACGAATGAAAAACACAGCAGAGTGTTTTAGCAAAAACAGAGTATACACAACAGTGAATGTTTTTAGATAGATAGAGTATGTTTTGTAAATGACAGAGTGTGTTATTTTGGCACTATGCTTAGAAGTAGTCCAGCAGTTGTAATCCCTCTGTGTTGAGGAAGAATCTGTATTAGTTTTTTCATGGAATAGAATTTTTTTTTATGTGGAAACTTTGTCACTGTGAATGCAATTTTAATATTTTCTCTGTGTTAAAGAGGGGAGTTGTATTCTCCATTTATTTTTTTGGAATTTTCAAACATTCCAACACCAGGACCGTGGCCACACCCATAGTCACACTCAAGTAGGCCAGACTCAAACTGCGCATTCTAATCCGAATCAGAAGACGGGGCTGCTGGATATAATCAAACGGAAGATTCTCGGTGGCTAGACTCAGGTGGGTCATTCTACTTCATCTCAGAAGCCGGGACTGGTGGATAAAATCAAAGCGAAGATTCCCGGAGGGCAAAGCAAGTAATGGGGAAGGTGAAGGGCCAGAGGAATAGTAGAAGGAAAAGACTTATCTAAAATCGAAGAATCAACATGTATTAGTATATACTATCTACATAGATTAGTATATAATGCCTTAGTGCATTAATGAAGCTAGAGCCTCAAAAAAAATATTGATTGCCTTGTCCTCTCCCGTCCCTCCTTTGCCAATTGACAGAAAATAAGCATCATGATATAGTTTGTGTTAGAATATAGTTTGGGTTAGAATAGCTAATACCTTTACCATATCAAGAAATTTGTAATTTGTAGATTTCAAAATGTTTTAGTAATCTGATAATAGCTAATTACCATATGTTTGGTTTTATTTTTCTTTAATTATACGTATATATTTCATAATTAAATATACTTTTCATGAGACTCAAGTCAATATAATAATATTTAGAGGTATAATGACATTATTATAGTAATATATATAAAAGCATTATTAATTTTTAATATCATTATCATGAATTTGAATGATAGTTTAATCATTTTGCCTAATCAATAGTGACAAATTTAATTGGTATGAATTTTTTTTTAAATTTTTTTATATTAACAATTGCACTAAAAGGTGCAAAAAAAAGGTCCATAAGTTTGTTAATTTGGAAAAGTTGTATGAGAAATGCATTTACACACATATATGTCCTATATTTTGCATTTTCCAAGGTAACATTGTCAACCTTTGAAAATAAAGAATCATGCATCATATTCCATATTTGTTTTAACTAACAATTACCCACCCCAATTGAAAATTATAAAAAATATACTTATTTAAAAAGCTATAGAAAAATATATTTATGTTTATTTTAATGTTTATACATTTTAATTTGAAACCAAAATAGATTCATCTTAATTGGGATCTAACATATCTAACATGAACTCACAAGGATCAAATTTATTTACATGTAAATTTTTTTAGAGTGCAAAATAAAATGTGCAATCTAACCAGATAAGTTTTAACCATAAAAACCTTTTCCTCATATATACATTAATATTTTACACAATTACATAGAGCATACTTTTTTTTTTATAGTCAACATTACATAGAGCATAATTTATTTTTATTTTAAAGAGGCATGTGTCAACTCTGGGAGACTGAAAAACTTACACATGGAATGAGCCTCTATGCTCAATAAAGTTATTGGTTGGTGGTGTTATAAATTATTTTATTTTATATAAAATAACTTACTACACATTCTCTTTTTATTTAAAAGAGATTTTTTTTCATCTTCTAACTTACATCATAGAATTAAGTTTTTATACTATAATAAATATAAAATGTATTTCAAAAAATAATAACTTAAATATTATTCTTCCAAAAAATTTAACCCAACTTTTATCCTAACTTTTTTAGCATGCTCTTTCAAAACAAATTCAGGATGACAAATCACGTTTATCCTAACTTCTTTAGCATGCTCTTTCAAAACAAATTTTGGATGACAAACCAAATATGGAATAACAAATATTACCAAACTTTTACAATAACTTCTTCATCACTATATTTAAAACAAATCTAGAAAAGACAAATAATTTTATGAATAATATCATTTCTAAAACAAATAATTTTATGAATCATAGCATTGAAACCAAGAAAAAACAGGTATGTCACAATAAAATGTGTGTTGTAGTTGTGTTTTTGGTGTAAATTTGAAAATTGAAATAATGAATAGGTAAATACCAAAATGAAATTACCACTAGAAAACCTATGTTGTTGTTTTGTTTTTTGTAAATTTCATAATACCTTTCTATTTTCAAATTTTTAAAGAGCAAGCTGCTATACATATTCTATCATTTACAGTAACCTCAACCTGCCTGAAGGAAACCAATTATGTTGGCCACCGCAGCAAGTTAAAGGCTAACCAAAACTGATATTTTTTTTTCTTCTAGTTACTGCTTTTATCACTTTACTATGTCCATAACATTTACAACTGAAACAGAAACTATAACTATTAACCACCAAAAACATAAGAAAAAAATATAAACTAAGAAGACTTTCCATAAGAAGAGTCCATAGGGGTTGGGTCCTTCGCTGTGGAGCCCAGCAGTTCCACTTGTTGCATGCTTTGGAGCTCATGCTCAATTTTCCCAATTCTGGCATTTGCTTGGATCTGTGCCTCAGCCATCTCATGAATGTCTTACTTTATCTATTCAAGTTCAAAAATCACTAATGAGTTGCCTTCCCTTACTTCCCTTCTCGCCATTTCCTTTTCTATAACACATTTCATTTTCGAATAAGTATTAACTGATTGTTGAAACAGAGATACATGACCTCTTGTACTACCTGGGCCTGATATAAAATCCATTTTAGCCTCCTGCTCGTTAAGGTCATCATCTTCACTGTCACTTTGGCTCTCCCAACCCTGAATTGTATTTCAGATATGAACTAAATTTCCAAACTCATACATCAACAATATTCTCCATGATTTTCTTATTACTTTTCCTTCCTCTTTTACTTGGACTGACAGTCTGACTAATGAGATGTTTCTTCCCTCTACCTATGTCTTTTCCTTTACCAATTTGTCCTTTAACCATGATGGGCTGATAGAGAATGTAACCTAAAAACCTGGATAGGAACCATGTGTATAGAGAGAGGTCAGTAACATGAACCATATACACTCTGTTGAATACCTTAGGAATCCCCAGTATCAAGACGAACAGAGTTTTTTTTCCAGAGTCTAAATTGTTACCAAGAATAAGCTCTCTGGACCCTTTCTACTATTGATTTATCAAAAACAAAGACTGGAAAGAAAGACTATTCCGCTGCTGAAAATTGTTTGGCAACCATTGACAGATAGTAACCTGAATGCAACCCTCACCCTAACTATCCCTGTGAATCCATTGGTATTGAAACATAATTAGGAAATGAAGTATAACGCCACCATGAACACAACCATTCATTCAAGGGCTATTCCATTCATTAACTCACAGGTATTCCATAAAAGACAAGGTTTGACAGTAGACACAGAGCTGCATGCAATTAAACATACCATTGCTACATGAAATCGACCGAAAATTCAAGTAGTTCATATAGACCCGAGCCTGAAAATTGTTTGGTAACCAATGACAGACATGAACCCGAATGCAACCCTTACCCCGACTATCCCTATGAATCCATTGGTATTGAAACAGAATCAGGAAATGAAGTGTAGTCCCACTATGGACACATCCATTCATGCGAGGGCTATTCCTTTCATTAACCCACAGATATTCCATAAAATATAGGGTTTGACAGTAGACACAGAGCTGCATGCAATTAGACATACCATTGCTACACGAACTCGACCAAAAATTCAAATGGTTCATATAGGCCTAAGCATCCTTGAAAGTTTGTAAGAATTTAAGAACCAGTACTAGGTCTTTTATGATAGCCAAAGTAAAATACCAAGACAAACAACCATACAGCATATAAAGAGCATTATAGAGATTATGACGACAGGACAAGGGAGGGTTGTGGAAATAGGGCTCTATCTCCTAAATTACAACCTCTGCCATTGTATAACAACCAGATAAATGGACAGACATGAAATGAGGCCAATTCGGATCATAAAAAGCAACAAATTTAGTAGAGACACAAGGAGGACTTTCATCTTTGTTTTGCAGAATGGGAAAAGGAAAATCTAATTGGGAGATGAGGGTTACAGGAACCATTACATACCGATTTATCTTCCATCGATGCTGCCAATTAGCTTCCTTCTGCAAGTTCTCCGTCGTAGAGTGAATCTGATTTCACTACTCTGTAACAATGTCCTTAGTAAAATGGAAATAGTAAAATGGAAACTCACCTTATGCAGTCTACCTCCCTGCTCCCAGCATACTTTCCAAGTTTCGCCTCATAGACTTTGATGATGTTGGATGGCTTCCTTCATGCGCATTAAAGGGCATTCATGAGAAGGACCTCCACCACCCTTTATTAACATTATGCGTCATGGTCCGTCGGACTTCCTCCACCACGTGGCATAGTCCGACACCCACCTGCTTCTGCGTTGCACCCCGATCGGGGTTAGAAAACCTATGTTGTTAAACAAATAGAGTAATTTAATAATTACTTACATAGCCATAATAAATTCCAAAAAATACAGATAATGGTAATCCCAACAGTATTTCAAAGTGAAGCTCCATTATTAATTCTTGAGCAATATTTGCATGGCCATATGACCAACTTCACATACAATGTTGTTTAATGTTGTTTAAATTAAAATAAAAGTTACTTAATTCACATTGAGAGGGCATCAAGATAAATTGTAACAAGAAGATTCCTTAATACTTTAGGGATGAAAACTTATGATAAAAATAATGAGACAAGATATTGATAAGATTTTTTAATTTAATTAAACCATCTCCCTTGAAAGATTGGATCTGATTTTAGAAAAATAACTTGCAATATGTCACTTCTCAAAATATCATGTAAGATTCATGAAAAGAGCAACAAACTCTGAAGACATTCAATAACTATAAACTTGTATTGCAAATTCTGTATGTGGGAACCTGAGAAGGCCATTTCATCTTTAAATATCCAACCAAAAATCTTTAATTCCAGACTCCTTACTTATTACTTCTGATGATTCCAATCACAAAAGGCTACAGTATCAGGTCAGCCACTTGCTTTGACTTAATACATAAAACCAACGGATGGGAAAATTTTCATTACACAGTTCTTTTTTACCTTGAACGTTAGAATAATTAATCGTTATAGCCAACCCTTGTTCTTATTTTTCAGCATTCCATTGTATTAGTTTATTTACTTTATCATTCTCACTGCCATTATTTAATTGCAGACTCTTTTAACCTTTAATTGAGCTTCACAATGTCTTTTCCACTTTGCAGTTTTTACAATGTTGTTCGAAATTTGTGGCAACAAGCGGACTTTGAAATTAAAATTAAATGTCCACTTTGAATCTATCATTTAAAAAATCAAATTACATTGGAATCTGTCAAACAATTTGTTAAGCTAAATAATTATAAATTGGATTAAATTTTTTACCCCAATTTGATAAGCCAAATAAATATAAATTTGATTAAATTTTTTACTTATTTTTTTCCGAGTGTAATGTAGCTAATGATTTTTTTTCAAGTGTAATGAAACTAATGATTTAAGTAAAAAAATCTACTTAGTAATTATAAATTTGACTAAATTCTTGAGTTTTTTATTTTTATTACTGTAATGTAGCTAATGACTTAATTCAAAAATTCTGCCGTGCTACAATACTTGGATACACAAGTCTATGTGAACCTTCTCTAAATCAACATTACAAACCATACAAGAAAAATCCAAAAGGATAACTGCACAAAAATAGTTACCGAAAGACTGGTGTGGCTGAGATCCTTCCATAAAAAGTGCGAGATCTCAAGACTGTAAATAAAATCGGAAGGCTAAAGTTGTTTGGAGAGCTTGTTGTTGCTGATATCCAGAACCTTCAAAATTTAAAAACGAATTACGCCGTTATAAGTCGAGCTAATTGCTACTGAGATTGAGATACTTATGAGAATATATTAGGCCCTACCCAATCGGCCGCATAGGAAGAAAGGGTCTAGAGATCTGGTTGTTGTTGAAAATTTTAAAATTCCAGAATTCTCCCTCTTTAACACAGAGAAATAAATTTCACTCTACAGAAAACAGAATTTCAACTGTATAACACAAATTTTATTTCATAAAATTTTTTACAAGTTCTTCCTCAATCATAGAGGGATTTACAATTGCTGGACTGCTTCTAAGCACAGCTCCAAAACAAACAAACAAACAAAAAATCTCTCTGTCTCTGTCTATAAAAAAAGCTCTCTATCTATTAAAAACAACTCACTGTGTTTTTATAAAATATACACTGCTGTGTATTTTTACTCACTGTCTTTTTAAAAAAAAACAACTGCACTGATGTGCTTTCAACAACAACAACTAAAAAAAATTACAATTTTTGTTCTATATATAAACAAAATATCTAAAAAACAATTAATGTCTTCTGTTGACAAAATTTCCAAAATTCTACCGCTTAAAAAAAATATTAATGATGCCATAATGCCGGAACCACTTCAAAGATTCATTTATGTTAAATTGGCTTGCTGGTAGAAATAATGAATTTCCCGCGGTGGTGGCAGAACGGTGGTGCGGTGGTGGTGCACTTGGGCGGAGTATGGTGGAGCCGCCATCCTTGGTGGTTGCGGGGGGTATGGTTCTGTTCGTACCCCTCAAATGGGTGACCCCCCGCAATAAACGACAGTCGTCGATCATAAGTCAATGTGCGATCAAGTGGTCAACTACGGGGGGGTGCCTCCCATTAACCATCACACAGCTTGACCCCCCGTATTCCGTTGATCACCTTCAACTTGCCGCCGGTTTAACTTGCTACCTGTTCGTTTCGCCTGCAGCTCCTTTCGCGCAGTTGGAATTTACGTTCCAACACTCCCCCTTAATTTCAACTGCTGGGTTTTCCTGCATACCCATGCATTTTCTGAAATATTCAAAGCTTTTCTGCGCAAGTGGCTTTGTGAGGATATCAGCAAATTGATCCTCCGTTCTACAATGTTTTAAAACTATCTCACCATTGTTAACCAATTCACGTATGAAGTGAAACTTGGTGTCAATGTGTTTAGTCCTCTTATGAAAAACATAATTTTTAGACAATGCAATAGCTGAGCTATTGTCACAAAATATCACTGTCCCTTTTACCTGTTCTTGACATAAGCTTCTCAACATTTTCCGCATCCAAACTGCTTGACACGCTGCTGCTGTAGCTGCCACATATTCTGCTTCTGCTGTAGACAATGCTACAATGTGTTGTTTCTTAGAAGCCCATGAAATGGCTCCTAAACCCATATGAAAAACATAACCGGAAGTGCTCTTCCAATCATCAACACTTCCAGCCCAATCACTGTCTGTGTATCCAACTAAATCTGAACATTCTGAAGTAGTATAAAAAATACCAAACCTTTTAGTACCTTTAACATACCTCAAAATTCTTTTTTTTGCTTGCCAATGTGCATCCTTTGGCTTTTCCATGAACCTGGAAATCAAACTAACAGCATCCATTATGTCCGGCCTAGTTGCAGTCAAATACATAAGGCTGCCAACTATGCTCTTGAATATACTAGGATCAAAATCCTTACTGATGTCTTCTCTGCTGAGTTTTAATCCCATCACTGTGGGAGTGATTGCTGCTTTGCATTCCTGCATGTTAAATATTTGAAGTACCTCATTAACATACTTTGCCTGTGAGATGAAAATCCCACTCTCATATTGTTCTACTTCTATTCCCAAGAAGTATCTCAACAAACCCATATCAGTCATTTCAAATTCTTCTTTCATGACTGTTTTAAAATTTTCAATAAGGCAATCATCATTACCTGTAAAAATAACATCATCAACATACAAGACTACAATCAAGATTTTACCATCTTGTTCTTTGATGTAGAGGGTGGGTTCTCCCTCACACTTCTCAAAACCATTTTCCAGTAGATATGAATCTATCCTATTGTACCATGCTCTTGGCGCTGGCTTCAACCCATAAAGAGCTTTCTTCAACTTGCATACTTTGTGCTCTTGGCCTTTCTTTTCATAACCGAGAGGTTGTTCAATGTAAACCTCTTCCATTAACACTCCATTCAGAAATGTTGACTTCACGTCCATTTGGTAAACTTTCCATTTATTTTGTGCTGCTATAGACAACACTGCTCTCACGGTTTCCATTCTTGCAACCGGTGCGAAAGTTTCCTCATAATCTATGCCATACTTCTGCTTGTAGCCTTTGACAACAAGCCTTGCCTTGTGTCTCTCTATCTTGCCTTCAGCATTACTCTTGGTCTTATAGACCCATTTAACACCTATGACATATTTACCTTTTGGGAGTTCAACCAAATCCCAAGTTTTGTTCCTCTCTATGGCATTAATTTCCTCATCCATAGCTTCTATCCATTTCTCATCCTTGATGGCTTCTTCGAAATGAACAGGATCATCAACATGACAATATAAAGCAAACAAAGAATTGATACCTTCATTTGTTAAATCTTGTTCATAAATTTCTTTCAAACTTCTGAATTTCTTACCTCTTTCAGTAGGTGTACAAGTGCTTGAAGAAGCACTTGAATTTCCTCCTTGTGGTGTGCTTGGAGAAGCACTTTCATTTCTCCTCAAGGGTGTGCTTTGCTGCTCTCTTGTTGGTGTTGCTATTTGGGGATGTATTTCAGCCAACTCATCTTCATTTTCATCATGAGATAAACAGTGTTTAACATTCACTGTTTTCTCTATGCTTCCATCCCAAGCTTCCTCTTCAATGAACTGAACATCCCTGCTCACAATGAACTTCTTGTTGGATGGGTTATATAACATGTATGCCTTGGATTCCTCACTGTATCCAATGAAAATACATTTCTCCCCCTTGCTGTCCAACTTCTTTCTTAGCTGATCCGGAATGTGTGCATAAGCCACACATCCGAAAACCTTCATGTGTGTGACACTTTGCTTTGTGCCACTCCATGCCTCTTCTAGTACTTTGTTCATAACTGCTTTTGTAGGGCATCTATTCAATATGTACGCTGCACAATGTACAACTTCTGCCCAATAATCATTAGGCAAGTGTTTTGCTTTTAACATACTCCTCGCCATGTCCATTATGGTTCGGTTCTTCCTTTCGGCTACTCCATTTTGCTGCGGAGTATATCTAGTTGTAAACTGCTTTTGAATACCATTTTCTCAACAAAAACGTAGAAAATCTTTAGATATATACTCACCTCCTCTGTCAGTCCTTAAGACTTTGATATGCAGCCCACTCTATTTCTCAACAAGTGCTTTGAAATTGCAAAATTTTTCAAACACTTCACTTTTGTTTTTCAAAAAGTAGACCCAAGTTTTTCTTGTAAAATCATCTATAAATGTTAGCACATAGTGGCTGCTAGCAAGTGATGGAGTTTGCATCGGTCCACACACATCTGAGTGGACAATCTCTAAGGGTGCTTTTGCCCTTATGCTTTTCCCGGAAGAAAAACTTTCTCTGTGTTGTTTCCCAAGAATACAACCTTCACAAAGGCTGTCTGGTTTCTCTATCAATGGTAAACCACTTACCATTCCTTTTCTGTTCAACAAGTTAAGACCTCCAAAGTTGAGATGACCAAATCTCAAGTGCCATAACCAATTACTATCTTTTGGTTCGCTTTGGAAAGTCTCTTGTGCAACTGCTGCTTTCTCTTCACCATTCTTCAAGTTTGCTCTCATACTGAGAGGGAACATCATGTTCCTTGTCATCTTTACTTCAGCAATACACTGTTTTCTGGGTGGTTTATCCATGATGGTACATACATCATTATCAAAGAAAACATTATACCCCTTATGGACAAGCTGTCCAATACTTAAGAGGTTACACTTCATTCTTGGAACATAATAAACATCTGCTATGGATTTCTTTGCACCTAAGCTTGTTAAAACTTTCACATCTCCTTTTCCCATAACAGAAATTTTGCTATCAGTTCCTAGTGTGACTTGGGACTGCACACTCTCATCTAACATAGAAAACATTGATATATTTCCTGTCATATGGTTACTACAACCGAAGTCTAGAAACCATAAATCGTCATTCTTTTCTTTAGCCATATTACAAGCTAAAAACAAATTGTTTTGGCTGCTATTTTCTTTAGTGAAATTTGCACTAGTTCCACTTCTCATATCTTGTTTCTTCTTTCTACATTCATTATCATAATGACCATATTTCTTACAATTATAACATTGGACATTGGATTTGTCATACCTTTGTCCTTGATCATTCTGTTGTCCACTTTGCTGGCTGCCTTGGCCTTGATGCTGATTTGGATTGTTGCCCCTTCCTTGAGCATTTGATGGATTGTTCCTTCCACCTCTGTTCTGGCTTTTGCCTCTTCCTCTTCCGAAAGACATCTGGGACTTAAAAGCATGTTCAAGAGATGAGTTTTCATTCCTACTCAATCTCTGTTCATGGGTCATTAGTGATGCATGTAGTTCATCCACTGAAAACTTTGTGAGATCTTTAGTCTCCTCTATGGTGGTGACAATCACATAAAATCTTGAGGGTAGACTCCTCAAGAGTTTTTCCACAATCCTCTTATCTTCAAGAGTCTCTCCATGTGATCTTATTTGTGTGACCATACCAATCACATGAGTGAAGAATGAGTCAATAGTGTCTGACTCTTTCATGCAGAGAGTCTCAAAGTCTCTCCTCAGCAACTGAAGTTTTGTTGTCTTCACTTTCTCCATTCCCTGATAAGCTGTCATAAGAGTCTGCCATGCTTCTTTGGATCTCTTAGCTGCTGCTATCCTCGGAAACACACTCTCATGCACTGCTTGATACAAGAAGAAAAGAGCCTTGGCATCTTTCTTCTTATTGCTCTTCAGAATCTCCTTTTCTGCCTGAGTTAACAAATTAAACTCATGTTCATCTGCTGGCTCTTCAAAGCCATCCTCAACAAATTCCCATAGGTCTTGGGAGACAAATAAATCCCTCATAGTTATTGACCAGTAGTCATAATTTTTCCCATTAAATTTTGGGAGATGGATATTTCCCATACCCATACCAGTGCTGGCTCCAGCCATTCTGCAATCTTAACTATGAATCAAAAACACTTTACTGTGTGTTTAAATTTAACTAACTGCACTGCAACAGTAACACAAACTGTATAGAGAATTACCTTTGAATTCTTCTTGTCTGAACCTTCACACTGCTGGAGAGGCTTCTGCAAAAATGAACTCCTTTTCTTCAGCTTATTTGACCTTCAAATAGCCTGAATTGGCTCCGATACCATGTTGAAAATTTGAAAATTCCAGAATTCTCCCTCTTTAACACAGAGAAATAAATTTCACTCTACAGAAAACAGAATTTCAATTGTATAACACAAATTTTATTTCATAAAATTGTTTACAAATTCTTCCTCAATCACAGAGGGATTTACAATTGCTGGACTGCTTCTAAGCACAGCTCCAAAAAAAAAAAAAAAAAAAACTCTCTCTGTCTCTGTCTATAAAAAAATGCTCTCTATCTATTAAAAACAACTCACTGTGTTTTTATAAAATATACATTGTTGTGTATTTTTACTCACTGTCTTTTAAAAAAAAAACAACTGCACTGCTGTGCTTTCAACAACAACAACTAAAAAAAATTACAATTTTTGTTCTATATATAAACAAAATATCTAAAAAACAATTAATGTCTTCTGTTGACAAAATTGCCAAAATTCTACCGCTTAAAAAAATATTAATGATGCCATAACTATGCTGGAACCGCTTCAAAGATTCATTTATGTTAAATTGGCTCGCTGGCAGAAATAATGAATTTCCCGCGGTGGTGGCAGAACGGTGGTGCGGTGGTGGTGCACTTGGGCGGAGTATGGTGGAGCCACCATCCTTGGTGGTTGCGGGGGGGTATGGTTCTGTCCATACCCCTCAAATGGGTGACCCCCCGCAATAAACGACAGCCATCGATCATAAGTCAACGTGAGATCAAGTGGTCAACTACAGGGGGGTGCCTCCCATTAACCATCGCGCAGCTTGACCCCCCGTATTCTGTCGATCACCTTCAACTTGCCGCCGGTTTAACTTGTTGCCTGTTCGTTCTGCCTGCAACTCCTTTCGCGCAGTTGGAATTTACGTTCCAACAGTTGCTGGTAAAATCATTGTATTCAAATGCAAATCTAGCTGGCGCAGCTCTCTAAGCTTTTGGAAACCTTTGGGGATTATGTCTGTCAGATTGTTTGATGACAGGTTCATTTAAATTATTAGAAATAGTGGGAAGTTTTGTCGGATAGATGTCTTGCTTACATGAAATATCTTTATAATGGTTTTTGGACAGATGTCAAGTTCATATGAAAATGGTAGAAAAAATAAGGTACTGATTCAAAATAAAGACTTATGGGCCAAATTAAACTCATATATTTATTTTTCATAATAAAAAATGATAATAATTTAAAATAAAATTATAATATTTATGTTTTTTTTAATTTAAAAGTGTTTTGATACTTATCTTAAATTAATATATATTTATATTTATTAGCATTTTGATTTATATAACTACACTATTTATAATATATTTTAATATTGAAATTTAACACTTCAAATTATAACTTTTAAATATTTAATTAGATATATTTTTCTATATATAGATAAATATATTTATATTTTATGTTAAATAACCATTTAAATTTTAAAGTATTTTAATGCTTATTATAAATTAATGTTTATTTATATATATTGCCAATTTAATTTATATAAATACACTATTTATAATACATTTTAATATTTAAATATTACACTTCAAAATATTTAATTAGATATATTTTTCTTCATATATATTTAACCCTCTAGGGGTTCATTTATGAAAAGAACTCCCCTCCGACCAACTTGTCATCAGTCTGCACTTTTGAATTATATGTGAGATCATCCAAATATGTTTATGCAACCTGTTCTCTTCGGAGTGTGAGCTCTAGGATGGGTGTTGCAGACCCTAATTAGTGAATTCAGCTCTTTAGCGATGCCTATGGTTGCTTAGCTCACAGTTACTGAGTACCATGACTGTAGAATCTGAAATGGGCACTGCTTTTTAAGCCAACTAATAAACCAAAATAATTATGACATATAAAAAAACAATAAAAGACAATAAAAAAAAACACACAGATTAGATCACTGTTCAATTTGTAAATTTCACATTGAATCTGGTATGTAAATACGTTGTTATATAATAAATCTATTACTAATTATATTATTTATCAACTACTAATTATTCATTCTGACCACTGCCAATGATTCTGAGCACTGGCTATTCTAATAATTCACTGCATTAATTTTAATAACAGAGAATAAAAAAAACTGCTGACTAATGAGATTTAAGCATTATTCTTAACAACAAGTTCTACAAGTTCTACAGTAAATTTTCTGTGTCAACTTTCAAATTTAATTTTGTTTATCCAAGTTTGTTTATAATTTTACTTTCTTTCTCTTCCACTCTCATGCATCTCGGTTTGATTGATGTTTCTTTCTATAGTATCGGGGTTTAAATTCTGTGCTCCAGCCTCAACGCAATCGAGGTTAACTTCATTTTGGTTAAATATATACCCATTCAACCACTACTTGCTACTAATGTTAATAATTTTTTAGTTTGGAAATCTTAATGTTCATAAAACACAACTTCTACACCTTCTACTGCTTAGGATTCATATAAAAGTTTTCACAGAAAACCCCTTTATTCTTTGGAAACATTGGCCACCCTTCCCTTGGCTTTGGCGTCACCCCCCTAATTTATAATCGTTATAACCCAACCTTCTACTACATCAACCTTACTAGAATCACCGTGGCGGGAAAGCAAGTGCCCATCCCTGTGGGCACTTTTGATATTCTACGTGATGGAAGTGGAGTCCTTATTGATTTTGGAAGGACATTCACCTATTTGGAGGACCCGACATACATACCTCTCGTGTCCGCCTTTCAATCGAGCATTCCAAGTGAGCCCAATAATGCAACAACAGATACAAGCTTCGATCTCTGTTACAAATATACGCCTGATCTCTGACTTCAAGCTATTACATTTCACTTTGCAGGAGATACCGCATATGACCTACCGACAAATAATTTATTCGTAGACCTACGCAAGGAACAAATGATATAGTTTTCCTTGCCTTCGGATCTGCAAGGGAGGTGGGTTCAGGCATGGTATTCGGTGTTGGAGTTATCACAGCGGAAATCATTAAACAACTAATACACAGCAAAAAACCATACACAGAAGAAGACATAGAGTTTAACGTGGTTCACTCAAACCTCCTGGGCTACGTCCACACAACATATGCATCGGCAGTCTTTATTAATCAAAACAGAAGATTACATAATTCACACACACAAACCATCCGTATGAATAGCTGTTATATAGCAGAGAGAATCAAACTGCCTCATAAATCCTCTCAACTCAAATTTAGGATGCATTAACTCCCTCCCAACAAACTGGAGCTAATCTAGGAACTAATTCCTAATTTTTGTCACCTACTGAGATTTTTCCTATTTTATTTAGAACATAAAATCTCAACAATCTCCACCTTGACAACAATTAGCCTGATGCCCTGTTCTTTATTATTTTATCTTTTCTGCAAGCCAAGAGAAGCCAAACACCAACGTAGCTTCTCTAACAAAACTGGTTTCGTGAACATGTCTGCACAGTTTTCCTTTGTATGCACCTTTTCAAGAGAGACTCCTCTTTCAGTGATAACCTGTCTTACAAAATGGTACTTAATTGGAATATGCTTTGACTTACTATGATAGGCTGGATTCTTAGCCAAATGTATTGCACTTTGACTATCACAAAGTAACCTGATGTTGTCCTGTAGCCTACCAAACTCACCAAGCAAACCTTTCAACCAAACCGCCTCTTTGCAAGCATGAGAAGCAGCAATGTATTCTGCTTCAGTAGTGGATAAAGCAACAATGTTTTGTAGCTTTGACATCCAGCTAATAGCTCCACCTGCAAGAGTAAAGACGTACCCCGAAGTTGACCTTCTCTTATCCAAATCACCTGCAAAATCAGAATCAACATACCCGCAAACAAATTCACTACTCTTATTGTAAGTGATACAATAACTACTTGAGCCTCTCAAATACCGAAGCACCCATTTCACTGCTGACCAGTGTTCTTTACCCGTATTTGCCATATACCTGCTGACAACCCCAACTGCATGTGAAATATTTGGTCGAGTACAAACCATCGCATACATCAAACATCCTAATACATTGGCATATGGAATTCGAGACATATAATCCTTTTCTTCATCTGTATTAGGACATAAACTGGAAGAAAGCTTAAAATGGGAAGCTAAAGGGACTGACACATGCTTCACATTATTCATACCAAATCTCAAAAGTATCTTCTCAACATACTTCTGTTGTGATAGCCACAGCTTACCATTACTCCTGTCTCTGAAAATCTCCATGCCCAAAATCTATCTTGCTGCTCCTAGATCTTTCATATCGAATGTCCTTGCCATCTGAGTCTTCAACCTGTTGATTTCATCAATGCTTTTGCTTGCTAAAAGCATATCGTCAACATACAACACTAAGATAATGAACATGCCATTTTTCAATTGCTTGAAATACACACAATGATCATATTCACTTCTAACATATTTCTGACTCAACATGAAAGAATCAAAATTCTTATACCACTGCCGAGGCGACTGCTTCAGGCCATATAATGACTTCTTGAGCCTGCAGACAAATTTCTTATTGCGATGCTGAACAAACCCTTCCGGTTGTTCCATATAAATTTCCTCATCTAAATCTCCATGTAAAAATGCAGTCTTAACATCTAGTTGCTGTAATTCTAAATCAAACAAAGCAACTAAAGCTAACACAATTCGAATTGAAACTATTTTAACAACTGGTGAAAGAATCTCATGAAAGTCTATGCCTACTCTCTGAGAAAACCCTTTTGCAACCAGCCGCGCTTTGTACCTGTCTTCCGTATCATTCACACCCCGTTTCACCTTGAAAACCCATTTGCATCCCACAGTTTTCCTGTCTTTCGGAAGCTCAACCAGATCCCATGTGCCATTCTTACTTAAGGCCATCATTTCGTCCTTCATGGCTACTTTCCACTTGTCACTTTTCGAACCTTCTATTGCTTCCTGATAGCACAGAGGTTCATCGTCATTAGCAGTAAATGAAACTGAAGTAACATAATCATCATACCTTCTCGGTGGCCGTTTGATTCTTGTCGACCTCCTTAAGGATGTTTCTGGTGCTTCCTCGATTGGCTGACTACCACCTGTAGGAACTTCTTGCCGACCAGTATCTGAGACCTGTTCATGATCTAAACCTGAACCCTGTTCATGTTCTGAAACCTGTTCATTACTAGTATCTGAACTATGGTCATCATGACTATCATTAGAAGAGCTTTCAAACTGAATGTGCTGAAAATCAGATACATCATCCTATTTCAATCTACTGTCTACATCTAACTGTACAAGAGAGGATTCATTAAACCTTACATCTCTGTTGATGATGATTTTGCGGGTAGTAGGATCCCACAATCTATATCCCTTTGTTCCAACACCATACCCAACAAATATATACCTTTTAGACTTTGGATCTAACTTAGTTCGCTGATGTTTAGGCACTAGAGCATATGCATCACAACCAAACAATCTGAGTTTAGAATAGTCACAAGGGTGTCCTTTCCATACCTCTTGCGGAATCTTGCAGTCTATCGCCGTCGATGGAGATCGGTTTATCACATAACAAGCTGTTGCCACCGCTTCTGTCCACAACTCCTTCTGCAACCCGGCGTTACTCAGCATACTCCTTGCTCTCTCTAGAAGAGTCCTGTTCATGCGTTCAGCAACTCCATTTTGCTGAGGAGTATAAACCGTGGTATTATGTCTCTCGATCCCTGCATCCTTGCAATAGTTGTCAAACTCCTTGGAAGTAAACTCACCACCATTGTCAGTTCTTAAACACTTTATTGTTCTACCAGTGTTTTTTTCTACCAATGCTCTAAACTGCTTGAAAACTAAAAAAACATCAGACTTTCTTTTCAACATGTAGACCCACACCTTCCTAGAAAAGTCATCAATGAACGACACAAAATATGACGAGCCACCATATGACGCTGTAGGGGCTGGACCCCAAACATCTGAATGAATATAATCAAGTATGCCTTTACTAGTATGTTTTCCTGTTTTAAATTTTTGTTTACTTTGTTTTCCAAACAAGCAATGCTTACATAAATCTAACTTTCCAGACTTTAGATTAGGAAGTAACTTGCGATCAGCCAAAATCTTTAACCCTCTTTCGCTCATATGGCCCAACCTTTGATGCCATAGGCGAATGGAACTACTGTCATGTTCAGACACCGTAGACACATGAATTGACCCTGTTCTTCCTTCTAACTGAAACAGATTTCCTACTTTCTTAGCTTTCATTACTAGTAAAATACCTTTGTAGATTTTCATAACTCCACCTTGAATTACAGTTTTATATCCATTCGTATCCAATGCTCCTAAAGAAATCAAATTTTTCCTTAAGTCTGGAACATGTCTCACATCTGTTAACAATTTAGTTGTGCCATCAAACATTTGCAGTTGTATACTTCCTATCCCAACAATATTAGATGTGACATCATTACCCATGTACACGACTCCATCATTAACTTATCTATATGTCTTAAACCATTCTCTATGAATACACATGTGGTTTGATGCACCGGAATCTAACAACCAATGTTGACCATGATTTGACATATTAACAGACAACACTTCGTCGCTCATACCTGAACCAGATGCCGAACCTGTATCTGTCGCATTTGCCTCCTTCTTCTCTGTCGAAGAATCTGCTTTTGAAGTTTGTTGTTGTCACTTCCAGCAGTCCTTCTTTAAATGCCCTGATTTGCCACAAAACCAGCACTTTACTTTTGTCTTCTTTCCTTTTGAACGAGAGTTGCTATGCTTACCCCCGGAGTGTCTCTCTCTCGAGCGACCTCTGGCCATCATTACCTCTGATGTAGAGGTGTCTGCATTCGACCTCTTCCTCGTCTCCTCAGAAAATAAGGCTCCAACCACATCGTCCTCAAAACGGGCACTCTAAGTTTTCGCCATCTTGTAGCAACCAAAAAACACAATAATCTCCAAAAAACCAACTTTTAAATCAATGAAATTTGTGTTTCAAAAAATGTCTTCGCCTTTAATACCATGTGTGAATTTGATACCAAATCGATTTTCATCTTTTTAAAAAACACCACTTCAAAATACCAAACCTGCCCCCCATCGATTATGCATATCGATTTATATGGCACTTCATATAAATCTCTAAAAAAAAAATGAAGTTCTTCATATGCAAATGGCATTACAATTTAAATAAACCTTCAAATCGATTTTAAAACCACCTCTTCCAAAATCGATTTATTCTTTTAAAAACAAAACGCCACTTCAAAAATACCATATAACAATGGCAATTTAATAACATCGATTTTAATTTTTACGAAATGGCAATTGCATACCAAATCGACTCCAATATAAAAAACGATTTATAAATGCCTTTCACCCAGCTTTTAAAAAAAAACTTTAAATCGACTCAGTTCATTCAAAACGACTTCAAAAAATCGTTTGACCGTAGCATATATAATCGTTTGACCCAGTTTCAAAAATCGTTTGACCCATTTCAAAACGTTAAAATTGAAATATCAGTTTACCATGTCCGCGTCGCTCATAGGTTCCTGCGTGTTCTGGCAATCAACACGCACCAGCATATATCACTTGATCCAGCAATCACAGTTTGACAGGCTCAGTCCACTCGTTTTTTTTTTTCCGACTTTCTTGCCGAATTGGATCGTCCCGGCCGGCAAAACGCTGGCCAAATACTTCAACACAGTCGAATACCCTTTAGCAATTGTAATCTGCTCACAGGCTGTCGCGGTCGCCTACGGCTGGTTCGAACCTTCACATGTCACACAACTACACAATAACACCACTCTCCAACAATCGATCTCCAGAACGCTGCTCACAATTCTGCGCAGCAATCGCCCGACCAAACCACTGCCACGTCTGATCCATTCAGCACGCAGGTAAAGTTTACACAGCACGCACGTAGCTCCACGCACCAGAGGTTGACCATATAACTCAATAAACTCTGGCAGGAATTGGATCTGGGACTCAGCAATGACACCACACACCAGTCCACGGCAATCGATTATTTACGATTCGCTCCACGCAGGCTCAGCGCTCACATAACACAGTGAACAGATATGCTCCACGCATCCGTAGTTGGTTTACGCCCCTTCCGCAGCAGCACGCACCAGCAGCGAACCACACCAGCACTCTAATAGTTCTGTTTCCAGCTTACGAACTTTAAATGGCCTTCAATAGATTATACGCAGATAGACAGTGGATATACGCTCCACAGCTTCTTCAAACCTCCATGGAGGTAAGCACCAGCACCAGCAATGTTCAACACAGCCAGCGCTCAACTGCGCTCCACCTCCAGCACACAGGTCCCTAACACGCACCAGCACTCCAACTTGCTCCGATACCAATTGTTGGAGTTATCACAGCGGAAATCATTAAACAACTAATACACAGCAAAAAACCATACACAGAAGAAG
Source organism: Pinus albicaulis (assembly GCA_034641835.2). NCBI lineage: Eukaryota > Viridiplantae > Streptophyta > Pinopsida > Pinales > Pinaceae > Pinus > Pinus albicaulis. The sequence continues at coordinate 381,811,330 of CM076576.1, read as the reverse complement.
ACACAGAGTTTAACGTGGTTCACCCAAACCTCCTGGGCTACGTCCACACAACATAGGCATCGACAGTCTTTATTAATCAAAACAGGAGATTACATAATTCACACACCCTCACTCCATTGCAAACAATCCGTATGGATACCTGTTATATAGCAAAGAGAATCAAACTGCCTCATAAATCCTCTCAACTCAAATTTAGGATGCATTAACTCCCTCCCAACAAACTGGAGCTAATCTAGGAACTAATTCCTAATTTTTGTCACCTACTGAGATTTTTCCTATTTTATTTAAAACAGAAAATCTCAACATTCGGAAACATTCATCAGCATAATTTCAACACAGCTTACGATCTCCACCGTAACAAGCTCCCCTACTTTGCTCAGAAAGGTTGTGCTAAGGCTGTGCTTCAATGTAGATCCATCCTATGTGATGTAGAACTGATATATTTTTTGTTTTGTGTTAATAAGTTTCTATTGCTTTCTCGATCGTAGTAGAGATAAACAGTGTATATCAAGAACAAGTAAAGTTGTTCTCATGGTTTAGTCATATAGATCTTTCATATTCAATTAACTATTTATGGTTAAAAAATGAATTCTATTACTTAAATGGGTTCTTCTGGTGAGATACCCGGAGAGTTCCCAAACACTACACACAAATGAACTGTCTCTTCATACACCTCGTACATATAGACTTGCACACAAAGAGAGTGGTTTGAACCACTCCTTAGATAATAGGATCTTAGACTTAATCTTAGAGTTTCAATCCTATTCTTATCAAACCAAACATCTAAGTCTAGCTTTCTCCATTAATTCCAACACTTCCCTTTAATGAACAAAGGGTATTGAAAAATAACATATGCCTGCTGGTCTCAGTCTCAACTGGGCTTACACAAAAAACATAAAAAACTTGTAACAAAGTTTTTCATTTTGGTCTCTTTTTTTGGAGTCCATACTTGTTAGTTCCAAGGCGATGCTTCATCTTCACTTTCCTCGCCATGAAGTAGTGATATATCTTCACTCATTTCTTCCCCAATGATGGAAAGCTTGAACTGTTATCCTCACCCTTCTCAAAATTATGACAGGTTGGATAGGAGAATTTTTCCTCTCATTAGTTCTGGTGTCATTTATCTGAACGTCAACAATATTGTCTTCATCATTCATGGATGCAACTTCTGTGTTGACTTCATAAAGACGTGGTGTTTGAAGCCATGCTTCAATAAACTTCAATTCCTCTACAAATTTTGTTGCTTTTTCCTTGTTGTTGTTGCTAACGTCTGCACACAAAAAAATATTCGTGAGATCATAATAATTTAAATTCTCTCCAGCTTTTTCTTCTTCTGCTACGTCTTTGTAATCAGCGTCATGTGGCTCGTCCAATTGATCTTCAAAAATATGTTCATCTTTATTTCCTTCCTCAAGAACGACTAGTGGGCCTTCTTGATCTTCAATCATATGTTCCTCTTTACATCCTTCGTGAGAAACAACTCGTGAGTCTTCGATCTCATGTTGTTACGGAACATATAGTATCTCTCGGTAATCACGGTCATTAATAAAACCACCAAGCCTCATGAAGAAAATATCATTAGGGTCAAATATATCTAAAAATGCAGCCATATTGGAAAAGTTCAGCTTTGTCTTGCTTCAAGATTTCTTTTCGACTCGAGTCGGTCCTTTAATGAACTTCAACAAGCCCATTACCATGGAGGCAAAAAAACTTCTCCCTTTAGCAGCGCTTCAACTATAAAATCTTGTAGACTATAGCTTCTATGCCACACAACCAAATCTAAAAAAAATCACTAATGCAACCTCACTCGAGTGCACCCTTTAATAACAGTTGTAGCTCATTGAACACAATTAGCCACCAAAATTGGCCTTCACAACGCCATTAAATAGTTCTCCAAGCTTGGCCTTCACGGCCTCCACATAGGCTCAACAAACAAACGTCAACACCGTCAGTCAACTTCCACATGTCCGGGTTCCTCCCTCTGCACATCAAGGAGACTTCGATATCGTGCACATATCTAGTCGAATATGGTGAAAAATAATGATTTAACCTTCACATGGAGTAGCCCCTCTCCGACAAGCAATTCAGCACTGAGAGGAGGCAATCTGCTACACACAGGAAAGCAAGGGACTTGACAGTCATGAATTTAATTCCTCCATGCCACGTCTTGGGATTCCTCGATCTACTCAACTGTGTGCATCTTACTTACTTCTCTCTTGTGAGTTTAGCACCGTGCATCAGCTACGGGACGGGGAGTGCCGCCGACCCATCTCGAAGCTACTGCATCGACCTCTTTAATAGATTAAATTTGAGTGTGAATGGCTTAAAATCGAATTTATGACCTTTCAAGAAATAATTTACGCCACTTTTGGAAGTTGAACCTTAACCGCAAATCACGTGAACTTGATGGAGATTGGACCAACATCCTAGCAGCCACACGGCATGTACATGAGATCCAATCCGATCCGAATTTTGGAAAGCTGGAGTCAGGCGTCTCAGTGATGGGCTCACCGCACCAGTGATCCACCACGTGAGTAACAACAATCCGCTTTCTTCACGCAGGGATTAAACCACCGATTCAATTTAACAACTGCTCCACCGATGCCGAATCCACGCTCAATGCTGTCTCTATGGAGAGACAAACTCACCCAGCTTCCACGTGAAGCTTTGATACCATGTTAAATGTTGAATTCTATTAAATTAAATTAAATGGGTTCTCAAGGTGAGATACGTGGAGAGTGCCCAAGCACTACTCACAAATGAATTGTCTCTTCAGGGAAATGAATCTAGTACATATAAACTTGCACATAAAGAGGGTGGTTTGAACCACTCCCTAGATAGTAGGATGTGAGATCTAATCTTAGAGTTTCAATCCTATCCTCATCACAACAAACATTTAAATCTAGCTTTCTCCATTAGTTCCAACATTTATCTTTTTAAATTAATAAAACTTAAAATACTTTAAAAAAATATAATGTAAAGTATCTTAATGTTAAT
>CM076576.1:381550508-381808233 GCA_034641835.2 Pinus albicaulis | reverse complement strand
AATCCTTGATTAGACCTAAACACTTGACTCTACTTGAATCGAAAGAATACACGTCTTTGTAAGGTTTGGTTATTTCTAGGCCTAACCTCTCCATCAATACCTTTGGCATGAGGTTTTGAGAGGCGCCAGAGTCTAGCATGGCACTATGTAAGATTTTTTCATGTATGTTTAGGCTAACATAGAAAGGGGGAATAGTTCCTTCTTGATATTTTCCCTCTACTTTAGGTGCAAACAACATCTTTGGTTTGTCAACAGTTAAGTGTAGAGTGTCGATATCATTTCCCATGTTCAAAACTTTCAAAACTTGGGACCTGTACATGCCTTGGGTAATCAGTTCAATGAGAGGTATGGTTATCTTGATTTTAGCAATTTCTCCTTCAACACTGAAAGGTACTTGTGTTTTATACATATTTACATCAGTTTTACCAGCCATAATTGTTTCTACAAGTTTAGTTTGTTGATTCCGATTTGGGACTTTGGACAAAGGATTTTTCTTAGGGCCACTAGTAGATGCACTAGGTTAGATTGGGTCACCACTTTGCTAGCTAGTTTTGTCTTTGTTTGGATCAACTTTCTTAGCCTTGGTTTTGGTATTATCTGTTGTCCTGTTAGGAGTATTTTCAGGGGTTTTCCTAATAACAATGTCTATTTGGTTTCTCTTGGAATTTTCTTAGTTCCTTTTTCTCCTAAGGTCATATTACCTATGGATCTCAATTATCGCATTTTCAAATCCTAATTGGTAATCTTTAGAATCCTCATAGTTTGCTTCAGCTTGATCTGAGGAAAATAAACCTTTTTATTCTTCAGTGAGAAAAACATCACCCTCATTATTAGAACCTATCAAGTTTACATGGTTTTCTTCAGATTCTTCAATATCTCTTCCCTCTTTATCTACATAATTGTCTTGGAAAGGAGGCCTGATTTGGTGGTCATTGTATCTTAGTTTGTATTGTGGAGGGTCTCTTCTGAAGTTTGGATTCATATTTCTGTTTTGGGTATTTGCTTGGTTTTCCCTAGGAGGTACTCTTTCATTTAAGTTTATCCTTTCCATCATTCTCTCCATGGTTATAACTAGGCTGTCAATTTTGGCATCAGATGAGGAGGTTAAGGGCATGGTTTCATCTTTTTAGGTTACTCTCTTTTCTGACCTCATCCTAGCCCTTTTTTCAATGAGGTTGGCCTCTGCACTCACAAATCCCCTTTGCATTTCTTCTAAACTCAAGGGGTCTCTCTCTCACAATTGCTATATCATGTCTAGATCAAAGCCTTCTAGAAATTTCAGTAGTGCTAGGCCTTGTGGGGGTTTCATGTGAGGTGGGAGAGCATTGTACACACTATTGAACCTAGTGCAATAGTCTTAAACACTTTCCCTGACATTTCTATTGAGGTTGTTATATTCTGAGAGGATTTGGAGAGCGTTCTTATTAACTTCCCACTTATTTATGAATGTCTGGTAAAGGGTAGGGAGATCATGTATGCTGTTAGGAGTCAAGATTTTGAACCATTTTTTGGCTTCTCCTCGTAAGCTTTGGGAAAATATTCTCATTTTTATGGTCTCTTTTTCTAATTCCATGTAGTCAATGGCATCATTCATCCTATCTACATTTTTTTGGGCAGTGGTAGATTCAGCTTCGATAAAGTGGGAAATTTTGGATTAGTAGTCATTTGGTAAAGGTACCAGAGGTTGTGGTAGTACTAGGTGGGCATACCATGCTTCCATGATGGGAGCTAATGGAATCCAAGGAGGATTTATAATAGGAGGGTTTGTGAGAGGAGGTGGAGGATGAAGTGGAGTGGTTTACACAGTGGCAGGATGAATGGGTGTGGTGGAAGTACATTGACCAACAAACTAATTTTCAGCAGACTTGGAATGAAAAGTGTTAGGTCCTTATATTACTAGTATAGTCCCTTATTGTTGTTAGTGTAACCCCCTTATTGTTATTATTGTACCCTTGTAACCCCCATTTTATTATTATTGTGCCCTTAAATTATTATTGTTAGGTCGTCTAGGATTACATTGTGGCCCACTAGGATTACATTATGGCCCCATGGACTCCTATATATAGAAAGGAGGTTTTGTAAATTGGAGCATCCAAGAATTGTTCATTTATGTAATGTATTGGAGGTTTCCCCCTCGAAGTGGCTAATTTCTAAGGCGTTGATATCTCTTTTCTTCTATTTTTGGAGCTGGTTACACAACATTTGGTATCAGAGCTTTGGATTCTAGGGTTTTCGCTGCTCCAAATAGGTCATCGTGGAATTTTTGCTATAACGTTTTTTCTATGAAGTTTCAGAAGCTGAAATTTTTATGGTGCGAAGCTAAAATCCTGAGGAAGATTGTCTAAAAATTTCAGCGCTTGGTTCGCAATATTTTTGGAGATACGATCTGTGGAAGTTAGGTCTTTTTTCAAGATCCTAAATAGTTCATCGTGGCATTTGTGATATAATTTTTTCTTACGAAGGTTCAGAATCTGAAATTCATATGGTGCAAAGCTAAAATCCTGAGGAAATTTTTCAAAAAAATTTAGAGCTTGGTTCGCAATATTTTTGGAGATATGATCTATGGAATGTAGTGCTTTTTCAGGCAGCTAAATTTCATCTCAAAGAGGTGATCGTGGGAAAAGTTCAATAACTCTCTCTCATCGGATTGGAGTGCCGTTTAAAGTGGTTGCAAGTACACAGACTTTATTTTCTTGGCTATCAATTTCAGAGATGAAGGACGAAACAGTGACACGTGGCAAGTCGTACAAGTTCACTCTACTGAACCAGTCCATAATTAGGTGATTGTGGGAGATTGGACACAACTTGATCTTGGAGAATCCAAATCAGGTCAGACCTGCAGCATTCAAAAGATAATTCAGAGAGCTACGTTGATACCAAAATTAAAATATTGAAGTGCTTGAGTCACAGATATAATCCAATTTCAATATCGAGCACCTCAAAATCAAGTAAAAGGTGTGTATTTTTTTTTTCCAAATTGCATAAATCTTGTTTGAAGAATCAATTTGAATTGATTCCAAGGGCATATTGTAGAATAAATATCAGTATTGGGTTCTAAAATATGCCCCGTAAAAATAATTCCACACCCATTAAGCCTTCAGAAGGCTCTACCATGACTCATGAAGATGAAGAATTGCAACATGATCTATCAAAATTACAAGAGCAAAGTGCAACAAATTTCACTCTCGCAAAGAGCAGCAAAAAATGAAATGGAAGTTTTGAAGAAAAGGTGTGGAAGTGAAGATGGACGGTTTGAAGAAAGGCATGGAAGCTAAGATGGATAGCGTGGAAGTGAAAATGGACGGTTTGAAGAAGAGGCGTGGAAGCTAAGATGGATGGCATGGAAGGCGGCATGGAAGCTAAGATGGATGATCTAAAATCAAACATCGAAGATTTGACAAAGTTGATACAAAATGTTTCCTAATGGTGAAAAGATAGTAGAGGAAACTCATGATGAGAAAAAATAAATGTTAATCATGATTTCATAAACTCTAATGTTGGATTGAAGACCCACCATATTCCAAATATTGATATGAGGACGTTTGATGGCAAGGATCCCGTAACATGGATACTACAGATGGAGCAATATTTTGATCTCAATAATGTGCAAAACACACAAAAGGTATGCATTGAAACTTTACATTTAGAACAAAATACATTTGTATGGTATCGATGGCTTTGCTCCCGTAAAAAAATTGTCACTTGGTCTCAAACAAAAGGGTTTAATAGGGCAGCACATTGAGGACTTCCAAAAATTGAATATAAGGGTAACTGATATTCCAGAGGAACACAAGATTGATCTCTTCGTAGGCACTTCAAAGGATAACATCCAACATGAAGTTCGCGTTTTGGAACCTGATTCATTGGAGAAGGCATTCAGGTTGGCAAGAAAAGTTGAATGTAAAATTATGGCGACAAGGAAGCCTACCACTCAATTCTATAAAGAAGGAAGTGTTACTACGCCTAGATTTCCACAACCTACAAGGTTGACACCACAACAATTGGAAGAAAAAAGAGCAAAAGGGCTTTGCTACAGTTGTGATAGCAAATACACTAAAGGTCATAAGTGTGCTGAGAAGAAATTATTTTACATAGATTGTGAAGAAGAAGATGAAAATGAACAAGAAGAGGATATACACCAGGAACCACCCCTAGAAGAGGAAGAAATGAATCCGACCATATCGTGTAATGCACTGGCAGGAATTACCACTCCTCAAACTCTCAAGATAGAAGGACATATAAAGAAGAAAAGGGTAATAGTGTTGATTGATTCAGGTAACACCCATAATTTTATTCATTATAAGGTAGCCAAGGAATTAAATTGTTTCCTATACCCAGCACCAGAATGTCAAGTGATGGTTGCAAATGGAGGAACTATAAATTGCTCTGGAAAATGCCATAATATTAAGCTAACCATGGGGGAATATGTATTGGCTAGTCCAATGCTTTCCATTCCTATGGGAGGTGCTGATGTTGTACTAGGAGTACAATGGTTACAATCTTTGGGGACGGTAGCTTTTAATTTTCAAGAACTTTTCTTGAAATTTTTTGCAGAAGGAAAGGAAGTCGAATTACGGGGTATTGAAGGGAAGCCAGGAAGGATAATAAGCTCTAATGTCATGACAAAGCTTCTAAATAAAGAACAACAAGGCGTAATTGCACAATTATGCTCACTAGAAGTTCCGACATCAAAATCATCTATTTCTGCAGATCTCCAACAAGTCTTGGACAATCATTCCAAGGAGTTTGAAACTCCCAAAGGACTCCCACCTATTCGTGATCATGATCATGCTATTCATTTGATTCCAGGAAGTGTTCCTCCAAACATCAGGCCTTATAGATATCCTTACTTCGAAAAGAGCGAAATTGAACGTATGATTGCAGAAATGTTAGAGGCGGGTATAATTCAACCTAGTCAAAGTTCTTTCTCTGCTCCTGTAGTATTGGTACACAAGAAGGATGGATCATGGCGAATGTGTCAGGATTATAGGGAGCTCAATAAGCTCACCATTAAAGATAAATTTCCCATTTCTGTGATTGATGAATTATTGGATGAATTACATGGAGCAATTTATTTTACCAAGTTGGATCTTCGTTCGGGATATCATCAAATTAGAATGAAGACTGAAGATATTCCAAAAACAACATTTCAAACTCATGAGGGTCATTATGAATTTTTGGTCATGCCTTTTAGCCTTACCAATGCACCTTCTACATTTCAAGGGTTGATGAATTCCATTTTCAAACCCTTCCTTAGAAAATTTGTGCTAGTATTTTTTGATGATATACTAATCTGTAGCAGGTCTTGGAAGGATCATGTTGAACATGTTGACAGGGTGCTCAAACTATTGTAGGAGAAACAATTATATGCAAAAACATCCAAATGTTTCTTTGGAGTACAAGAGGTGGAATATCTGGGTCATATTGTATCTCACGAGGGTGTTAAAGTAGACCCTAACAAAATTAAAGCCATTAAGGAATGAAAATTCCCCACAACCATAAAGCAGTTGCGAGGATTTCTCGGGTTAACAGGGTATTATCGCAAGTTTGTTAAGAATTATGGGAGAATAGCAGCACCTCTAACAACATTATTGAGGAAAGATGCATTTTCATGGACTCCTGAAGCAACTAAGGCCTTTGAACGTCTTAAAGAGGCAATGTGCCTAGCACTGGTCTTAGCTACACCAAACTTCACAAAAACCTTTATTGTGGAATGTGATGCCTCAGGAAATGGAATTGGTGCAGTTTTAATGTAGGAAAGAATACCCATTGCTTTTGAAAGTCGCCCAATCAAAGGAAAGTATTTACAGAAACCTATTTATGAGAAGGAAATGTTCGCAATACTACATGCACTAAAGAAATGGCGAACTTACCTAATGGGAAGACATTTCAAGGTAAAAACTGATCATGATAGTCTTAAACACTTTTTGGAACAAAGACTATCGTCAGAAGAGTAGCAAAAATGTGTCACAAAGATGTTGGGTTGTGAATTTGAAATAATATACAAAAAAGGAAAGCTTAATGTTGTTGCAGATGCACTCTGAAGAAAGAATGAAGAGGTGGAAGCATTGCTTTGTGCCATTTCTATTATCCAACTAGATTGGATAACCGAAGCAAGAGATGAATGGAAGAAGGACAAAGATGTATGGACACTCATTCAAAAATTGCAGCAAGATCCTAGTACATCTGATACATTTAGTTGGAAAAATGATTCCTTATGGTAAAAATATCGCTTATATCTTTGTAATAATTCCCAACTAAAACAAAATATTCTTCTCAAATTGCACACTTCTCCTTTAGGAGGACACTCAGGATTTTTAAAAACTTACCACAGGGTGAAGAAAGAATTTTTTTGGGATGGCCTTAAATCTGATATTCAAAAGTTTGTGGCGGAATGTTTGGTTTTCCAGCAGAATAAAGTGGAAACAATTAAGACCCCGGGACTTCTACAACCTTTATCCATTCCAAGTCAACGTGGGGAGGAGATTTCAATGGATTTTATCACAGGTTTACCTAAGTCTGAAGGAAAGAGTGTCATCATGGTGGTAGTTGATAGACTTACCAAGTATGCACACTTTTGTGCATTATCTCATCCATTTAAAGCAAGTACGATTGCTACTACATTTATGGACACAATTCAATATCTACATGGAAACCCAAAGGTAATTGTGAGCGACAGAGATCCCATTTTTACTGGAAATTTTTGGACAGAGTTATTTTCTTGTTTGGGTACTCAATTAGCTCATGGCTCATCTTATCATCCTCAATCTGATGGTCAAACTGAGATAGTAAATAAATGTTTGGAAGGATATATTCGTTGTTTTGTATCTGATAAACAAACACAATGGGTCAAGTGGTTACCTCTCGCTGAATGGTGGTATAACACTTCCTTCCATACTGCAGCAAAAATGACCCCATTTATGGCACTTTATGGATGTCATCCACCATCCATCACATCATCTTTAAGGGAAAATTCGAAGGTTCAAGCAGTGGAAGATCACATCGAGCATCAGCAAGAAGTTCTCCAACTCTTAAAGGATAACTTTAATTTGGCACAAAATCGAATGAAACAACAGGCAGATCAACATCGCAGCGAGAGAAGTTTTGATGTAGGAGATTGGGTATTTTTACGACTACAACCATACAAACAAATGTTCCTCAAGCAAGCAAAGAAGGATAATAAATTATCGCCAAAGTACTATGGTCCTTACAAGGTGTTGCAAAAGATTGGTACTATGGCATAGAAATTGGAGCTTCCTGCTTCTTCGCGAGTACATCCAATTTTCCATGTTTCATGCTTAAAGAAGGTTATCGGTGAAAATATTCTAGTTCAAAAAATATTACCAGAACTTGATGAGGAAGGAAAAATCATATTGGAACCTAAAGCGGTCACAGAAACAAGAACTCGACAACTACGGAATCGATCAATTTCAGACTATCTCATCAAGTGGAAGAACTTACCCACTGAAGATTCTACATGGGAGGATGAGAATTTTATACAGAAGCACCTAGAGCTACTCAAGTGTTGAGGACAACACTTTTTTTAAGGAGAGGGGCATGTTAGGTCCCTATATTACTAGTATAGTCCTTTATTGTTGTTAGTGTAACCCCCTTATTGTTATTATTGTACCCTTGTAACCCCCATTTTATTATTATTGTGCCCTTAAATTATTATTGTTAGGTCGACTAGGATTACATTGTGGCCCACTAGGATTACATTATGTCCCCATGGACTCCTATATATAGAAAGGAGGTTTTGTAAATTGGAGCATCCAAGAATTGTTCATTTATGTAATGTATTGGAGGTTGCCCCCTCGAAGTGGCTCATTTCTAAGGCGTTGATATCTCTTTTCTTCTATTTTTTGGAGCTAGTTACACAACAAAAAGAGCTAAAATGATGGAGAATATGAAATTCAGGAGGAGTGGAAGGAGAGACTTCTCTACATGAACTCTGCTACAAATCTATGGGCTCAAGGTCACTCTAGTCAATCCCACTTTGTGACTTGGTTCTAAAAAGGTTCCTTGTATGGTGCAAGTCAAAATGGGGATCTTGCAAGGCTGTAAGATGTTCAGGGACAAAACTTGCTCTATGAATGATCCTAACAGTAGTTGAATCTCCAGTTTTGGAATTTTGCCACAAAAAAATTTCTGCGTAATTAACTATAGTAGGAGTATTTGGGTCTCGATGAGATCTGGTACTGATCATTTATGAAGCCAGATTTCAAACTCAAAATGTAGAGAGGCTAAAAGGATAGGACTTTTTTCAGAAGGTTGACCTCTCTTAATGTCTGCTAAACTCACATAGTGTGTGATTAGGACTCTAAACTTCTTAGGGCTGATTTGACCCAATCATAGGGAAGTCTAATGAGAACTAGTGAAGTAGTAGGCCTACTGGAGGCTAGTGGAGTTGCTAGGTGGATGTTTTTGTTGTTTTAAGCATATGTATTTATGGTCCACCACCAATAACTAACAAAAAACCAATCTAGGGATATTTTTTGGGGTTTTATGAGTTCCTTTACGTAGCCCTAAGGTTTCTATGAGCATCCTCCAGTTGAGTCATCATTTTGCTAGGATGATGAGACAATTAGATTCCACATTTTGGCTAACATTTTGAGTTCTCTATGATTTGATAAGTGTTTCTGAAGTTCTAAGGAGTACTTAGATTGTCACTAACTCATAAATCTTTTCACCTTGATTTCCATTTATGTTAGGTGATGATTTGGTGATAAATCAATAGATACTGTTTGACAAGGGCTTCTAAATTTTCTAAGGATGAATAAGCTTGTTATTTACTTAGAAGGTCCCATCATGATCACCATTATGTTGTGGTCCCATGATTTGGAATATTGGAAAGACCAAATTCACAGGGTAACATCAGACCAATCCTTGGAGTCCTAGGACGTAGCCTTCCTGGACTCAGAGAGGGCTCTCTCTATTCTGTGCAAAGGATGGGAACTTGTTTTCTTTTAGGGTTTTGATTTTAGGCTAGTTGTTAAGTGTGGGGTTTGTTTGTTTGTTTTGGTTGGGTAGATGATCAAGTAGAATAGATGGACTAAGGAAATATTCAAGTCATTGGGCTATGGAGTCTATAAAAGTCATGGAAAGTTCAATAATGAATCAGGGAGCATCACAGGGAAAATCAAGCATGGTCAAATGGATTTTCAAGGTTTGTGTGAAATGAGATGAACATCAAGTTTGTGAACAAAGTACGACAAAGGGTAGTTAAGAATCCTTTGTCAAATACTTTAACAAGAAGGGACTTCAACACTATTTAACATAAAGAAGTAATCGTAAGATAGGAAAAAATAATAACTCTTTGATTAAACTAAAGCAAATAAGCATTTCAGACAAACAATCGAGTGAACTATAGAAGGCGAGAAACTTATTTAACTTCTAGTGATTTCACCTTCAAGGTTAGCAAAAAAATTAAGATAAACATATAACTTTAATCAAGGAAGAGGGAACTCCTAAAAATCATTGATTATAGCCATAAATATCTTCAAAACAAATTTTCAAGCATGGAAAAAGGGTATGATCAAAACATAGCCTCTTTGGCAAACCTAATCAGTTGTACTTCAAAGAAAAATCTCAAGAATAGTGTTTTAGTGATATCAAACAAGCAGGGCTAACCATAAAACATCTATAATATCTACTGTATTTAACCATTCATAAGATAAAAAAGCTTGGGTGGGTCTAGAGAGTAACTAATAATTCTCTAAACTAACCTAGCAGAGGAAAACATAGAGCATTGAAGAACAAACAAAGCTAAGGTGACTTTGAAAAACATTTCTTAGTCTAAAATCTTTGTCCTACTGCAATATATAAGGATGAAACACAATGATACATAAGGAAACAATAATTGAATAGAATCACATCACCATTAACCAAGCTCAGGGATCCTACAAGAAAGCCTTCTCCATCAACAAGCAAAACAGGCCATTCACAAGCTCCACAACAACAATTTCCTCTTCAATCTCGAAAAAAAAATATATTGCTCTCAAGAGTTATCAAATTCCAACATTTTACAATAAGGCCCTCATTCTCTATTTATCTAGCAAAGGAGGGAAAAATCCCTAACTAGCTTTTGAAAATCTCAAAATCATCCATAAATGTCATTTGTGCCCAAGAGACCATGCAAGGCCCAAGGCACAAAATATCTCATGAAATAAATGCCAAAATAACTCCTAGCACCTAACTTTGGAGTGATTTGCCTCCAAAAACACTAAAATATCATTTTGCAATTAATGAGTGTCTTTTGTTGACTTTTCGGCCAAAAATTCACAGTGAGGTCTGAATGCGTAGCGACTTCCTGGGTAGAAACTTGGTCCACTTGCCGCCAAGTTTTGGTGACCTTCCTGATGTCGCAATTTGCCCCGTGATGGCCCGTTGGAAAGCCTGCTGAGTCTAATTCTCAAAACTTCCCTTGGTCTTCTGATTGAGCTCCATTAACTTTTCCAAAAGGAAATTTTCCCAAAACTTCTCTAGGCGCAGCGTCAGGCCTAAAAATGAGGCAGAAAGGTGAAAAATGAGGTGTTTTTTGGCCTTTTGAGGGGTCAAAAATGCTCCAAATGCTCTCAAATTTTGTGAGTATACTATAATTGATGTGAGGATTCCATAAATGGAAAGTTTTCCTCCTAGGGATGCCCGATATGAAAGCATAGAGCCAAGGGTGCTACGCTTAGAGGCCTCCAAATTTGCAAAAAAGAAAAATTTGTCAAAAAATTTTCAAAATTGGTGGATCTCTTCCTTATGGGGTTTGATAAGCCTATAGAGAAGCTTCAGCCAATATTCCAAATTTTTCTTGGTCTCTTGCCTCTTTGAGTGCCTGTAGCTTGGCATGGGCCTTTTCAAGTTTAGCCGTCACATTTTGATTTGGCAATGCATAGTGCTCAATCATTTTATTTTGGAGGTCAAGGTCCCTCTTCACCTTCTTTAGCTGCTTGTTATCATTATTATAATATTCAATGTTATACATGGCCATACCAAGGCATATTTCTATATCCTTAATTTCTACATCTTTGCTTTAAAGTAGTATGCTAGTGGCCCTCTCCTTGTATTCATTTCGACTTTCTAGGTCAATGATGCCAAATTCTTATTTAAGCTCCCACTTACCTTTCTTACCTCTCTTCAAATTTTTTTTTCATTTATCTAGCTGCTTTGTGGATGTGTAGGTCATGGTCCCTCGCCTTTTTGAGGCAGCAAACACATGCCTTTCCCCCTTGTGGTATGTCAATGGAAGAGGTTTAATTGTGATTACCTTGGTTTTTTCATCATAGGTGCCTGTTTGGTCTCACTCTAGTCTCCTAAATTGAGTTCATTAATTCTCAACCAGGGTCAGTAAACTGCTGAACTGAAGTGCACCATATGTGCCTAAGTAACCTCTTCCTACTTCGTTGTGTTTAGTGTTTTCTGATGTTTTTGGTTTTATGGTTTTATTTTGAAAAGGAAAAGAACTAAGTGCTAAATGAAGGGAAACTATTGGTCAAAATAGAGTGAAGCCTAAACTATGATGGTAAATAAATGCAAATGCTGAAACAAAACAGAGTCTAACTATGACTAGCAACCAACAAATACAAAGCTTGATAATGACTCTTATTGTAAACTCACAACATGAAATTGAAATGGACCTGGGAAAATGAACAAGCTAAGTGTAAATGAAATTTTCTCCTAAATAAACAATCAACTCACAATATTACAAAAATCTAAATTATCCTATGATGCTGAAGTTATTCTATTCTGCAACTTGATTTATCACTACTAAGCCTTATTCAGAAATTTAGAGATTTTCTAGAATAATGTTTGGGAAAAAGGCTATTGGTGAATTTGTAAAAGATTTGCAGAATAATCAAAGCCTTAAACTGATATTACTGACCTCTGTTCATGTGATGATATATTAATAAAAATTCAGAACAAAAGTAAGTTGTGAATAATGAAGGCCGAGAGATTAATTTTGACAACTAGAACTACTTAAAATACAATGGATAACATCAAGCTAGAACGCTATCTATCAATATTAAAGGACAATAATTAAAACTAAATTAGAATGTCATTAATCTACTTGAAACAAAATGAACTAAAACTAAACTAAATAAATTCATTATCAAACTGAAAATGAAATAACAGAACTGAACCACATGCATTCTAACTCCGGAGTATTAAACCACAGTGCAACTAACTGTAATATGTAATGTAAATGAATGTGGAAAACATGAAGTTGATAAAACTATTGAAATTGGAAATTGAAAACGAAATCAAGCTAACGCTACTTATCTAAATCATCTGAACGGAGCTTCTCGGGCAGTAGGGGCCCTCTACTACCGGATTAGCTTGCAAATCCACTTAACTTTGACTCAGCTCTTGCACTAAAACGATACTGCTTCCATTAAAGGAGAAAAAGACTGAAAAATAGAGTATTCACGGTTCTGAAATTTAGCAGCAAAAGCCAAAATCTAACTAAGATCTAACCTCTTTCTCTTCGTTCCTCAAGCATATTAATAGCAAATTTACATAACGGAACTGGAGAAAATAAAGGGATAAGTGTCTTTCTACTTCTAATCAAATTGAAACTCTTATTGACAGCCTCGTTCTTCATTGCGGACACATGTAGAATCCGTGTTTTAATAGGAGACTGCCTCTTAGTTTGGGTGTCCCACGTGCATAACCACTTAGATATTTTTGCTCATACTTTGTGGAGAGCAACGAATGATGTGGATGAGGTAAGGAATCTGCCCATATGTGTTTTTCCTTCAGATGACACCTGGAACCCACTCAAACTGTAAAAAAGCTGCGGAATGCAGGATCAGCTATGGAATGCGCAGTCAACTACGGAATGCCTGTATTCTGTAGCTATTTTGTAGAAAATTGTTAAAATAGCAAAAATCATGAAAATACAATATGTTAATCAATTTCATGTAACCTTTAAGCAATCCTAATCATTATTCATTGATTTTAGGCTTATAAAGTGATAAAATAATGATGAAATGAAGTGAAGGTTTGTAAAAGAGAAGGCATTTCTAGGGCTCAACATACCCCCACTGCAAGACTATTGCATGTCCTCATGCAATTTCATCAAAAATTATTCCATGTGCTTTGAAACCTCTGTTAAAACATCCAACCTTATCTTTCTGCTTCTTTTGGCCCTAATCTATTTTCTAATCTCTGTTAACTTTTCAGAAATTAGTTCTTCATCTTCCTCTTGTAGTGGAGTGTCAAGTTTATTTTCAATAACCATGTCAGTTTTTCTTCTTCTGCTCCATCAAAAGATTTGGCGAAAGATTTTGTAATCTCCTTATGGAAGCCATCAAATTTCTCGATAAAATTTAGCCTCCCTGCTTGTTGTAGTAGTTCCTTGACTTATGGATATCCTTCCAAATACTTGACTTCAACTGATTCTGTCTTGACAATTAGCCACATTCCTCCTTTGTGCAGATTATCTTCCTTTCAGAATTACTTTTCTATGCTTGAAGCTAGATTCACTACAGAGTCTAATGCTTTATTTTGAAACTATATCTCTGTGTCTGAAGATGGATTAGTTGAAGAATGATGCTTCACCCTTAGAATTACCTTTCTGCACTTAGAGATGGATTGGCTGCAAAGTGTAATGGAAGTGAATGGATGGAGGTGATTAAGCTATCAGGAAAAATGAAGTGGCTATGGATCTGATGGAGGATTTATGATGGACTTGTGGTGAAATATGGAATGTTGGATAAGGGATATGTCTAATCAATTCAAATGATGGGTTGTTTAGGAAACATATGATTATACACATTGTATCTATTTCATGTTTTAACTTTTTTCTATTAAAATAATTTTCACAATTTACCTCAGAATTTTGACCTTGTTAATTGCTGTGCTTGATGTTGTTCCTTTGGTCCTCTTTGAGCTTGTTGGTCTTCAAAACAAAATCCTTCAATTTCTTGTAATCATCATCTCTTTGTAGGCTGTACAATTATGTCAGAACTGCTGAATAAGATGTGGCTGCAACATGCAATCTGTAAAAAGAAATGAAGTATGAATATGGAAGATGGATGTGAAATGTAATGGAGTGAAAGTGGAATGGAATTTGTGAAATGAAATGAAAATGGCGTGAGATGGAGTGAAAGTGGAATGGACTTATGAAATGAAATGAAAATGGCGTGAGATGGAGTGAAAGTGGAGTGAGATGGAGTGGAATTGTAGAATGAAATGAATTTTGGAATTTCTCTCAAATGGTACATCAGACTTCCCTGAAATTTTCTGAGGTTGTCACCAATATTATTATGCATTTTCCAATGAAAAATCTCTGCCATTGGTTACACGGATCTCCCGGAAGATGAGGAATGGCTGTAGGTGAAAAGTGGCCAATTTCTTGAAAAATACACACTAAAATTTTCTGAAATTTTCTGTGTTTATTCACCCTACCTCAATGCATTTACCATAAAAATTTTAGGACCAAAGAATGTACGGTTTGAAAGTTATGATAAAATCACTTTCTGCCCTGTTTCACCCTTCATTTTGCCCAATGTTGCAACAAAAAAGTACGCCACGGACTCATTTTAAGGCCAAATTGAGTGATTCCAAAGGGAAACTGTGTACTTTTACCTTCTCTACTGCCATATGCTTCTAGAATTTCATTTTTATGAAGAAAGGGTGCTGCTGTGCAAAAATACTCAAATCTATCCTATTCTATCCATAACGCTGAAAATTGAAAATCTGCCTGAAAAACCCTTCTGAAATGCCCTTAAAAATTGCTTTTTTTCAAATTCTGTCCGCCTTCTACTCAATTTATCATATTCTGAGAAAACCCAGAAGCTTAGAATTTTTTATTACTGCTCCAATCTCTTGCAATACTTGCGCCAAAACTGCCTCTGGAAAAAGTTGCAAAAAAAATGAAAACAGGCTGCTTCAGCAATGGCTGCAAAAACTGCCACTTTCCGTAGCTGTGGTTGAATTGACAAGAAGATGAAAATGCTGCTACAAGAAACTAATAAAATGTACTGCTGCAATTTGTTGTTGATTCCATAAAACCATTAGTCTTCATCAAAGCCAACATTCATGGTACAATTCTTACCATGCGAATAAATGTGTCGAAGTCGAGCATGGGAAGAAATCATTGGATTACTGATCAATAATGAAAATTGTTAACCAATGCGAGACAACTCACCGATAATGTAAATGAGTGTCAAGGTACCTCAGTGCATCTTGACAGGGACGAATGAATGTGTCGAAGTCGAGTCGCCTGCAAGATTTGACAATCAAGAGACATTGTTGTATTCTCATTGTTATCAACGAGGAGGCTTGCCATTGATGAATGCAAGCTTCAAGGCACTTCAAATAATCTCTAATCTTGATCCCAGATAAAGTGTTGAGGTCGATGGGACAAGATCTATTGGAAGGTGGACCTTAAGGAATTCCACATCATCCAACTCGAGCATAGAACCAAGAATGATTTGAAGAACCATGAAAGATTGAAACCATCATGAAATTGCAGAACTTATTGTGAACTTTGCCCGCCAGTTGCCTGGTTTTCAAACAAAGCTCATGTCCAATTGCGCCAACAAGCTGGTTTTCACAATAGGACTTATTTTTCTCTTTACTCTTTTTTTTTTTTTTTTTATGTCCTACTCTACTTGAAAAAGAAAATCTTGTTCAAGTATATGAGTACTTCCAATGGAACCATGTCTGTAACAAGATGATAAATAAACTCATATGCAGGTTTGAAAGACACTCTTTGATATGTACCTGTATATGAGATGCCAATTGTCTTGATTTAGATGATGTCAGAAGATATTGAATAATTGAGCATTGGAATCCGATGACTGAATTGAACCAAGATTCAATGTAATCTTGTCTTCCTTGTCTTTCCTCTATCATGAAATGCAAGTCTTCAAAGATATGATCTTCATTCATAGAATCTAGTGATAGGCATGCATGAGACTTTTCAATCTCTGGTTCCAATATCTCCTCTTTATCAATAGAGATTCCTGATTCTTGGACCTTATCTGAGTCTTCTTCTGCTGGTTGTTGTTCTTCAATGACAGCTGGTGAATCATTTTGCAATACCTCAGATTTGTAAGTTGATTGAGGTGTTTTATTGTTGGGGATATGAAATGGTTGTGGAGGTAGTGGAGTGGGGAATCTTTGGGGTGCTTGTGTGGATGATAATGGGAAATGTTGGATTGACGTAAAATGAGGGTGATTTTGATGTTGTGGTGGAGGCAAATGGTATGGATAACATTGATCATGGTATTGAGGATAGAGAGGAAAAGATTGAGGAGAAAGTGGATTTCCTTTGTATGGCCTTTGCCAACTTTGTTGCCAAGATTGGTTTTGAGGTTGAAATTGAGATGGCCAAGGTTTCCAAAGTTGGTTTTGAGGTTGGGATTGAGATGGCCAAGGTTTCCAAAGTTGGTTTTGAGGTTGGGATTGAGATGGCCAAGATTGCCAAGGCAAGGGTGTTTTCCAATTACCTTGAGATTGTTGTGCATAACCTTGATACTGTGCATAAGGATATTGCATCATATTGGGTTGATGAGGCTGCCATAGCCCTCTTGGAGCTACATAACAAAGTTTCTCTTGTGCTTGATTTGCTCCATTATCCTTCTGGTAAATTGCCTTCAACCCTGGTAATGATGGGAAATCTTCAGTAGTATGTGATCCTGCACAAATTTTACACATTTTAATGTTATCAAGTGGACATTCATGTAAAGCATGTTTCTTTCTACATTTAGGGTAAAAGATAAATGAAGCAACTTTTTGCTTGTTTTGCATTCTTAGCATGTCAGTTTGTTCATTTAAATTACCAAGAATGTTTAGCAAATTGTTAGGTTCAGTTTGACTTACCAATCCTGATGCTGACTTACTTACTTTTGCCATAAATGGATCTTGAGGGGACCTTACACACTTTGTTTTTCCTCTTGATATGTTCTTGCATAGTTCACAAATTTCTTGAAATGACAATCGATAAACATCTCCTTTTCCCACAAGATTAAGAAGATCAATCCATTCATCCTTTATAGCATTTAGTAGGAGAGTTTTGAATGCATCTGATCCTAAATTATGCAATTTAGATCTTTTGATATTATAAGTAAATCTCTCTACTAGATCTTCTAGGCTTTCATCCTCTTTTTGGTTCATGTTAAAGACTTCATTTCTAAGGTCATGGTGCATGCAATAACCTTTATATTTTTCCAAAAATACTCTTTTCATATCATCCCATGTCCTTATAGAATTTGTTCTTAAAGTCATGAACCATCTAAGAGCTCTATCCTGAATCAATGTTGCCGGAAACAAATTCAAATTTTGAATGTGCAATGAATAGCCATAAGATCTACAAATTATTTCAAATTCAAAAAGAAAAGTTTCCGGGTCTTCTGATCTCATACCTTTGAAGTTAGGAAGTACAGATGGATGGATGTTCTTCATTTGAATGTTGATATCAGTTTCTTGAATAGGAAATCCAAAAGGATCTTCCTCATTTTCATCATCTCCATCCATTTCTTCAACCTCCTTTGTCACCTCTTCTTCTACCTGCAAATATGAATTCATGATGTGGATGTGTGGCTCTTACTGCACCACATGATATAGTGGATGTGGTAGGTATTGTTTTTTTTTTTGGATGTAAGAAATAAGGTTACCTAGTTACACTTCCCCGGAAATGGCGCCAAAATGTTTGGTCTCAATCTAGTCTCCTAAATTGAGTTCATTAATTGTCAACTAGGGTCAGTAAACTGTTGAAGTGAAGTGCACCATATGTGCCTAAGTAACCTCTTCCTACTTCGTTATGTTTAATGTTTTCTGATGTTTTTGGTTTTATGGTTTTATTTTGAAAAGGAAAAGAACTAAGTGGTAAATGAAGGGAAACTATTGGTCAAAACAGAGTGAAGCCTAAACTATGATGGTAAACAAATGCAAATGCTAAAACAAAACAGAGTCTAACTATGACTAGCAACCAACAAATACAAAGCTTGATAATGACTCTATGGCAAAGAAACAAATCACAACATGAACTTGAAATGAACTTGAGAAATGTAATGCTAAGTGTAAATGAAATTCTCCTAACTAAACAATCAACTCATAATATTACAAAAATATAAATTAACCTATGATGCTGAAGTTATTCTATTCTGCAACTTGATTTATCACTACTAAGCCTTATTCAGAAATTTAGAGATTTTCTAGAATAATGTTTGGGAAAAAGTCTATTGGTGAATTTATAAAAGATTTGCAGGATAATCAAAGCCTTAAACTAATATGACTGACCTCTGTTCATGTGATGATATATCAATACAGATTCAGAACAAAAGTAAGTTTTGTAAATAATGAAGGCTGTGAGTTTTAATGTTAACAGTTAATACTACTTAAAATACAACGGATAACATCAAGCTAGAACACTATCTATCAATATTAAAGGACAATGATTACAACTAAATTAGAATGTCATTAATCTACTTGAAACAAAATGAACTAAAACTAAACTAAAGAAAGTCATTATCAAACTGAAAATGAAATAACAGAACTGAACCACATGCATTCTAACTGCGGAGTATTAAACCACAATGCAACTAACTATAATATGTAATGTAAATGAACGTGGAAAACATGAAGTTGATAAAACTATTGAAATTGGAAATTGAAAACGAAATCAAGCTAACGCTACTTATCTAAATCATCTGAACGGAGCTTCTCGGGCAGTAGGGGCCCTCTACTACCGGATTAGCTTGCAAATCCACTTAACTTTGACTCAGCTCTTGTACTAAAACGATATTGCTTCCATTAAAGGAGAAAAATACTGAAAAACAGAGTATTCACGGTTCTGAAATTTAGCAGCAAAAGCCAAAATCTAACTAAGATCTAACCTCTTTCTCTTCGTTCCCCAAGCATATTAATAGCAAATTTACATAACGGAACTGGAGAAAATAAAGGGATAAGTGTCTTTCTACTTCTAATCAAATTGAAACTCTTATTGACAGCCTCGTTCTTCATTGCGGACACCTGTATAATCCGTGTTTTAATAGGAGACTACCTCTTAGTTTGGGTGTCCCACGTGCATAACCACTTAGATATTTTTGCTCAGACTTTGTGGAGAGCAACGAATGATGTGGATGAGGTAAGGAATCTGCCCATATGCATTTTTCCTTCAGACGACACCTGGAACCCACTCAAACTGTAAAACAGCTGCAGAATGCGGGATCAGCTATGGAATGCGCGGTCAGCTACAGAATGCCTGTATTCTGTAGCTATTTTGTAGAAAATTATTAAAATAGCAAAAATCATGAAAATACAATATGTTAATCAATTTCATGTAACCTTTAAGCAATCCTAATCATTCTTCATTGATGTTAGGCTTATGAAGTGATAAAATAATGATGAAATGAAGTGAAGGTTTGTAAAAGAGAAGGCATTTCTAGGGCTCAACAGTGCCATCATTTGTTTCCATGTCTACCTCTTCATCACCCTAAGTGCTGCTTACCTCTTTGCCTTCAACATCAGCCTCAATTTTAGTCTCTGCACTGATCTTTTCACTTTCATTTTGTTCATCATTGTAGTTACTTGCCTTTTCATTGCTGTGATCTTCATTTTCACCATCAACCTCTTCATTTTATACACTGTTTTCATGACTGTCATGATAGTTGTCAGGATTTTCATGACTGCCCACTTGCTCACTAATGTTGGTTTCATTTGTGTCCATGCTATCTCCAGCTTCCTCATTTTATGCATTCTCATCATCTTCATTTTGGCTTCCCTCTTCATCTTTTCCCTTATCTCTATCATGACTATGAGCCTCACTATTTTGACTATCATTAGGGCTATTAGTTTCACTCCTTTATTTCGTATCATCCTCTGCTTCTTGGCTTCATGCCTCATTTGTGCCCATGCTGTCCTCTTCCTCCTTATCCTCAACATTTTCAGTGTGATTGATGCTTCCTTCTTCACTTACCTCTTTTTCATTATCATCCACCTCCATATCCCCTGCTTCATTCCTGAGCTCTTGTTCATCACTGTTTAATTCATTTCTACTATCATCTTCTTAATTTCCTTCACTGTCATAATCCCCTTCTATTTCCATGTTTTCTGCCTCTTGTGGGCTTAACTCATCATCACCCTCATCTTCATTTCAGTTTGACTCATTTTCACCCTCACCCTCATTTTCACTTGCTTGTTGACTGCCACTTCCTTCTTGATCTGATGCATTAGGAGAAGATGAGAAAGGGAGTTTTTCTTGAGGTGAGGATACTTGTGTAGATGATGAGGCATGGTAAGTAGGAGGTGATGGAGGAGGAGAGGGAGGAGGATGAGATGACAAAGGTAGATTTGGCTGATGATGAGGTTGTGGGCTTTTGAATACTTCATGAGCTATGAACACCTCCCAAAGTATGCATTTTTTCTCCAAATGAGGTAGAACAACCATCTTGATCAAGGAGTGATGGAAAAAACTCTGCATTTTTTGGGAATAGTTCTTTTTCCTAACAATAGAAGACATCTTGTCAATACTCGTATAGAGGTAATAGGGAAAATGGAGCATCTTGACCCTAGTGAAATGCATGAGAAACCTAACATGGTAGGAGTAGGGTCTAGAGTATCTTCCCTCATAGGTAAAGTATTTCATGATGACCCTCATAAACGGTGCACACCTCTCCAGCAAGTGTAAGAAAGGGAAAATATTTTTGCAGCCTTCTTTGTATCTGGGTTTGATAAATGGCTCATAGTAGCTCATGTCCAAATTTTCCCTTTTGAACCATTTTTCACCAACATCAGGTATACCTATAACACTAGAAATGGAATTTGATGAGATTTCAAAGGTCACCCCTGCCAATCTTGATTGTTTGTTATGTAGGTTAGGAGTGAATAACCTTGTGAGCTCTGGGTGATTTTGCACTTGTTGGACCTTATCACAAAACTGGAAACACCCCACATTTTGAAAGTATGTGAGAATCATGGGAGAGGTAGTAATCTCCCCAGTTTCTTGGGGTTAAAATATATTAACCTTCCCACCCTGGTGCTTTTGCCTCATAGGCATTGGGCCTCCTTCACTGTTGACACTCCCTTCTTCTCCTTAGATGGTGTATAGTGTTGCCTTTAAACAACCTTAGGTCTGCTTGTAAAAATTGGTAGGAGGAGTGAAATGAAAAGATGTTGAGGGTAGTTCTTGTAAATTATTGAGATGGAGGTATGGGTTTATGATTGATTTCCTTTGAGCTTTGATGAAGGGTTAACTTGAACTGACTATAATTACCCTAATAGACACCTTTCTTTACTGATATCTTCTTTCTTGGAGGTCAAAAGGGGTTGTTTGTCATGAGGACTTAGGGTTTCTAGTTACTAGGGTTTAGTCAATTCCTTTAAGTATAAAATCATGAATTTCACTGGAGGAGAAGGAAAAAGATGCACCTTCCAACATTTAACTTCTTTGTAGGTCCTTGAAGGCAGCTTGGAGGTGTCCTTTGTTATTTTTTGGCAATTTTGCAAGTGAAAGAGGGTTTCTGGCATAGGCGTAGCATGTGAACACATAGCAGGTGTCAGGCCTAGCGCCTACCATTGTGCAGGCCTGCTGGGTCTGCTGAGCGCAGCGCCGAGCAAGCTCTGGGCCTGTCGGGTCTCCTATGCGCAATGCTGAACTTATTTTGTGCCTTTTGGGCTCATCCTCGGTGCAGCGCTACCCATGTGTAGGCCTGCTAGGCTTCCTAAGCGCAGCGCTGCATGTCTCCTGTGCCTATTGGGTCGTTTCTAGGCGAACAGGTAGTGCCCGTCTGGACGCGTGGCGCATTCACCCAAACCCACAGCGCAGTGTACTTTTACATTGAAAAATATCCCTTATGCATAGAGTCAGGTGCTGTAAGCGTATCGTCTGCATGAATGCGCAGCGCCATGTAACCTTGCCCAGATTCTCACTGAAACTCAAAAATTTTCACCTTGAAGGTTTTTTTGCTCTTTTAAAATGAAAAATGGGATGGGAGGAGAGAAAAATTTTATCTTATATCTTTAGGGAAATAAATTTAAATAAAAAACCCACTTTTCTAATGTTTTCAATCCTTTGTTCACTTTTACTGATTTTTCATTTTGAGATTTTTTAGTAGGTGGCTAAAAAGCATTCAAGTGATCTTTTTCCTTTCTAACCATATTTCTTTGTTGCTCTTCAGGTTGCTGACATGGTGAAATTTGACCTCCTTTGACCTATTTGTGCCTTTATCACTCCGTTTCATAGATGTTTTTTTTTTAATACCATGTTTTACTATGTTTTGGCCATGCTCATGTCTTCCAATCATTTTCATAACTTTAAGTACTTGCATGGTGGCAGCATCCTTAAAACTTCGATGTTTTGACTTAGAGATCAAAATGCCTTTTGCATTGAGGGGTGACTGAGAAACTTGTTTTCATCCTTCTCATTTATCTCTGGGCATGATAAATCCATTTTTCACAAGTACTACAGCTTTCACAATCATGTATGCTATCTCCTTAGGTCACTTCTGATTTGCAGGTGCCATGTCATACTAGTTTTTCTCTTCCTAACATTCTTGGAGTTTTGACACTTTTAGTCAAATAACAGTAACTTCATGCTCAGCTTGGATTTCCATCTTGGAACTCAACCCTATGCTTTTATTCATTTGATAATTTTAGTGCAAAATGATTGAAAATGAAGGCTTGACCTTCCTTATACTGATACTCTTTCATGCTTTCCCTTTGAGGTAGTGAAACACTTTACCTTGGCAAACCCTAGAAGTCACCTTCAACAGCCTCTTCAAAATCTCTTTCTCTTGTCATCATGGAGGCATATCATCTTCATTTCATCTCCCTTGCCTATCTTTACAAAACCTTAGGTGATTGGGCTGTTTGAGAAGAATCATTAGTATTGTATTCTAAGTTCTCTACAACCCTTTCAAGTTCATTCATTTCTGTTCAATTCACCTCAACTTTTCCCCTTTTCCATTTATAATTTCTAAAAATCTTCAATTCATGCTTAGTTGTACTGGTGTACCTCTATCCATATGATTTTTTGCCTTGCCTCCTTGCTTGGCACACTGTTGGCCCAATCAACCTTAGGAACCTTGATTTTTCTTAAACCTAGGCTTTCTCCCCTTCCTTTTGATGGTGTATATATTCTAATGAGGAGTAGGCCTCTTACCTTACCAATTTTTTTTGTTGATAGCCACCTTCACACTCTTACAGAAATGTCAAAAATGCAAAACTGTCTTTTCCAAAATTTGAACTTGATAAGGAGGTCTTCCTTGGAGACTTTTCTGATGTATCTTGGACAAACAAGTGCTGGCCTTCTTTCCCATTTGATTCAGCTTCTTAGCAAATGAAAAATAGTGATTTAGAACACCAAATATAACCCTAAAACCTATGAAACCCTAATGACCTAGAGGGAGGCTCTTTTGACTTGTTATTTAACTGAAAGCTTGACTTGGGGCCTTCAAGTATGAAAAATAGAGTTTTTCACAAATTAATGTATTGAAGATCCAGAATCCAATGTACTTGATTTATCTAAAGAGCCTACAGAGACAGTTTTGAGACCATAAATGTTTGAGGCATCTGGGAAACATAATAAGGAGTAAGATGGTTCGTGATCCTAGGTGGCAAGTGGAGGGGTGGGGCAAAGGCAAAAAAAGGTATTGAGGTTATGGGTGGGAAAATATGATAAGGATGAATGGCATGAGCCTGTGAGGGGTCATTTAGTAGTGGTAGGATAACTAGGGAATGGCAAAGAAGTGAGATAGTGAAATTTTGTTTTAAGGATAATGAAGGCAGTGAGATTTCTAAAACTCACAATATTCATGAATCTTGGTTTTAGAAATTTAGGACAAGAATTTAGTCATCTACAAAAATAGAAAAAATTACTGATGACTAACAAGTTGGAGATCAAGAAGACCCACTAGTCATTCTTGAGGAAGGAAGTAAAGAGGAACATATTGTTCAAGATCAATTGGATTAGCCACATGAAGCTTATTGCAAAGACGAGGTAGAAGAAGAAAAATATGGAGAGAATTCAAATTATGATGATCTCATGTATATTTCTTTGTGTGCATACGTTAGCAACAAAAACAAGGAAAAGGAAACAAAATATGAAGAGGAATTGAAGTTTCTTGAAGCATGGCTTGAAACACCATGTATTTATGAAGTCAACACAGAATTTACATCAATGAACGATGAACACAATATTGCTGACATTCAGATAATTGACACCAAAACTAATGACACGAAAAATTCTCCTATCTAGCTTGTCATAATTTTGAGAAAGGTGAGGATAAGAGTTCAAGATTTCCATCACTAGGGAAGAACTAAGGTGAAGATATATCACTACCTCAAGGCGAGAAAAGTGAATATGAAGCATTGCCCCGAAATGAACAAGTACAGACTCACAAACAAAAATTCGAAAATGAAAAATTGTGTTACCATGTTTTTTATGTTTTTTGTGTAAGCCTAGTTGAGACTTAGACCAACAAGCATATGTTATTTTTCATTACCCTTTCTCCATTAAGGAGTGTTGGAATTAATGGTGAAAGCTAGAATTAGATGTTTGTTGTGATGAGGATAGGATTGAGACTCTAAGATTAGATCTCAGATCCTACCATCTAGGGAGTGGTTCAAACCACCCTCTTTGTGTGCAAGTCTATATGTACGAGATTCTTTTGTATGAAGAGAGAGTTCATTTGTGTGTAGTGCTTTGGAACTCTCTAGGTATCTCACCTAGACAAGCCATTTAAGTTAATAGAGTTCATTTTTTAACAATAAATAGTTAAGTGAATATGAAAGATCTATATGACTAAACCATCACAACAAATATACTTGTTCTCGATATACACTTTTTATCTCTACTAAAATCCAGAAAGAAATAGAAAATTATTAACACAAAACGAGAAAAAATATCAGTTCTACATCATATAGGATGTATCTACATTGAAGCACAGCCTTAGTAAAACCTTTCTACAAAGTAGGGGAGCTTGTTACGGTGGAGATCGTAAGCTATGTTGAAATTATGCTGCTGAATGTTTCTGAATACCATGCCTGAACCCACCTCCCTTGCAGATCTGAAGGAAAGGAAAACTACATCATTTGTTCCTTGCATAGGTCTACGAATAAATTATTTGTCGGCAGGTTATATTTGGCATCCCCTGCAAAGTGAAACGTAATAGCTTGAAGTCAGAGATCAGGCATAGATTTGTAACAGATATCAAAGCTTGTATCTGTTGTTGCATTATTCGGCTCACTTGAAATGCTCGATCAAAAGGTGGCCATGAAAGGTTTGTATGTCGGGTCCTACAAATAGGTGAATGTCCTTCCAAAATCAATAAGAAGGACTCCACTTCCATCACGTAGAATATCGAAAGTGCCCACGGGGATGTGCACTTGTTTTCTCGCCACAGTGATTCTAGTGAGGTTGATGTAATAGAAGGTTGGGTTATAACGATTATAAATCAGGGGGGTGATGCCAATGCCAGGGTAAGGGTGGCCAATGTTTCCAAAGAATAAAGGGGTTTTCCATGAAAATTTATATATGGATCCTAAGCAATAGAAGGTGTAGAAGGTTTTGTTTATGGACCTTAAGATTTCCAAACTAAAAATTTATTAACATTAGTAGCAAATAGTGGTTGAATGGGTATATATTTAACCATTACACAGTTCTTTAGAATAGAAAATGAAGTTAACCTCGATTACATTAAGGCTAGAGCACATAATTTAAACCCTGATACTATAGAAAGAAACACCATTCAAACCGAGATGCATGAGAGTGGAAGAAAGAAAAAAAATTATAAACAAACTTGGATAAACAAAATTAAATTTGAAAGCTGACACAGACAATTTACTGTAGAAGTTGTGGTACTCAATAACTGTGAACGAAGCAACGATATGCATAGCTCAAGAGCTCACTTCACTAATTAGGGTTTCCAACACCCATCCTAGAGCTCACACCCTAGAGAGAAAAGGTTGCAATTAAGCAAGCATTGTGGGGAAGGAACATGGTGGATCCCCTTAACCGTATTGCGTGCATCTGAACCGTAATTTCTAACTACTTTATGATCCAATGTCTAAACATATTTGGATGGTCTCACATATAATTCAAAAGTACGGAGTGATAACAAGTTGGTTGGAGGGAAGTTCTTTTCATAGAAGAATCCTAGAGGAACCCTTTAAGGGTAAAACATATATGTAGAAAAATATATCTAATTAGATATTTTGAAGTGTTGTACTTAAATATTAAAATGTATTATAAATAGTGTAGTTATATAAATTAAATTAGTAATAAATATATATAATTAAATATTTAAAAATTATAATTTGAAGTCTTAAATTTCAATATGAAGATATATTATAAATAGTCTAGTTATATAAATTAAAATGCTAATAAATATAAATAAATATTATTTTATGATAAGCATCAAAACACTTTTAAATTAAAAAAAAAAACATAAATATTATAGTTTTATTTTAAATTATTATTATTATTTATTATAAAACATAAATATATGAACTTAATTTTGCCGATAAATATTTATTTTGAATCACTACCTTATTTTTGTCTACCATTTTCATATGAACTTGACATCTTTTGGAAAAAATGATTTAAATGGCATGCTGTCATACCATGTTGCAAATTTCTGAATAATTTCGAAGAAACAGAGGAAACAAAGTTCCTCAACTAAACACAAAGATTTAATGATAGAGATGTGGATAGAGATATGGAACAAAGCTCTATTTCATTAACCATAAAAATGACTATTACAAAATACAAACTTTCATCAGAACTACAGTCCTGGAATACACAAAATACTCCTTAGTGTGTTTTTCAATTTCTGTTTTTACACAGATTTCAGTTACGCCAACACACAATCTTTTGTTACCGCAACACACAGTCTCCTTTGCAGCAACACCCTGTTCGAGTTGCAGCAACACACAGAGTGTTCCTCTGTTGCTTCAAACACACAGTGAATTGCGGCAACACACAGTCAGTGAGTTGCAGAAACACACAGATCTAATTGCGGCAACACACAGTGAGTTGTGGCAACACACAGAGTTGTTCTGCCACTACAAAACACAACGTTTCAGACTTCCTCTGTTTTCTACTCTCTGTCTTCTTCTCTGCTGTCTAACCTTAAAACTATTGTTGTCTATTACATATATATGTTGAAAACACATTATGACTTAAAACATGAAAATAATAAAAATATCTTTTGTTCGTATCAGTCTTTAAATGTAGTAAGGCCGTGGGAGATAAAGTGGTGCCATTTGGAAAAACAAAGTCAGCCGTTGCACAGATATTAACCCAGAAAATTTAATGCCTGCAAAAACGAATTATGACTTTGCGGCGTCTGTACTTTGAAATATCAACAGAAATCAGATTTCTGTCCACTGTGATTGCAGTTGGAATTAATTTCCAACACATCTGTCCAACAACAATTATAAAAAAATTTCATGTAACCATGACGTCTATCCAACGACACTTCCCCATATTTCTAATAACTTAAATGAACCTGTCATCAAACAATCTGATAGACATAATCCCCAAGGGTTTCCAAAAGCTTGGAGAGCTGCGCCAGCTAGATTTGGATTTGAATACAATGATTTTAGCAGCAACTAGATATCTGGACCCTTTTTTCCTATGCGGCCGATTGGGTAGGGCCTAATATATTCTCATAAGTATCTCAATCTCAGTAGCGATTAGCTCGGCTTATAACGGCGTAATTCGTTTTGAAATTTTGAAGGTTCTCGATATCAGCGACAACAGGCTCTCCAAACAACTTTAGTCTTCCAACTTTATTTACAGCCTTGAGATCTTGCGCTTTTTATGGAAGGATCTCAGCCACACAAATCTTTCGGCAACTATCTTTGTGCAGATATCCTTTTGGATTTTTCTTGTATGGTTTGTAATGTTGATTTAGAGAAGGTTCACATAGACTTGTGTATCCAGTATTGTAGCACGGCAGAATTTTTGAATTAAGTCATTAGCTACATTAGAGTAATAAAAATAAAAAACTCAAGAATTTAGTCCAATTTATAATTACTCACTAGATTTTTTACTTAAATCAGAGAAAATAAGTCAAAAATTTAATCAAATTTATATTTATTTAACTTAACAAATTGCCGTAAAAAATTTAATCAAATTTATAATTATTTAGCTTAACAAATTGCTTGACAGATTTCATTATCAAATTTAGTCAAATTTATAATTATTTAGCTTAACAAATTGCTTGACAGATTTCAATATAATTTGATTTTTGAAATGGTAGATTCAAGGTGGACATTTAATTTTAATTTCAAAGTCCGCTTGTTGCCACAAATTTCGAACAGCATTGTAAAAACTGCAGAGTGGAAAAGGCACTGGGAAGCTCAATTAAAGGTTAAAAGAGTCGGCAATTAAATAATGGCAGTGAGAATGATAAAGTAAATAAACCAATCCAATGGAGTGCTGAAAAATAGATCATCAAACCCTAGAGAGGCCGATGGAAAAAAGAACAAGGGTTGGCTATAACGGTTAGTTATTCTAACATTCAAGGTAAGAAAGAACTTTGTAATGCAATTTTCCCCATCCGTTGGTTTTATGTATTAAGTCAACGCAAGTGGCTGACCTGGTTTTATGTATTAAGTAAACGCAAGTGGCTGACCTGATACTGCAGTTTTGTTCTGGATGCCTTTTGTGATTGGAATCATCAAGAAGTAATAAGTAAAGAGTCTGGAATTAAATATTTTTAGTTGGATACTTATAGATGAATTGGTCTTTTCAGCGTCCCACATACAGAGTTTGTTGCTTTGTTCTTGGTGCATGAATCTTACATACATACAGAACTTGCAATACAAGTTCATAGTTATTGAATGTCTTTGGAGTTTGTTGCTCTGTTCTTGGTGCATGAATCTTACCTAATCTTTTCGAGAAGTGACATACTCCATGTTATCTCTCTCTAAAATCAGATTCAATATTTCAAGGGAGATGGTCTAATTAAATTTAAAAATCTTATTAATATGTTCTCTAATTATTTTATGATAAGTTTTCATCCCCAAAGTATCATGGAATCCTCTTGTTACAATTTTTCTTCATACCCTCTCAATGCGAATTAAGTAACTTTTATTTTACTTTAAACAACATTAAACAACATTGCATGTAAAGTTGGTCGTATTGCCATGCAAATATTGCTCAAGAATTTATAATGGAGCCTCACTTTGCAATACTGTTGGGATTACTATTATCTGTTTTTTTTTTAATTTAGTATGGCTATGTAAGTAGTTATTAAATTACTTTAGTTGTTTAACAATATAGGTTTTTTTTTTATGGTAATTTCATTTTGGTATTTACCTATTCATTATTTCAATTTTTAAATTTACACATAATCAAAACACACCTACCACACACATTTTATTGTGATAGACTTGTTTTTGTTTGGTTTCACGTATGCAATTGGGGAATTAGAATTTCTATGATTCATAAATTTTTTTGTTTTAGAAACGATATGATTCATAAAATTATTTGTCTTTTCTAGATTCTTTTTTAAATATAGTTATGACGAAGTTATTGTAAAAGTTTGGTAATATTTTTTATTTCATATTTGGTTTAACATCCTTTGTTATCCTGAATTTGTTTTGAGAGAGCATGCTAAAGAAGTTAGGATAAAAGCTGGGTTAAATTTTTTGGAAGAATAATATTTAAATTATTATTTTTTGAAATATATTTTATATTTATTATAGTATAAAAATAAATTTTATGATGAAAGTTAGAAGATGAAAAATAAATCTCTTTTAAATAAAAAGAGAATGTGTGGTAAGTTATTTTATATAAAAGAAAATAATTTATAACACCACTAAACAATAATTTTATTGAGCATAGAGACTCATGACACATGTCTTTTTAAAATAAAAATAAATTATGCTCTATGTAATGTTGGCTATATAAAAAAAAGGATGCTCTATGTAATTGTGTAATATATTGATGTATATATGAGAAAAAGTTTTTATGGTTAAAACAGTTATTTGGTTAAATTGCACCTTTTATTTTGCACTCGAAAAAAATTTATATGTAAATAAATTTGATCTTTGTTAGTTCATGTTAGATATGTTAGATCCCATATTAGAAATTGTGAGAGAGCAGGAATGCACAGGATTCACACACATATAATTATTTTCTATATTGCACTAATTAGATACATCAAATATATAGGGGAACTCATACTAATCTTAGAGAGAGAAGTTGAGAGATTCTCTCAACTTCCTCAACAAACCCAATCCATGATCAATTCAAAGTAAGCATGATCCTAACTAAATCTAATAATCTCCCTTAATTGCTTACTTTACAAAACATATAATTAATCACAATTACAACACTTTAAACTTATTTGTGTTCGTTCGATCCGTGTCATTAACATCTCGCACTCCACTCGAGATCTCATAGAAACGCTCTTTTCTCCACCATTTTCGAGCTACCATTCAACCCATTTAAAATACATTTGCTTTCCGACTGGGAAGAATAATGAACTCGTTGCAAGACTGGCCGCATTGACAACCTCAGCTTTCGCTTCTGGGGCTTCCGCGATAGAGCTGACAAGTGATGAACCATCCTATGGACCAATCACCATCTGATTTCGCTTTCGGCTATCCATCAGTGGCTAGGCAAATGGTCTGAATACTGAATGTGTTCAAGAGCTAATCTAACAACTTGACCTGCTAACCTGTAACTGATGCTCCTTGGCCCGTAGCACAACAAGATCAGCATATAACAAATTCACACAATTAGATTAGCCAATTGTTCTCTCGTCCCTGTAGGACGTCAAGAACGACTAATTTAAATTATGCTAAATTGTTCATAGCTGGTTCTGCAATACACCTTCAATAATTTACAAACAAAATAATAATAACTATGCACACCACTCAATTATCAAAATTAGCAAACTTAATACTCTGCAAAATAAACTGCTGCCTCCGTGTTTCGGATGGGTTACACTTGGATATCAATGTTTCTACTGAGGAGGACGATTTGGAAGATGGAACTGCCATTCAAGTGGCCACTTGTTGGCATGCTTCCTTCGGTGCTCTGGAATTTTATGCATCTGCACGATTGGGTCACTCATCTACTCAATCAGCGGAGGAACTTTCATTATAGAACTCCCTTGGATGAAATATAGGGTGTTAACCGCAGATGCAGGAAATCTGGAGTACATGATGAAGACCAGATTCCGTAACTTTGTGAGGAACAACTACTTAAATAACGTACTCCGCGATCTGTTTGGGGACCTTGGTATTCTCCTGGTGGACGGCTTTCAATTCTGATACGTACTCACGGCTTTCAATTCTGATACGCTGATCTCGTTAATGTTGCTGCCTCTGATTATACGCTTCTGCTATCTGCTCATATACGCTTCTGCTATCTGCTCAATTTTTAAAATATCTAGAGCTAGACGGCTGCAAATTCCAAAGATTGTGGCAAAGCGAATCTGGGGTCAGTAGATGTACATGTTATAAATTGCATTTTCATGAGAGTCATTGTATTCTTTATCGTTGTTATAATCGAAACCGTGAACATTGCAGGTACCCCTGCAGTTACGGGATTTAATTACTGATGCTCCACTTGTAGAGTTTCCCAAGTCATTGGGCCCGTTGAAGCAGTTGGAAAAGCTTGTTGCAGAGGAGACAAATCTACGAACGTTACCAAAAGAATTTTGTTATCTGCCCTGCCTGAAATATCTGAAACTAAAAGACTACAGAATGCATATTCCTCCAAATTCCGCCTCAATTATAACCTCAATCTTTGCTACAATCTACAGAAAAAAACGCTTGATCCAGCGCTGAGGTTAAACAAAATTTGCCCCAAATCTAATGTTTTCAAATGTAAACAAATGTGACCAGGAAAAACCTTCTACAAGCGTCTTGAGAAACACCATATGCCGCAGTACCACATCAAAGAACAACCAGCCGCCTGTCTAAACTTCCGCATGTTTCTTAACTATGCACAGAGCAGAACAGAAATAAAAAAACAGACATTCACTTTCACACCTATGTACAGAATGTAGAAATTAGCTGAATAAATCACTTATTCACTGAAGATTAACCTGGTCATATATCAATTTCGAATTGCATACATAACACATAACCTTCTTCTACAATTAATTGTCACATGCGGAAATAACAGAAGCAATCTCACATCAATTCAATCACACATTAACTCAATATGTATGGGGAAAGCCTATAGCTGAAAACCCCGCAGCTATTGTGTATATTATAATGGAGAAATCAAGTAACCAAACAAGTACAATACTCCTCACAAGTACTCAGTACTCTCTCATGAAGTTACTCACAATCTGACTCAGTTTTGAACAAGTCCGAGGTTCAAAACTCCCCGCCAATTGCCTTGCCTCTATTGCGCAATCATGGCCTGTATATGAAGAGGTTCAAGGTTCGAATCCCCTTCCCTTGATTGCGTAATTTTCATGGACAATTCCTCCAAGTGTAATGCAAAACTCATGCAAAATCAATCTACCAACTGATAGCTTTACTCACCCTTTCATCTACCTCTTCCACTGGTCTCCACTGAACTGATCATGCACTGTAGTGAACTGAAGTGTTCTTGAGTTGACTAATGAGTTAATATTTAGTGAATTAAATATTATTTAATTCACTCCACTCATATCTAGTTGACTAGTTAGTTAACTAATCCCAACTAGTTCAACTAAAACAAACAGAACACAACTCCACTATCTGTCCCGTTAACTCCTCCAAAACTTCTGCCACTGAAGTCTAACTGAAGCCAACCATGCAAGATGCCATCAAACCCTAGGAACCACATGATTCCTTGTGTCAGTTGCATGAGCCACCTCCATGACTCAAACTAAAGTGCGCCAAGAGAGTAAACTGTTGTTTATAGTCAAAATATTATTAAGGGTAAATAATATTTGACTTCCATATTTTTAGGAGATCAGTCTAAAAATAGCCCGGGTCCTAAAAATAAGGGTCTCATCTATTTTTACCGACATGTCGCATACTCCAAGAATCTCCAAGTAGAATTCCCAAATTATGCTCCGTATGTCTAAAAATAGACATAGTCTAAAAATAGACTTTGCGCCAGAATTTGCCTGCGGGCCCACTTAGTGAAGGCGACTTCATTTCACTAAGCTCCATCATCTTGCCGCATTCTCAACACTCCCTCTCAGCAAGATATGGATTATCTGCAATCCCTATCCTGCCTCTGTGGAATTCGAACTTGCTCCTGGTGAGCGCCTTCGTCAGGATGTCGGCATCCCGATCCTCCGTGGGAACATATGAAAGCATCATGATCCTCCGCTGAACACAATCTCTGATGTGATGGTACCTGATGTCGATATGTTTGGACCTATCATGAAAAACCGGATTAGCCGAGAGCTTGATGCAGCTCTGGTTATCACAGTAGATCACTGTAGGCTCCAAATGCAACCTGAACAAACCTGCGAGGATCTTCCTCATCCAAATAGCCTCGCATGCAGCCAAGCTAGCTGCCATGTACTCGGCCTCTGCTGAACCGAGTGCCACGGATCTCTGCTTCCTGCTGTACCAGGAAACTGCTGTCGACCCAATGTTGAAAACTCCTCCAGAAGTGCTCTTCCGGTCCGTTGGACTCCCTGCCCAATCTGCATCAGTGAAGCCAGAAAGCTTCACTCCATCCTCCTGTCTGTACCATAGACCATATCCCGATGTGCCTCTGATATAGCGCAATACATGCTTGCCCGCCTTCCAAAAGAGCTTGGTAGGCTTAACCACAGCTTGCGAAAGCTGGTTAACTGCATAGCATATATCGGGTCGAGTATTGACCAAATACATCAACGACCCCACCAACTGTCGATAGACAGTGGCATCCACTACCTCCTCCGAAGTATCATCTCCCTTCCTCCAACCTCCAGGAAGAGGGGTATCAACATGCTTGCAGCCTTGCATGTTGAACCTCTCCAGAATCTCCCGGGCATACTTGCCCTGAGAAACAAACAGTCCTCCGCTGCGCTGCCAAATCTCCAATCCCAAGAAATAATGAAGGATGCCCAAGTCCTTCATCTCAAACTCTCGTGCAAGATCCTCCTTGCATGAAAGTATCAACTGCTCATCGCCAGTCAAAATCAGATCATCTACACACAGTACGATGATCAACAGCTTCCCCTCCACCACAATCTGGTACAGGTTTGGATCCGCCTCACTCTTGGAGAATCCAAGCCCGGTGAAGTAGCTGTTTATCCGAGTGTACCAAGCACGAGGTGCTTGCTTCAGCCCGTACAGTGCTCTCTTGAGTCGGCACACATGCGACTCACTGCTGAAGATCTCAAAACCTTCAGGCTGCTCTATGTACACCTCCTCCTCAATAACTCCATTGAGGAACGCAGTCTTCACATCCATCCGATGAATGTGCCACCCCATCTGCGCTGAGAGAGCAAGGATCGTCCGTATGGAAGAGTACCTTGCGACAGGTGCAAAAGTCTCCTCATAGTCAATCCCCTCGATCCGTGAGAAGCCACGGGCGACAAATCTCGCCTTGTACTTCTCCACACTCCCGTCAGCCGCCTGCTTCACCTTGTAGATCCATCGCGAACCTACAATTGATTTCCCAACCGGTCTTGGGACAATCTCCCATGCACTGTTCCTGATGATCAAATCATATTCTTCGATCATGGCATCAACCCATGCGGGTTCCTCCACAGCTTCCTCAAAAGAGGATGGCTTCGTCACAACACATTGACTCACAAGAGCCATGTATCCAGTGTATCGATCCGGTGACTGCCTCTGTCTGCGCTGTGCT
This sequence comes from Pinus albicaulis, assembly GCA_034641835.2. Lineage (NCBI taxonomy): Eukaryota > Viridiplantae > Streptophyta > Pinopsida > Pinales > Pinaceae > Pinus > Pinus albicaulis. The sequence continues at coordinate 381,773,519 of CM076576.1, read as the reverse complement.
GTAGGTGGTCCTACAACCTTCTCTGCATCCCGAGCCAGTCGCTCAGCTTCTGTAGTGCGCATGCGCCCTCTGATGGTTGGCGCTGCCTGGGTGGTTTCTTCCACCTCCCGAACCTCCTCTTGTGGCTGATCCACATCTGGAAGCTCCTCCTTAGGAACTAACAGCTCCTCATCTGCATGCAAGTGTAGCTCCCTCTCAAGCGAACACTGCATGGCTTTCTCCTCCTGAAATTTTATATCCCGTCGCACGACAGTCTTGCGACTGTCTGACAAATACACCCGATAGTTGTGAGGTGTATCAGTGTACCCCACAAATATTCCAACCTCAGCAGTTGGATCCAGCTTCCTTCTCGCATCCTTCGTCACATGCATGTAGACAGGAGAACCAAAAATCCGCAAATGGGAAATATCGGGCCTCTTGCCAGAATAAGCCTCCTCCGGTGTACTCATGCCAAGAACCTTGTGAGGACAACGGTTCTGCACATACACTGCTGTATTGCATGCCTCAGCCCACAAGTGAAGGGGTAGGCCCCGATCATGCAACATCGCCCGTGCAGCACCCACGATCGTTCTGTTCTTCCGCTCAGCCACCCCGTTCTGCTGTGGGTTATGGGGTGCGATGAGCTCTCTCCGAATCCCTTCTGCACTGCAGAACTCCTTGAATTCAGCCGAGATGAATTCACCACCGTTATCACTCCTTAGAGCAATCACCTTCTTCCCCAACTCCTTCTCGACCAGTGCTTTAAACTCACATAACTTCGCGAATGTATCGCTCTTCTTCTGCATGAAGAAGATCCAGCACTTTCGAGAGAAATCATCAACAAAGATCACATAATACCCGTGCTTTGTTGTCGAAGCAACTGAGAAAGGACCACACACGTCTGTGTGAACTCTCTCAAGGATCGTCGTGGCGCGACTATCCTTCTCGTGAAAGGTGGCTTTCACATACTTCCCTAAAGTACACCCCTTGCACTGATCTGACTGCGCAAGGGTACCCTTAGGAAGTCCAGTAGAAATCTGCTGCAGAATCTTCAAAGCTCCATGGTGAAGATGGCCCAATCTCCTGTGCCATAGTTCGCCCTCATCATCCCGGCTCACCACATCTCCAGCCTTGCATGCCATAGTTGCGCAGTCATCTACCTGCAACTGATAAAGGTTTTGAGTTCGAACCCCTATCTTCCGGGTCTCTCCAGTAGTCTTACTGCGCAGGAAAGCTTTTCCTTCGCCGAAGACCACATCATAACCCTTATCCTCCAACATCGCTACTGAAATCAGGTTCTTCTTCAATCCAGGTACATGCATGACATCCTTTAAGACAAAGGGTTTACCAGACTCCCTCTGAAAGGATACGGTACCGATACCAGTCGCACCGTATCTACCGTCATCGCCCATCTCGATGTGCATACCCAAATCCTTGTCCTCCAGATCTGAGAACAACTCCCGATCTCCCGTCATATGAAATGACGCACCGCCGTCCAAGAACCACACCGATCCCATCACACTTGAAACCAAGCATGCAATCAGTGAAAAGTCAAGCTCGAACTGTGAAGCCAAAGCTTCTCCATCTGCAGATCTTCCCGCTCGCTTGTTCTTCTTCTTCTTTGGACAATTGGTAGCATAATGTCCGTGATCATGGCAGTGAAAACATTTCACTTTCGCCATATCCTGCTTCTTGCCCTTAGCTCCAGAATGAGAGGTTTTCTTATCCTTCCCTTTCTTAGCTTTGGACATCAAAGCGCAGTTTTCTTCATCAGCTCCCTTTGATGAAGATCCATCTCGAGTAGTCCTCCTTATCTCCTCCTGCATGAGATCCGCCCAAAGGCGCTCCCATCCCGGCAGCTTCTCCCGACCATTGACACTATCTGGATATGAGTGCCAAGCCTTCGGAAGACCAAGGAGAGCCAGGTCGACCATATCCTCTTCATCGACAGTAACTCCCACACTTCCCAGTTCATCTCTGCATTGAGTGAACTTCGTGAGGTATTTAGCGATACCGTCGCCCTTCTCCATCTTGATGTTCCTGAGCTTGTCTTTGAGCGCCAGCTTCCTTTGGTCACTCTTACTCTGGAATAGATCCGTCAAAGCTTTCCACATTAAATATGGAGTAGCCTTTCCATGCAGGCTGGATACAATATGATCCTCGACGCCCTCCAACAGGATCCTTCGACATTTCGCGATCTTCTTTTGCCATGCATCGACCAGAGCTGCATCAGTGGGCTTTGGGACATCCGCATCCACGAACTCCTTCAGACCATTATCTTCTAACACTGCTTCCATTCGATCTTTCCATGCAACATAATTCGAACTGCCTTCAAGAGCATATTCGAGTCGCAAACCGTTGAAAGACATTTTCAACACTGGCACCAAGAAAACAAAGCTGCTGCAAAATTTGAATTCCAAACTCCAAGCTCTATCGCTTCCGATCTACACTTGAGAACAAATTATTTCCAAATCAGAGATTGACTGCAAGGGGCTTTTACCAGACCTTTCACTTTCCGAAGAAAGATGAATCCGGAGGCTTCCTGGCCCGTATGCAGACTCTGTCCGAGGAAATAAGTTTGCAATCACCGTAACAGATCTCGACAATTAATCTCGCTCCGATACCATGTAGAAATTAGCTGAATAAATCACTTATTCACTGAAGATTAACCTGGTCATATATCAATTTCGAATTGCATACATAACACATAACCTTCTTCTACAATTAATTGTCACATGCGGAAATACCAGAAGCAATCTCACATCAAATCAATCACACATTAACTCAGTATGTATGGGGAAAGCCTATAGCTGAAAACCCCGCAGCTATTGTGTATATTATAATGGAGAAATCAAGTAACCAAACAAGTACAATACCCCTCACAAGTACTCAGTACTCTCTCATGAAGTTACTCACAATCTGACTCAGTTTTGAACAAGTCTGAGGTTCAAAACTCCCCGCCAATTGCCTTGCCTCTATTGCGCAATCATGGCCTGTATATGAAGAGGTTCAAGGTTCGAATCCCCTTTCCTTGATTGCGTAATTGTCATGGACAATTCCTCCAAGTGTAATGCAAATCTCATGCAAAAACAAATCTACCAACTGATAGCTTTACTCACCCTTTCATCTACCTCTTCCACTGGTCTCCACTGAACTGATCATGCACTGTAGTGAACTGAAGTGTTCTTGAGTTGACTAATGAGTTAATACTTAGTAAATTAAATATTATTTAATTTACTCCACTCATATCTAGTTGATTAGTTAGTTAACTAATCCCAACTAGTTCAACTAAAACAAACAGAACACAACTCCACTATCTGTCCCGTTAACTCCTCCAAAACTCCTGCCACTGAAGTCTAACCGAAGCCAACCATGCAAGATGACATCAAACCCTAGGAACCACATGATTCCTTGTGTCAGTTGCATGAGCCACCTCCATGACTCAAACTGAAGTGCGCCAAGAGAGTAAACTGCTGTTTATAGTCAAAATATTATTAAGGGTAAATAATATTTTGACTTCCATATTTTTAGGAGATCAGTCTAAAAATAGCCTGGGTCCTAAAAATTAGGGTCTCATCTATTTTTACCGACATGTCGCATACTCCAAGAATCTCCAAGTAGAATTCCCAAATTATGCTCCGTATGTCTAAAAATAGACATAGTCTAAAAATAGACTTTGCGCCAGAATTTGCCTGCGGGCCCACTTAGTGAAGGCGACTTCATTTCACTAAGCTCCATCATCTTGCTGCATTCTCAACACAGATAACCAATTACGCAGACTCTCACATCTTCCTGGCCTTCCCGTGAGGGAATCAAGCCAGCACTGCCTCTGATACCATATTAGAAATTGTGAGAGAGCAGGAACGCACAGGATTCACACACATATAATTATTTTCTATATTGCACTAATTAGATACATCAAATATATAGGGGAACTCATACTAATCTTAGAGAGAGAAGTTGAGAGATTCTCTCAACTTCCTCAACAAACCCAATCCATGATCAATCTAAAGTAAGCATGATCCTAACTAAATCTAATATCCCAACTAAGATGAATCTATTTTGGTTTTAAATTAAAATGTATAAGCTAAAACAAATATAAATATATTTTTTTATAATTTTTTTAATAAATATATTTTTTATAATTTTCAATTGGGGTGGGTAATTGTTAGTTTTAATTAAAGTAGCAAAACAAAACAAATATGGAATATGATGCATGATTATTTATTTTCAAAGGCTGACTTTGTTACCTTTGAAAAAGCAAAATATAGAGCATATATATGTGTAAATGCATTTCTCATACAAATTAACAAATTTATGGGCCTTTCTTTGCACTTTTGGCGCAATTACTAATATAAATACATTATGTATCAATTCTTTCGGTGAAAATCACATTCGAGAAATTTGTGTTGACTCGTTTCGAACCAGCTAGTGTGGTTCATCATCAGAACAAGATGAAAAATCTGATCTAGGACTCAGCTTAAATAGATAATAAAGATCCATTTAACCATTGTAGAATAACAATTAGTTTGACTATAAAAAATATAAAAAAAAATATAAAAAATAAAAACATATAATAGCAGTTATTATATGTTTTTATTTTTTATATTTTTTGCGTTCACAAAAATTTCTCGAATGTGATTTTCACCGAAAGATTTTGATACGTAATTTATAAATCACAAAAGCCAAATTCCTAAAAATATAAATACATTTAAAAAAATATTATACCAATTAGAGTTGTCACTATTGGTTAGGCAAAATGATTAAATTATATCATCATTTATACAAATTAAAATTCATAATAATATATTAAAAATTAATAATGCTTTATAAATACTATTATAGTAATGTCATTATAACCATAAATATTATTATATTGACTCGAGTCTCATGAAAAATATATTTAATTATGAAATATATACTTATAATTAAAGAAAAATAAAACTAAACATATGGTAATTAGGTATTATCAAATTACTAAAACATTTTGAAATCTACAAATTACAAATTTTCTGATATCGTATATTATGGTATAGGTATTAGCTATTCTAACCCAAACTATATTCTAACACAAACTATATCACAATGCTTATTTTCTGTCAATTGGCAAAAGAGGTATGGGAGAGGACAAGGCAATCAATATTGTTTTTGAAGCTATAGCTTCATTAATGCACTAAGGCATTATATACTAATCTATGTAGGCAGTATATACTAATACATGTTGATTCATCGATTTTAGATAAGTCTTTGCCTTCTACTATTCCTGTGGCCCTTCACCTTCCCCATTACTTGCTCTGCCCTCCGGGAATCTTCGCTTTGATTTTATCCACCAGCCCCGGCTTCTGAGATGAAGTAGAATGACTCGCCTGAGCCTGAGTTTGGCCTCCGGGAATCTTCTGTTTGATTTTATCCAGCAGCCCCGTCTTCTGATTCGGATTAGAGTGCGCAGTTTGAGTCTGGCCTGCCTGAGTGTGAATATGGGTGTGACCACGGTCCTGGTGTTGCTGAGCACCACCAGCCCGAATGGGTGCTACATTTTGAGCCATGATAACGCACTAGAAGCAGGTATATATATCAATAAACAATTGGAGAGATGATAATGTTGTAAAAGCTCCAGATGAAATGAGATGATATATTGAAAGTGAATTGCAATAAAAGAGGGAGGGTATATTTATAGCTCTGGATGTGGCGTGCCGAGTTGTCTCGCTTTTCTGCGCTGCGCTGCGGTGCCGTGTGGTGGAAGACTTGAGTTATCTTCGTTAACCGACAAAGGTGAAGATGCTACTTTGCAGCTTCGACTGTGGCTTTAGCTGCACGTCTTAAGATGAAAATCAAAATCAAAATTCATCTTAGACCATTAAAATTTATCATTTTATAAAACATTATATTATATTATAAAATTCAAATGATAAAAATCAAAAATCAAATCAAACAAGTAGTCAGTGCTTTCGTTAACTCTACCCATCTATATTAAATTGAAAGATAGATATCAATTTAAAAAAAAAAAACATAAAAAACGAGACTAATATTTTCTTTAACCCTACCAACCTATTTAGATAGATATCATTCAATAAATGATAACTACGGGATGACTTCGTTGTTACAAAAGGAAATTCGAAATGTCGATTCGATGGCGAATTATCTTGTTTTTGGTTAATTCAATTCGCTTTAGCGCGTTCCGAATTGAAAATTCGATTCGATGGGAGAATTATTTGGTCTGGTTTGATATGATGGGAGAATTATTTGGTCTGATTCGATTCGATACGTCTCAAGCGACGCGTTCGGTTGATAGATGTAAGGAAAGAAAGATCAACTGTTTAGAAATTCTAAAATTTACTGAAAGGGGAACCGTAATGGCATGATTAAGAAATAATCAATTGGTACCATGCATGGTAGGATTTGATAAAGTTTCAGGAGTATATATTTGTGTGGTTGTATTATATAAATATAAGTTTCAGATTACTAGCTGGAAAATAAATTATAATAATTTATTATATTAGCATAATTATATTAGTAAATGTAGTTAATATATATTAATTAATTGAAAGTGAAAAATAAGTTAATTGAGATTAGTAGATTATATGATTATGATTTATTATGGTTAAAAATGTTTAAACTAGCAATTGTACCAAATGTTACAAAGAGAACATCTTAAAACTAAAATATAAGAAAGAGTGGCAGAGGAAATAAAAGAGAATTTTCTGTAATTTTATTTATTTATTAATTTTTTTAAGAAAGAGTTTGAAATCAGTTATCCTGAGCTCCATTGAGAAGATAAAAAAAAATTGAGTTGTGCTGCAATGAACTACAAACCAATGATTTTTATGTTTTGGGAGATCTTTGTTCATGAGATAAGTTTAAGGTAAGTTTACAACGAAGACTTCCACTAAATACATAATCGAGCTAGGCGGTGGGCTTGCCGGAGGCGAATATGGTGGAGGAGGAGATGCAGAACAACCACAACTCAAATCTACATCATATACTTTTAAACTATCTGGGTTTAGCAACCCAAAGTTCCTGTGAGTGGTTGGCCCTGGCTTATGATTCTCATTAAAAAGTGCAAAAATAAAGGTATCTATGACTCGATTAGGCCTCATTGGAGTACCTGCACCTCAAACCCATTTGAGTAAGCGACACCTATTGATATCAATGTATTTATTATATCGACTATTAAAGGTTTGGATTTTATGATATATCATGATTCCTTGATGTAAATATGAAAGTGTAGGTAGCTCCCATCGAAGAATCCTCTATAGCGCAAATACATGTATTTGATTTTCTAGCTTAATAAAATATTCCTGAATTGTAATTGACTCTTGCAGGGTACATACTTGGGATCTTTATACGTGCTAGCCAAGGAAATCAAGCGAGAGCCATTCGCCATGGAGAATTCCCTTAAACTGCACAAAAGAAAACAAAGTTTTGGTCTCATTTAACAGAGGTATGCTTTTTAAAGAACGATTACAAGAAAATCTTCATTGTTAGGAAAAAAACGGCCCAAACATACATTTAATGTGCAGCTACAACAATTCTATCCTTGTAGCACTAAACAAATCATGGATATAATGGATTTATGGTACTTGTGATCTTTAAAAAGGGCCTTGTCTGGTTTATTTCAAATCTCCAGGGAAATTTATACTGAAAAGGAGACCATACGATTTTCATATCTCAATAATTGCGGAAGAAAGAAGCCACCTATAGCCATCATTTCACATAATTCTTTGTCTACGAGATCAGAAATAACGAGTGCATATCATTGGCGAATCTTACTGATAAGTTCTTGATCATATCTCATGCTGGACATTGTAACACAAGAAGAAACCATACAATATGACACCATAAGGAACAGAGAAGAAGAAACCATGTTTATATGGCTGTTTTATTAATGTGTATTCATTCTTATAGACACCTTCCTTGTATATTCACTCCATATTAGTCAAGTGATTCAATGTCTTCATATTTTTCAAGTGATGTCACTATGATTTAATTTTAATTAATTGACTTAATTTGATAACAAAGTTAACTAACCGCTTGGAATTGACATAAAAAAAAAGAATCACCACAAATCTCAATGAAACAGAGTAAACAATCTTCTTTATGGGACCTGATTCATATTTGTCAAATGATGTCACTATGATTTAATTTTAATTAAATGGCTTAATTTGATAACAAAGTTAACTAACTGCTTGGAATTTACATAAAAACGAATACAAATCTCAATGAAACAGAGTAAACAATCTTCTTCATCGGACTTGATTATTGTGGATAGGGTGACAATAAAAATAAATGAGCTAGACTAGAAAAAGGACTAAAAAAAAATACAATGATTGTGGATAGGGTGACAATAAAAATAAATGAACTAAAAATGACTAAAACGAATACAATGAAGAATTCAAGCACTCTTTCAAGGTAGATCCACTCATTGGATAAAAAATAAGGATAATACACCAGAAGTTCAAGTATAAGCTATGTTTAACAAAGTATGGAAATCTTGATCTATATTAAGGTTATAATTGTATGGAGGCAGTACTACACATTTGAAGAATGTGTTAAACATATGGCAATACAATAAAGATATCTTATCATTTGATAAAGAATGAGAGTAATACACAATGAGAGTAATACACAAGAAGTTCAAGTATAAGCTATGTTTAACAAAGTATGAAAGTCCTAATCTATATTAAGGTTATAATTGTATGTACGCAATATTAACCATTTGAAGAATGTTTTAAACATATGCCAATACAATAAAGATATCTTGCAATTATAGACACCACACCAAAATTTCCCTCTCATTCCTCAATGAATATAAGCGTTCTACTCCATATGTTAAAAAAAATATAAATTATCCAATCCAGTAGGTTGCAATAGCTAGGCTAGCCTATAGTGTACAAAAAAACATAAACACAAAAAACATAAATACAAAGCTTCACTAGAGAAGCATAATGAGTTTCCTAAATTTCATATCTAGGCACTAGTACAATAAATACATATTTTGAATAAGCTCAGACTGGTTCTATTAATACATGTGTCAATCAAGTTTAAATCACATTTTGGATAGCCTTCTAAAAATCCCCATGCGGACAAAATCGATTGTAAGCACACCATCACATCTACCAACTGACTCAGATAATGACTAGCTTTTACGATCATTGATATACAAGAGGTTGTTCAAAGGACTAGATTTTACAATCATTGATATCCAAGAGGAAGGGATAAGATTGAGTTACTGAAAGCACATTGTCAGTTTTATTTGGTACTGCGAGTTTTACTTGCAGAATACCCTTGAAATGCACAAAATAAAATAAATTTATGGTATCATTTAACAAAGTTATGTTTTTTAAACAACAATTATCCTTATATCAATTGCCAATAAAGGATAATTATCCTCAACTCATCGTTTCTATAAATTGCCAACCAGTTATAACGAATTTCGCAAACCTAAAATAAATGAAATAGAAAATATCACATACCATATCTTGTCAAGCTTCTTTCAAGTTAAGCTCTCTAGTATAATGCTGAGTAAGATGATTTTATAAATGAAAATAAATGGAAAGTTAATCATTTAAATTTAAAATTTTGAATGGAAAATTAACCTTTGAGAAAGAGAAAAACTAATGTTCAGCAAAAACACAAAAGGAAATTTGGAAAAAAAAAACAATAAAACACTCAACTCATGAATATCCATTTTAACAGAAATTGATTTATAAAAAAATTATTTGATGATTTTATAAATGAAAATCAATGGAAATTTAAACATTCAAATTTAAAATCTTGAATTGAAAGCTAACTTATGATAAAGAGAAAAGATATTGTTAAGCAAAAAAACAAAAGGAAGTTTGGGAAAAAAAAACACAATAAAACACTGACCTGGTGAATATCCATTTTGATGGGAATTGAATTACAAAAAACTTTTTTTTTTTTTTTTACCCACCAGCTTGTCGTGACGCAAGTCCCTAAGCATCACACCACAATTGTGCCAATAACCAACCCCCATCTTAATTTTGAAAAAGAAAAAACATAATGAAAATACTCACCTAGTGAATATCCATCTAGATAGGAATTGTATTATAAAAGACTTACCAAGCTCTAGATCTGCTACTTTTACCATGCCTTTTTCATCTTAACCAACCAGCAGGTCACAAGACAAGTATCCATGCATCAAACCATAATTGTGGCAATAAGCAACCACAACTTAACTCGTACACGAAGATATCCATTATGGGTTGGGCCACAAACATCATTCGTACAATATTAATGTGTATGGAATGCATCAATTTAAGGGAATTTATAAATTGGGAAATGGATTGAGAAAGTCATGCAAAACTCTGAATGAATTTTGGTTTACCTTTCTATTTAATTGGGGGCTGAAGTGACTCACTAATTGGGAGTGCATGGGAATGAGCTAAACGTCATGCTAGATTCGAGCAATAAGGAAGAGCTTTCTATGTCCAATTGCTCACTCTCGACAAATTTATCATCTACACGATGGGACAACTCGCCACCTCCAAATGGGCTAACATTCTTCTTATGCTATAGTGCATGAGACAAGCTATTCTGGCCATAATGACACCTGAATCTAACAATTAAGTGATACAAAATCATTTAGGAACTTAGAACCATCTTGGACAATGGACCTATGACCATGTGTGTAGAGGAGTCACCTACAAAAAAAAACACAAATGAGTTAAAAAAGAGAGAGAGAGAAGTCTCAATGCAAATATGATCACAAATCTAAGTGAGACATCACCAGAAATGTTTGGCGTGGGAATACATGTGTATTCCAAACCTAATTATAGTGACTTGGAACAAGATAGGGTGAGCGTGTTAAAGGAATAGAGTTCCTTTGGTGGGAAAATGCACAAAGCCAGGGTTGTATGCCAAGGAATTTCAATCTTGGGCCAAAGTGCCTGCAACAAAAGCAAATGAGAATGAAAGGAGGGTAAGAGGGGCAGTCACCCAAACTCACCAAACCATAAGCTGAAATGACCATCGATTCACGAGGATAGATATGTACCATACACATATGTGCCCCATAAGCCCCATGTGAAATCCATGAGATAACCTACTAAAATTCCGCAAGTTGACAAAATTGCTTGTAAGAACACAATCACAACTACCAACTGATTTAGATAATAAGTATTAGAATCAATCTATTGTTCCAGCAAAGGGACTAGATTTTACAATTATTGATATCCAAGAGGAAGGAATAAAATTGAGTCACTGAAAGCACATTTCCAATTTGATTTGATGTTACGAGTTTTATTTGGATAATTCCCTTAAAATGCACAAAATAAAATACACTTATGGTGTCATTTAACATATTTATAAGTTTTAAAGAAAAATTACAAGTAGATCTCCATTATTGAAAAAAAATGGCAAAAACATACATTGAATATGCAACTTCAGCAATTCTATCCCTGTAACACTAAACAAATCAGGGATATAATAGTTTTATGCCAACTTTTATGGGAAAAATCACCATTTTGAAATGTGTTAACATTCTTCTCATGCTATAGTGCATAAGACAAGCCATTCTGGCCATAATGAAACCTGTATCTAACAATTAAGCATCACAAAATAAATGAGGAAATTAGAACCAGCGTGGCCAATGGAACTCTCATCAGGTGTGTGGAGGAGTCGCCTACCAAAAAAAAGCACAAATGAGTTCAAAAAGAGAGAGAGATAGAAGTCTCAATGCAAACATGATCACAAATCTAAGCGATACATCACCAAAAAGGTTCAGCGTGGGAATACTTGTGTAGTACAAACCTAATTCTAGTGACCTCGAACAAGAGTGGGTTAGCGTGTTAGGGGACTAGAGTGCCTCTGGTGGTAAAATGAACAAAGCCAGGGTTGTACGACAAGGAATTTCAGTCTTGGGCCAAAGTTATTGCAACAAAAGAAAATGAGAATGAAAGGAGGGTAAGAGGGGCGGTCACCAAGACTCACCAAACCATAAGTTGAAATCGCCATTGATTCACAAGGACATATATGGACCATACACATATGTGCCCCATAAGCCCCATGTGAAATCCATGAGATAACCTACTAAAATTCCACAGGTTGACAAAATCGCTTGTAAGAACACAATCACAACTACCAACTGATTTAGAGAATAAGTATTAGAATCAATCTATTGTTCCAGCAAAGGGACTAGCTTTTAAAATCATTGATATCCAAGAGGAAGGGACAAAATTGTGTCACTGAAATCACATTTCCAATTTTATTTGATGTTGCGAGTTTTATTTGGAGAATTCCCTTAAAACGCACAAAATAAAATAAACTTATGGTGTCATTTAACATAGTTATAAGTTTTAAAGAACAATTACAATTAGATCTCCATTATTGAAAAAAATGGCAAAAACATACATTGAATGGGAAACTTCAGCAATTCTATCCCTATAACACTAAACAAATCAGGGATATAATAGATTTATGCTACTTTTTATGGGAAAACTCACCACTTCGAAATGAGTTATCATTCTTCTCATGCCATTCTGGCCATAATGAAACCTGAATCTAACAATTAAGCACCACAAAATAAATGAGGAACTTAGAGGCGTGGCCAATGGACCTCTCACCAGGTGTGTAGAGGAGCAGCCTACCAAAAAAAACACAAATGAGTTAAAAAAGAGAGAGAAAGAAAAGTCTCAATGCAAACATGATCACAAATCTAAGTGATACATCACCAAAATGGTTCAGCATGGGAATACTTGTGTAGTACAAACCTAATTCTAGTGACCTGAAACAAGAGTGGGTTAGAGTGTTAAGGGACTAGAGTGCCTCTGGTGGTAAAATGAACAAAGCCAGGGTTATACGCCAAGGAATTTCTATCTCAGGAGAAAGTTATTGCAACAAAATAAAATGAGAATGAAATGAGGGTAACAGGAGTGGTGACCCAAAATCACCAAACCATAAGCTTAAATCATCATTGATTCACCAAGACAAATATGGACCATACACATATGTGCCCTAGAAGCCCCATGTGAAATCCATGTGATAAACTGCTAAAATTCAATAGGTTGACAAAATATTTTGTAAGCACACAATCACAACTACCAACTGATTTAGATAATAAGCATTAGAATCAGTCTATTGTTCGAACAAAAGGACTGACTTTTAAAATCATTGATATCCAAGAGGAAGGGATAAAATTGAGTCACTCAAAGCACATTTCCATTTTTATTTGATGTTGCAAGTTTTGTTTGGAGAATTCCCTTAAAATGCACAAATGAAAATAAAGTTATGGTGTCATTTAATAGAGTTATGCTTTTTAAAGAACAATTACAAGTAGATCTCTATTATTGAAAAAAAATTGACAAAAACATACATTTAATGTGCAACTTCAACAATTCTATCCCTGTAAAACTAAACAAATCAGGAATATAATACATTTATGCTACTTTTAATCATTATAAAGGGGCTTGTTTGGTCTAATTTTGAATTTCGAGTGAAATTTATAATAAAAAGGAGAACATACCCTTTTCATACCTCAAGGATTGCAAAATAAAGAATCCATATGTAGCCATCATTTCACATAATTCCTTGTCTACGGGATCATAATCAGAGAGTGCATACCATTGCCTAATCTTACAAATAAATTGTTGAATATTATAACTTCATGCATAACACACATGTCTCGAGAATTTCTCTACAACATTATGATTCTCCCTGTGGAAATCTACATTCAAGAATATTATAATTATTTTATTAATTAACATTGTTTTTTTTAATGTTTTAATGTTTAATACTTAATGATTAAGTTTTCAATCCAACAACAGACCAGTGTTCAATTGTCTAACAATGGATCTGATGGTGAACAATCGTGCAAAGTGGAATATGGGGGAGTTCTTCCTAGAGGGGAGACCTTACGGTGAAATTATGCTTGAGGGTTTATTATGATCAACATATAGTTGAATATGGTTGACCATAGTTATCCACATCTCACTATGCTAGACTATAATATATTATGATTAACTATGGTTTTCCATGGTTGGCTATGCTTGTGTGACAACCCTTCCGTTCACCCCTCTTATAAATATTTATAAATTTTGTTTGTAATCAAATTATGGAAATGTAAACACAATTAACTCGTTTTAACCAAGGTCACCCACATCTCACTATAGTAGACTATAATAATTTATTATTAACTATGGTTCTCCATGGTTGTTTATGCTTGTGTGACAACCCTTTCATTGACCCCTCTTGTAAATATTTATAAATTTTATTTGTAATTAAATTGTGGTAATTTAAACACAATTAACTTTTTGAGGAAACATACATAGGTTCAGAGCTTTAAGGAGGGATTAATTGGGAAATTAGAGAAAATTATTATTTAATGACAATCATTGTCTCATTGATTTTCCTTTATTAGAGATAAATGCATATTTATGGAGTTGGAGGAAGTGTATGGGCTTCCTAGGGGAAGGACATGCCCATAATCCTCTTGGGAAAGTCCACACACATAAAAGTACTAAGCATTAAAAGACAAAGCAATGTTGGTGGGGAAGACAATTCAAACAAAATAAAAAGGAGATAGAGTTGGTAACAAGTCTAGAGAGGGAAAATGCGAAGATGAGGCATGGGAGTATGCATTGGGGGGCACAAAAATTTGAAGGAGATAACATTCTAAGAGAGAATCCAATCCTCAAACGGGAGTAGTAGTTGGAGAAGAGCCATTAGGAAAGGAAAAGGGGAGACGTCATTCGGGGGGGGTAGCATGCAAAGTTCAAGGGAGGATGTGTAGGAAAAATTTTAGGTTGAAGAGTGCTTCAAGGAGGCCCTATAATGTTATTAACATGGACATCAATTCAAACAAGGACAATGTTGTCGAGGAATAAAAGGAGACAATATTGAGCATAGAGCTAAGTTTTGAGAGACAAAAGTGTGGTGGAACACACCTTAGAAGCACACATAATATGTTACTGCAGCATGGGAGAGGGAAAAGAATCCACAAGCCTAGATACAAATATGAATGTGTGCAGTAGAGTGTGGGAGACATATATCAAGCTAAGGAGTATGGGTTCTTTATTCTCTTAGCTTGGGTGGGGACCCTATTTCCTTTGGATTCCTGGTTGTAGAAGAGTTCTTAGTGGTTTTTTATGGCTCATTATGGGGATAATAATTGTTTTCAAATAGCTCTAGAATAGAATTTTATAGCGGAGCAAAGAAAGGAATTGTTGCATAGATTAAATGGGTGGAGATGGTCAAATATTTGGAATCCCAAGTTAGGAGACTATTTGGTCATTTTCTCTTCAGAACTCCTCCTCTGGCTCTAAATATGGCTCGGGGGTGGTTGACTACAAGAAAAATTGTAGATCAATTAATCTAAGACTAGGTGGAGAGTTGAAGTACCAATTGCAGTTTCAAGTGAATTTGTGTACATTAGATAAGTTCCCAATACTTGTAATGCTTGTATCATAATTAGTCCATGAACGATCACCCATCTATTCAAGTAGGAATGCATGAGACATCATATGGCCAGGGGTGATTAACTATTAATGTGCATATGGTAACAAGGATTAATAAAATGATGTACTTAACCTTTAGTTCTTCTGCAACATAATTATTGGTTTCTTTCCTGGTAGCCTACAACAACCAAGATATACTTCTATGGCCATGTGCCCAATGTTTGTTATTTATTGACATGGATATGAGCACAGTATTACCTTAATAGCTGTAAGGATGACTGCATCGCTAAGTGTGTGAATGGTTACAAGTGATATATCAACATTGCTAGGTAAATGGTGTGCTAGTACGTATTGGAGTTTTGGTGTGAAATTCTTGAAGCCTAAATGAAGGCAACTCACTATATACATGAATAGACCGTGAATGCTTATTGTCATTTTTTAAATTTGTATTTTAATGATGAATGCATATTTGTGTGTAATGTAAAGAAGAATGTGTGTCTCGGTTGTGTTGATGAACACATACCTATTTAGCACTATGGTGAGAGAGATGTGTAATATTTGTTGTCACGAGTTAATTTTGTAATGAATGGTTAGTGTTGTGAATGACTTCTCTCTCTCTTATATAAGAGGCATGGATCCTTTTGATTTAACTCAATGACACAAAGTCATTCACAACACTAACCATACATTACAAAATTAACCAGTGACAACAAATAATAAACCTCTCTCTCACCATAGTCTTGAGAATATATATATATATATATATATATATATATATATATATCTGTGTGTGTGTGTGTAGAATTCATGGGCATGGTTGTGGTTCACTTACTACGGAGAGTAGGCTTTGCCTACGTAGTGGACACCATATATCGAGAGGTAGCAAAGTTTTAAATCTCAGTGCCTAAGAGTTGGTCCAAGTCCTCTTTTTATATTTGTAAATCTCAGGAGGTATATGCCAAAATGTTTGAGTAAATTTTTAGGATAGTGTTGCAAGTTGGGATGGGATGGGATGGAATTTGACGAGAAAATTGTGCTTTATTTTTTAAATATAGTTAAAATGATCTAAATGGTTATTAGATTTGTAGGAATTTATGACTATTTTATTTAAGTAATTTCTGGATTTTTCTCCCAAGACCATAGTTTATAGAAGGCAGATCATGGATGGGTGATGGTTGTTGATAAGTCTTTTGCGGGAGGCAAATTTGGAAGGAGCCCCAATCCCTCAGATGTTCAGAGACAAAATTATCATTATTTTGGAGTAGGAGAGGGTTGTTGTGCTCTAAGGAACCTTAAATTTAAAGCCAATTCCTCTTGTGGGGAGAGGTTGATTCCAACCTAGATAGGCTCATGCTAATTGGCTTCTCTTTCCAGATATTTATTGTTGCTCGTTTTCTTCATGATAGTGATATTTTGAAAGGAGTTACTAGGATCTGTGTAATATATCTCGACAAGAGTAACCCATGTGAATGTGGAGATGGGAGAAATATTCAGAGCATCCTTATATGAGAGAACAGGTGCATAACTAGAGTGTTTAGGATATAAAGGTAGGTAGGAGCACCAGAGTGCTCATTTGTTGAATCAGGAATCCCAGATTTGAATAAATAATTTGAAGGAGGTCCATTAAATTTGAGGGTCAAATTAATATGTGTCAATTGTTGATGTGGATTATCTTGGTTGTTAGAGAATCTAGAGGATGTTATATGTTTCAAAGAATCTACTGTTGTGCTTTAATGAAAATATTGGTTGTTAATAGACTTAAGGGAATTTAGTTCATTCTGATCTATAAGAAGGGAATATTCAACAGACAAATCTTGAATAAGAGAGCTTGGGTCAAGGAGAGAATTACCGGCTTGATTCATATCACAAGAGTAACCGTGCCCAGGAGAAATCTCATGTACCCGACTGTATGAGATGTCTTCCACCACTTTATTAGAGATATTTTTAGGGGCAATGTCTGCACTCTCCTCAGGTATCATTCATTTTATATAAAATTGTACATGTTCATCTATCAGAAGGCTCATTCCCCTTCAGTAGTAAAGCCCCAATTTTTGTTGTGACACCTTATTTAAAATAAAATCCTTTACCTCCTCCAAGGCTGACTCTGACCTTCCTTTTGAGACCTGCAAAGGTGTATGAGGAGTCGAATTTTGAGGAATCGACTATAGAGCCAACCTCGTCAGGGTTTTCTAATGGATTTGGGTATCAAAGCCCCGATGCAGAGGAGTCACATAAGAGCTTTCTAGGTGGCCAACATCTTTGTAGTTAATACATCTAAAGGGGATCTTCGAGTAGTCTAGTGACTCTATGATCTCTTTCTCAGCACAAAGGAATTTTAGAAACATTGGTAATCCTTGGATACATTTATGTGTTGCCAAGAGAGGAGCTTCATCGAGGTAAATTTCCCACCTTGATGAGTACCTCGTTTGACCATAGCTCAAGAGGGAAGCTCGAAAACATAACCCAAAGGTGATTTCATGGTGCTCTTTTAGTGCTCGGACATAATGTAAGAACCCCTACCTATATCCTAGGGATTACATAGGATTAGTTCAAGATCATCCTGTGACATATAGTGAAGGTGGATCCATTTTTTAACCAACATACGCACAATCAAAATATAACCTACTAGTGGTTTCCATGTCACTCTCATCCAGGATAGAAGTTGCTCATGCATCATGTTGATGTAACTTAGTTTATCGATTAAAGCTCTCCTAGACAGGGATTCCACTGTATCCAAGTTGATTTTCAGCCCTACGATTAGTTATTTCATAGGTTCTAGCGCCTTTACATGTTTTTGGATGTTTTTTTTCTTTACCATCCCATTGATATAGCTGGGAAACAATCCTTCTCCTTCTGCTCCTGGAACTTGTTAGAAACCTAGACCGAGTTGTTCTTTAGTGAAAACGTTAGAGTGACACTGATTTTATATTGATGAGTGGGAATCTCTTTGAGGTAATGTCCAACCCATTTTGACCTTGGGGGAAATCGGTCCCAACATTTTTTCATAGTGTGAGGCAGATACGAAGGATTCTATGTGCTTTTTGCAGAATCCATTCAGATGATTAGTCTAGACCAAAGATAGGTCGAGGACCATGTAGAGACCAAAGATAGGTGGTAATAAGAGAAGGAATTAGGGTTTAGGACGTTGAAAACAAAGCCTTAAAAAAATCCTCCATTAGGGGTTTTCTAGCAACTATGACGCACAAACACTAGCTTCTGTCAGCATGCGTAAACCCTCTGCCATTGAATGTCTCCTCTAATTTTTTTTCGTCAGATTCTAAATGAATGAATAACTTGAATTATCGTCTTAACATAGAGTTTGTTAAATTAATAATTTAAGTCGATATAAAGTGAAACGATTATATAATCCAAAAATTGTTCGCTTTCGTAGAAATTCAATATATGAATGAATAACTTGCATGATATTTTTAAAATGCACTTTGTTTGATAAAATTATAGAGATACAAATTAAACGTAGACTTTTTTTGATCAAATTAAAGAGATACAAATTAATAATCTGCATAATTTAAATATGGTGATTTTTAAAGATGTTGATTTTATGTCGCATGATGAAATTTATTTTGAATGTGAATAAAATATGACATTTAGGAAAGAAAAATATTACTCATGGCAATTTTACTCTCAATTTTTTCATTATGTGGTAGTTTTTGTACTCATTTTTTTTTTTAAATAAATGTGATGGTTTTGAAATATAAAAATATAACTAGAAATAGCATCCTAAACACAGTAAGGCGGTAGCATAGGAACCAATAGCTTAAAAGAAAGAAGATGTGACCAAAGTACTCTATAGGAAGATGGGAGATAGGGGCACCCTACCTACCTAAGTAAATTAGCAAGAAATGTTTCATTAATATAGGTAATAGTGTCCCACTTAACAAGATATGGACCAATCTAGACAATAGCAACATCATTGTAATGTAAAAAATAAATATTTGGAATACACAAAAAATTATAAACTTATATTTAACAAAAAAGCTAGCCAGAAAACAAACAAGATTACAGAAGTAAAATTTTATACAGGTTAAGCTGCAGCTACATCATTTGATAATTTGAAGAAGAAAAACAATTTGTATGCTAAATTGTAGTTTAAATTTTTATTAGTTAAAGGTGGATGAGCTAATCAAAGCTCAATATAAAAGGGATTCATATTTTCCCTCCAAAACATGCAAGGGAAAAGAAAGAAAAATATGTTTCCAACAACTTTTAAGAGTTTAATTATGAAATTTTAGAAAAGTTGTGTAGCTATAAATTCTATTGGTTGTAATGTTAAACTCTTTTCTTCTAAAACACTTAATTATTTCTGGGATTCTTTTCCTCGACCAATCAAGAAAAAAAAATGTGCTAAATTATTATAGTCAAGATAATTATAATGAGAAAATGAGGCATTCTACAAATTTAATTGCATCTCAAGGGCATAGATAATAAACAATATTGAAAAGACTTTAAATATGGCAGTATTTTTACATCACGAAATTATTTTAGTTGAAGTCATTAATCGATGGTTTATTTTCCATTGTGGAGACCACATGATTGAATTGAATACACATTTCATTCGTGGAATGCGAACATGTTTTTTCTTCTCATATGATTCCACCACGAATCGAAAAATTGCATGCTCCACTAGGAATTATGAAAAAAATAACATTATTTTGTCCATATTCAAGAAGAAAGTTACTAATCATTTCGAAAGAGAGATTTGAATTAACACATTTTATATCTTTCAAGATGTAGTGCCTACAATATGATAAAACCCAACAATGAATCAAAATGAAATATTTTCTAGATACTAATACAGAAAGGAATAAATTTTATTTCACAAATTAAATGTTCAAGAATGCCTCAAAATTCTCAAAATTAGCATTCTATTTTTCTCTGTCATCCAATCCATACAAAATAAAAACAACCCACAATAGAAGTGTCTCACCAAACTTCCCTCTAACCATATTCCAAGAACTCAAAATGTATGGATGTAGAAGCATGTTCCTCCAAGAAGACAAATGAATGACATTTATCATCTCATTACCATTGATTTAAGTTATTTGAACTTGCAAGACACTAAAAATACCATTAACACCTTGGAACTCATCATCCATTGTCATATCAAAGTATGTCCCTTGCCCTCCTGTTTATATCATCGAGCTTTGCAAAAATATATTGACATCTACATCAAAATCAATAAAATTTTCCTTAATTTTGTTTTCCCTTAGCATAAATGTACGTCCTACAAAAAAAAAATCAAGAACAACCTTTCACTTTGTTTCTGAATAGGTAAAATTGTTACGCAAATTTTTGGTCATCTAACCATTTACAATTAGATGGATCGAAGTACACCATGTAAGACCAATCTTACCATAGTAAAATTTCGCTCACTATAAGAAATAATTTAATAAACAATATTTTATTAAGTTATTTTTGGTTCAAACAGGAAACCCCATGAGGAATAATTAAATAAATCCTTATTTATTTGATTTTCCTCTAGCAATAATTAATTAAACCATAGTTTTAACTATATTGATGGTTATATTTAACCCGATTAATGAGAAATAATTAGATAAATCATTATTTATCTTATCATTCTATAGGAATAATTAATTAAATCATTATTTAATTAATATTCATGATTAAATTTGACTAAATCATTTAGGAATAATCAAATAAATCATTATTTGCTAAATTATTCCTTAACCTTATCCTTGAAATGATAAATAAATCATTTATTTGTTTATTATTTCTAAATAAATGGATTTAACCATTTTAAATTCATTTTCCCTCCAACAAAATATAATAAAATATTCCAAGCAGTTAGATCTAGATCTTGGTTAATAGTATTTTATTATGCAATATTATCAAGGATAACTCAATATTTTGTTATAAATAGGAAGGTTTTCCATTAATTATTTACCTTTGATCCTTTTATCATGGTCGAACTTTGATCCTTTGTCATTGTCATACTTTGATCACTTTTATTATTTTTTCTTCTTGAGCTCCCATAGAGTTCAACACATCTTGGGTGTTCTATGCCATTGAGAGAAAGAAACTTCTGGATCTGAAGCGTTGAGGATAGGCAAGAACCCATCCCATTGAAGGGGACTCGTAACATCATTCTTTGTTCCCTTCCCACGTGTTAATACATATAAAATTCTTTATATATCTTGTCTTGTCCATTGTATATTTGGAGAAACTATGATTTCATTTTACTATTTAGCTACTTTCACTGTATAGATCAGGGTTTTTGTTGCATTTGTTTCGATTATCTATTGCAAACCTAAGGAAGTTAGCCAACTATATTTTTTGTTAGGGTTGTTTTTCATGTGCACCTAAAGTGATCTCTTTTCATACACGTGCGTTAAGAATTCATTCTAATAATTGGCGACTCCACTAGGTTTTATTAAGTTTCCTGCATAACCAGCTCCTTCAGTTACTAGGGTTTTTTTTTTCAGCTATTTTTAGTCCCTTAATGTTGTTTTTTACCTTTTATTCCCTAAAACAGTAAAAATTCTAACTTTTGGGTGCTTATGGGTGTTTTCTGCAAGTAACAGGTATCAGTCGCACGAGAGACGAATTTTTTTCTGCAACTTGCCACCCGAGGATCCCAGAATTGTAGCTCGCACTTTTCAGCCTAGAAACTGTGAGTTCAAGCTTAGGTCGCATGTGTGGGGCTAGAAATTGTGATTTCAACAACTAACATGTTAGTACCTATGGGGTGCAACTTTTTGCAAGATTTTTTCTCTAACGGTTAGGGATTGATGCAAGCACTGTTCAAGGTTGTCTAAGCTTTGTCTGAGCCCCTCTTAGGCCTAGATATGCTTAGTTTGTCTACTTGATGTAGGGCCAAGCCCCTTAGGGTTTCAATAAGTTGTCACCCTTTTAGGAGGCATTTAGCTGAGTAGGTAGTCTGAGATTTTGCAACGCTTTCAACCATTGTTTAGTGTCTGATATATCCTTATTTAAGATCCTTTTAGATTAGTTATTATTCCATCCAAAACCCCCTCTTGTGTTTTGATTGGTCTCTCCCTTAGGGTTCCCCTTGTTTCCCTTAGGGTTTTAACCTTACAACTCCCATTTTACAACAGTTTTCCCTCCGGTTTCTTGTTGTTTTTTTCACCTTTTCTTTCATATCTGGGTCATTAGATCCATATCCCTTAGACCTTAGATATTTTTCCATCTTGTGTGATTTGAGTCAATTTCGACCGCCTCTTAGAAATTTTGTTTGGGAAGCCTTCCTTTGGATTAAATTTATGCATCTTTAGCTATTTATTTTACTATCGTTTCAGTATTATTTACAATTATTCAACATTTTTTCTTTATACACAACTGTTTGGGATTAATTAAAATTAATACATGGATTGCACACATGCACACCTAAAGCGAAGAGCGCTTGGTTTATGCCGCTAAGCCAAGACATAAAAATTGTAATTAATTCATTTGCCCATCTCAGCCTTTTTTTATTAATCTTCCACCTTTTGGGTATTTGTGTCTTGCCATCATAACGTCCCCAGGGCACTTATCCCGAAGAATCTTAAGCCTTCATCCTCAGTTTCCATTAGGAAGACTTACACCAAAGTGTAGTGTCTGAGTTGTCCGTCTGTAGAGTCCCCATATCGACTCTAATTCTAGTCCATCAGGCCCTCCATTCGATTCTGAACCCATTTCTCCTCCATCTCAATCTGTCACTATGTCATGTGCTAACGCAGGTGCTAGTCTTCAACCTGGTGGTAGCCCCAACCTTAATTATGGAGCTGCTACTAATGGAACCACTACGAGAACCATTCCAACTACTCCTTTGCTACCTTAAGGTAGGTTTAAGCCTCCCTAATTCTAGCCAATTAATTAATGACGCTATACTCCACAATCCAGGTTGGCCTATTATGCCAACTAATATTCCTTCAGACATCCCTAAGTTCGAAGGAAACACTCGAGAGAACGCCACTAATTACATCCGCTCCTTTCACATGTGGTGTTCATCCAATTCGATTACTGATGACTCCATCCATATTCAGTTATTCTGACGTATGCTCACTAGAGAAGCTACAAATTGGTATGTTTACTAGACCGATACCTCACACTCCACTTTTGTGACTCTTTCTAAAGCGTTTCTGTCCTATTTCCAACTACCTCTCTAATATGATACTGGTAGAGAGTTGTTGACTACATTCTGTCAAACTTCTACCACTTGCCTTTCTGACCATGTCCAAGAATGGTGTAGAAGGAGGAGCTTGTGCCGAGCCCTCACATTCGATGATCGTGTCTATATGGATTGGTTTCTCAGAACACTTTTTCCTTCTATTGGTAAAGCTGTCATGTCTCACTTTCCTCATACCGAGGAATAATCTCTCCAAGACGCGTTGAAATATGACTTGATCTATGCCCAATTTGGTTATTTTTATACCATTTTATATGATCTTCCTAGATGGTATCATTGGATCTCTTTCACATTTGTATATTCATCCTCCCATGGGTTATGGTTTCCCTCCGGGAGGGGCCACATCCTCTAGCACTTATACCCCTCCCAGATGCATTTTCCACATTACATCAATGATGCCATGGCCAGATGTTGGTCAACCTGGTTACCCCAATATTGCTCAACCTCATTTCTATCCCTATCCACAACATGGTGCTCCAGCCCCTCTGGAATCAACACTCCAACCTCCCATTCCTTCTCAACGTCCGTTGTAGTAGCCACCTCTCCCTCAAATTCAGGTGTATGAAAAACAAAGTGTGACTAATCCTCCTAATTCCAAGAAGAAGAGGACAAGAAACCAAAATCAACCAGTGCAAGGTAGTCAAGAGCGCCAAGGTAACCAATCGAACGCACCCCAAGGGAACCAGCCTAACACTAAAAACCAACAACATGATGATCAACCCAAGTAGAACATGCCTCTTGGTATGAAAAATACTTGTTCTTTTTGTGGTGTCTATGGCCATTATACTCATTATTTTTCCCTTCTACCCTAGATGCACCAGTTGTGGGAAGCACAAGAAACATCTAGAGGATGACAAGCCATTGCTTTGACTCCTCCAAATATTGCGCTAGTTCAACTAGAATTTTTCACTAATCCTTTCCATCAGCAAGGATATGTGGCCACCCAACCCCCTCAAGGTTAGGTCGCCTCTCAACCTTCAAAATCTGGTACCCCTGAATACCATATTCTCATGATGAATTCTGAGGAGGTTAATACAGCTGATGTCAGCCTTCAGATTCAGTCATGCCAATATGGCAAACCACCTACTTCGTCTACAACCGAGTTCCCAACCAAATTTTCCACAGAGTCCATTTTGACACTCAATGCTCCCTTACAGATCCCTCAGCCCTGGTACGAGGTTCTTCCCAAGATCGCCAAAGGGGAATTATGCCAAAATGTTCATTTTGGCACAATCTCATGTTGCCATGTCAACGTTGTAAGTCCTCCAGTCATGCCACTCACAAAGTAAAGCTCTATTATCTGCTATGGGTGCTGCGGATCCTTCAGATGATCATTTGATTGTCCTTGATGTTGAAAGTTAGAACATCCCCCTTACCTTCATATGATGCCTTCCGAATACCAGTTAGGATTCATACTACCCATGTATCACGATGTATCATTGATGAGGGTGCATCCACTTGCGTGATGTCCACCTCTGTTTGGAATAAACTTGGATCACCTAACTTAGCCCCATCCACCATCACTTTGTGTGCTTGGTATGGTCACCCTTCTGAGCCTCTCAACATGTAGCGCAATTGCCTTGTCACTCTTGTGGGAAAGACTGTTTGTATTGACGGTGAAGTCATTGACACCCCCTTGGATCACAATATCCTTTTGGGTTGTAGCTATACCTATGCGATGTCTTATGTCCCATTTCTGTTTCAACATAAAATGTGCTTTCCTCATAATGGAAAGATCTTCACCATTGATCAGTTAACATATTATGAACCAAAGTCTCAGACCTCCCCCGAGTCTATCATATTTTTAGTGGCCGATAAACAAGTAGTCGCACCTCTTACCAGTGTTTCACTTGAAGTCTTTAAATATTCCAACTTACTGAATAGGAATCTAATCCTATCGCAAAAGCCTCTGGTGAGGGGGGTAAAGACAAAAATAAGGAACCTAAGGATAAGGATGCCCAAACAACTTTGGCCCCTCCTAAGCCTCTGAAGTGGTCATCTCTATGCGCTTTGTGTGATGTTGTTGGGCATGCTACTCAAAATTGTCCTGAGCGTCCTCTCAAACCTATGGTCAACGAGGCATTTCCTGAATCCGATATCCCGAAGGTCCATGTAAACT
Source organism: Pinus albicaulis (assembly GCA_034641835.2). NCBI lineage: Eukaryota > Viridiplantae > Streptophyta > Pinopsida > Pinales > Pinaceae > Pinus > Pinus albicaulis. The sequence goes on along the minus strand of CM076576.1, from coordinate 381,747,844 downwards.
TACCTGATTCAGCTAAGAAACTCAAATCATTGTGCACGAATCCTCCTTGTGCTTTGTGTGATCTTTATGGCCACTATTCTCACCTTTGTCCCCTTCTCAACGATTGTTGCGACAACCTTGAGGTTGTCCGTCGAATCGAGGCAGAACGTTGTGGATCCTCTACTCCTCTACTAATGAATTTCCCTTCAGCAGAACCAGAGGACATTTGTGCTCCCATTTTGATACCTCCCCCTGATGTCAAGATCACGAAACGTTCGGCCGTTATCCTCTATCTGTCATCATCGATGAGATCCATGGTGGAAAACCCTCCCCGAGCATGCCCTTATGTTTCGACTGAACCTCCTTTGGCAATCACCTTAGGCTCAACATCGGTAGATGTTTCAACTACTAGTTGTTCGTCTACCCTCCGTAGTGATGCATATGTGAACCATATCTCTCATGATGATGTGTTAGGTAGCCCCATCACATCATGTGGTATTTCTTCCACCAGTCCCCCCATATTTCATTATGATGAAGACATTATGGAAGCAATGACCACCCCTGACTTTCCTTGGGATGATATGCACCACCGTGCACACTTCCTTCTACAGCAGTCCCATGACCAGTATGATGTGGAGTGTCAAGATTTCATCTCCAATGAGGCTGATTGGTTTAGAAATCACATTATGGCGCCCGATGCTTTCAAATAAGGAAATATGGCCAATATATGTCCTACCATTAAAATTAACATTTCAAATAAACCAGGTATAAAAGAGAAAATTTCCCTGGGGGCACATTGCACCCCAAAAGAAATTGAGGCTTACACTAAGTTATTCAAGGAATTTCATGATGTTTTTTCCTGGTCCTATTCAGAGATGCCTGGACTTGATCCCACCATTTTCAAACACCATATCGATACATGGCCTGATGGTAATCCTATCCATAAAAAATTGAGACCCATTAATTCTTCCAGATGAGAGGATATCAAAGCAAAAATTAACAAGCTCAAGCAGACTGGTGTTACCTATTCCATTCTCAATAAAACAGGCACCATCCATGTCTGTATGAAATTTCTTCCCAAAGAAAAAGTCCCCACATCATTTATTGACCATCTCTTTAATAAGTGTACGGGGCATGGAAATTTTACCCATATAATGCCCCATCAAGATGCGTGTTTTATTTCTACCATGCATTCAGGTTGCTTACATTATTAATCATCATCTCATTCATTTTCTTGTGGCTCCTTTCATATGGATCCATCATCCACACTATATATTGACTATGCCGACGGTGCAAGTCGCTACTTGCAGAATCTAGCCTCGGCAGCTTGGGCCATATTTACCCCCATGCACTCGTTAGTCTTCTCCAATGGCGTATGCATTGGATCTGCTACGAATAATCAAGACAAGTATGATGCAGTGATAGGTTTGTTAGTCGATGACCTCGAGCATTGTATCCTTCATCTTCATGTTCATTTATATTCTCTTCTGTTTGTCATGCAATTGAATGGTGTATATCATGTAAATAACCATGTCCTTTTTAGAAAATATTTACGGGTGAAGTTCTTAGTACATGAATTTGAAAGCATTACATTTAGTCATGTACTTAGAGGCCAGAATCACTATCTAGATAGCATTGCAAACAATATTATAGATTGGCACTTATCACATGCATTTAACAAAAGACAATAATCATAAAAAAATGGTGAACCATATACTCGTCATATATAAAAATATGCATATCCATCATATGTGTCTGCAAAATCATAAATGTTTTAGAGTCCTCTACTCTAATACATACAACATGCCCATAGCATGTTACAAAATAAAAACTGGGGGCACCCCATGCCCCTACATATAATCAATATCTGAAGGGTCTCGAGCCAATGTCTCAGCTCCTCTAGCCTGCAGATCCTGCATACCCTGCCCCACCATCACCATGCACTGCATAACACCTCGCCACTCTGAGGTTAGCCCGACGCATGCCTCAATGTAACGGTCATCCAAATCTTGCCATTCACGCTTTGATATATTGGTGATAAACAGCTCGCATCTACGACAAACAACCTCCAGGAGAGCCTCTAATTCTTCTCTATCAGCTCCTCTAGTTGTGCTAGACTCTGCAACCCCTGGCACTATGGGTCGTCCCATATTCCTGGTTGGTTTCACTAGTGCTATATATTCATACTGAAAGTAATGAATCAATACAACATACTAATTCTGAAAACATTAAATGCACCATAAAACATAACAAATTGTCACTTACCATCTGGTCCCCATGCTTGACTGGGAAAAAGTGGCAAGACTGGGTCCCTCTGATAGTTCATTCCACTTTATGGATAGTCATCTATATACAGTGGGATTTGGTCCTAATGTGGGAAGAAATCGGGTAGGAACACTCGTCCAACTCCACCACCTCCTCCTCTCCATAGTAGCTACCCCGAGCAGCACATCCTCGGCTCCTGTGGGCCCCCATCCTGGATCTATACATGAGGCCGAAGTGTATGGATCTTGTCGAAAAAGAACGAGCACAAAACTCTATGAAAATCACATAGTAGGCCTACCCATAGTAGGTCCCACTCAAAAAACTCTCAAACAACATCATCTACCCTCCGGTGATGTGGTGGAATGCCTGGTTGTTGAGGATCTGCAGTACTGCTGCAATCCCACCCTGAGTCTCTAGCCTCTCTAGATATTTGATCGGTATCTCCGTTCCATTGACATGGAAATATGGTAGGAAATTTAATTCCACAAACTTTGATATATTACACCGCTGTGGTAATACTGGTTGGATATTTCCCATCACCCCTAGTGGCGGGAGACTGGTAAGGAAATAGATGTTCTCAATAGTTAGCTCAATCTGGTACCCCTACACTATAAATACCTCCATGTCTGGGCCTCATTAGCTAACTATCATGGATAACAAGGGCTCCCCTGCACTCGTTAAAGGGTTCTCAACCAACTTGTGAACCCCATACCTCACCAGTATGCCTCTAACCACCCTTTCCCCCTATATCCCAGAAGGAAGCACATCCAAATATCTCTCTATCAATTTGATCTTTAACTCTACCATACCTGCACAAACCCAACATATTTTTCAGTCAGAAGAAGAAAGGTTGCATCAAAACCATGAAGCCCCAGTTCCCAGCCAAAAAATAGGAAAAAACCCAAATTTTTGGCAGCTTTTATTTTCCTGCCTGTGTAACTACAAGGTCATAGTTTTTCCCTCTAAAAACTGCAACCCAACTCACAAAACAGGGCCTAGGAAGTGTGAGCGAATGGTGAGGAGGGGCAGAGTGCTATTCCCATGCTCTGGGCACCTAATCTAAAATTCTAATCTGCTGAAAATGAAGAGTAAGGTTAGGCCACCTATCTACAATTGATGGATCTCGATTCCAACGACCGGTTTTTTTGTTATGAACGCCACAATATTTAGGGCCTTCTCCTCCTCTCCAAATTCACCATAGATCCATTAGAAAATGAACCAAATTGGAGGGAAATCTCCCTATTAAAAGAGAAATGCTAATTTTTCTTTCGTCAATTTCAACCAAACCATAGATCTATTTAACGAACCATCATCATCGTTGGAAAGCTCTCACTAAGCTCTAAAATGAGTATTCTTTTTTTTGTGTGATTTGACACTTCACTTGGAAGCCTTTTTTCCAAGAAGGGTCACTTCACTGCCTCTCAAAATCAAATTTTTGCACTTGCGCCACTTGCACTTGGGGCGCCACTTTACCTTCATACTTGTCAATGCATATGTCAATTTTCGTCATAACCATATTTTTCTCATGCTTTTATGGTCCCCATTGGGCCTATTCTGTGTGGTAGCATCATTGAGTCGCCCTTGATCAAAGCATCCGAGTTGAGTCATCATCGCATTCATGGAGTCTGTCTCGAGTCCACTTTTGCATCCCGTTACAGTATTCCCTCCATTTGTGCATTGCATCTCTCTCGTGTAGCCCATTTTGGCCTCTAGTCATATTGTTCCCCTTGCCCTCCAGAGTTGAGTCAATTGCAGCCAGGTCATCCATGATTTATATGATCTGACAAGAGAAGTTGTCCATTTTCTATTCAACATCCCCCATTCCATCATCATCCTTGGTGTAAGTTCATGAATCACTCTGCTATTATCTCTCATGCCTTAGCTAAGGATTCCTCATTGCCTCACCTATTGTGGACCTCCTTCTGTCGATATTAGCACATTCATTCTAGAAGATAGGTCTATAGGGGAGTGTACCTTGGTTCCAACTTCCATTCTTGTTCGGTGCCTCTGATCAGGCAAAGGGACTCCTCATTGCGCTTTGAATTTTTTGTTTCTCATCCGTGCCACTTTAAGATGATTGAGATTCATATACTCTATAGTTCGGTGATCCAATAGATTTCTACAGTGAATCCCGAGTGTGTGTGAGATGTTTCAGACCTTGTGAGGGGGTGGCACTTTAGATAGCCCCCCACATGCCCGAATGACCTCATTTTATGCTACATCATGAGATGCATATCTGCATATTGTATGGGTTCGGTTCCAGCTACTTGTACTACCTATAGCAAGCATGTATCACTCAAATGATCCATTCATATTTTCAAAACCCTTTCCTATTTATCAAGGCTTCTTTGGTTGTTATTATATCTCATGTACTCATATATTATTATATTCAGACCTGGCTATTTTCCCAGGTGCAGTATGAATGTGGGATCCATTATATTTTTGTCTGGCACATTTTATGCTAGCATATAATGTACTTTATAGCTTAGTCCCAATTTCCTGGGTGCACCGTTATTCTTTTTACTTTTTCATCTTGGTGGGCATAGCTATGCCTCCCCCACCTCACTGAGAATAGGTACCCAAACATTCATGGATACTTATAATATTTGTCGGTATCACCCCTGTCAGTTCACAAAGGTGGCTTATTGTAGGCAACCTATAAGATTCTCATTCAATTGTCAACGCATGGTAAGTCTTCTTATTTCAAGGGTGTAAGCACAGTATATGTTAGTGAGGTCGAATGATAGTTACTTTGTATTGCTTATGAAAGGAAATATATAATTCTTTGAGTTCAATCAACTCATAGAGAAATGAAATTGTATGATGCAACTAACTACTCTGTCTAGCTCAAAAAGAGAGAAACCTATGATTGAACAACATAATGATGAATTGAATAGCAACCTTAATGAATTGAACAACAATCTGAATGAATTGAACAACCACCTTAATGAATTGAATAACAATCTGAATTAATTGAAAATCAACCTTAATGAATTGAAAAACAATTACTTATATAATTTTTCAATGGAATTCTCTTTGCAAAATAACTAATTGAAATATTTCTATAATTAATCAACAATTGGATGCCTTATTGTACTGAGGGAACAACCTAATTCTTAAAGATAGATAACATCAATCAACAGTTACTCTAAGATTCATAAAGTGACTATAAAGGCATTGTAAAGGAATGAAAACATCTAACTGTGATAAAGCATTACTGTAAACCAGAAAGCATGACTGCTAAGCTATTCTAATGAAAAAGAAATTTTAACCTCATGTATTTCTATTTTATCAGTGGAAAGGTAATTCACAAACTGCATCAGATAACTGGACATCAATTTTTTAACTAACGCATAGCACCAAAATTTGTGAGGAAACTCCCAGGGGTTGGGCCCAAACCACCAGAAGTTCTAACACAACGAGAAGCTCAAAAGATAATTGTTCAAAACATCAAAACTCTTTATTAAATCGAAGGACAATCTAGGGATACAATTGAACAGTTCTGTCCTGATACGTTGATTACAGAAGCAAATTTCCCTATTCAAATCCGCTATCTAGTTCATCCTTGGTCCTTTTAAAGGCATATTCATGCAGTGGGATGATATTTTCCAAATGAAAACCCACTGCTCGTGGCTGTCGTTTGGGTTCTCGGGCTTGGACCTGTCTTTCTGCCTTCTATCAGCTTCTGGTAGTTACTGAGATTCCATGAGTCTCTATCTATCAGTTGTCTTTCATTTAACATCGGTTCAACTTATCTACTTTCCTATACACAGAGATATAATAAGTTAAATTTATGTTATAACACGTTCCTTTTGTTGTTAGCCCAATTTCCCTAATTTTCATAGATCTTCTCTTTCTTTATTTATAAGATGGGGAATAATTCCAAAAAATGTATCACAATTTGAAGTAATCATAGGGTGAAAACATAGCTTAATTCTAGCCCAACATACTCCCCCACTTACCTATTTGCAGGTCCTCGTGCAAACGAATGGTTGAGATGCAACTGTGTTAAGGAGTAGGCAGGGTAGAATTCTTTCTTGTATGCTTTGAAACCCTATTTTTGTCTAATTCTTGCGAAGGCAGCATTTGTGTGCCCTTCTGGTAGTTCATAGTCATGATCATAGCCCTTAGGGGGTTACCAGATAAGAGGTTATCTATACCTGCATCCTAACCATGCAGGACCCATGCTGAAGACCAGGTTACTATATGAGAGGAATCTGTAGGCGACTACCTTGAAATTTATGTAGCCAAATGGCTCCTTATTCTTTACATTTTTTGTGGAGGTCATCCATCTTTGTTTGGCTACTGCAAGGGCTACTTCATGAATGTCTCCGAAATATTCCCATCCATTTTCTATAATTTCTTTATGGATGGGTCCCAGCGTGGTCCTTACACCATTTCTTTACATGAAATTCCCGTGTTGGATGAACAGCTGCAGGGGTTTAGTAGGCTCTCCTTGAACCCACAGGTCTAGGCCATGTTATCTATTTTGAAAAATGTTATAGGCCTTGGCCCATCGAATGTAGTTCTTAGCAAAAGAGATGAAGACATGGAACTAAATATCTCCTATAAAAGGACTAGGATTGCTATCTCTATCCTCTTCTATAAATAATTTGTGCATGTAAAGTTCACATAAAAGGCATTGGACCTGTTCATCTTGATCATTGAAGCAGTGGATGAACTCCTTTATAGTTCTGAAAGTTGTGGGCTTCCATGCCCTAACTGCCTCAATTTTTAGTAGTAAATATCGTTCTGTTAAGAATAGGGCATAATTGTTGGCTGGTGCCCTGCATGTTAGTGCATCATAATACAGAGAAAAAATCATAGTGATTTGTTTCTTGGCTTGCTCCACCTATTCATGTGCCTTTTTTACCTTTGCCTACTCTTCTCTGAGCTGGGAAAATGTTCCATCTTCTGTGGTGGAAAGGTTTGTTAATTTCTTTAGCAGTGCCTGATATTCTTGTCTTGGTACTACTTTCTTTTTACACTGTCCCAACCCATGATGTGTTTGAATTAATTTGTTATAGAATTTTTTATTGGTAGCTCTTTCAACTAGAGGGGCATAGGCAGGGGTTTCCTCCATTTTGGTACCCTTTTCATCAATGAATTCTTTCCTAGTTTGGATAGAGACTTCAAGAGTGTCCAACATGTCTGTTTGTACCTCGATTTCAATGGTGTTTTCCAATTCAGTCTGTATCCCAGCCTTAGTAGTATCTGCTAGGTCCGTCTACATTCTAGCCTTAGCAGTGTCTGTTGGGTCAATCTACATTCTAGCCTCAGCAGCCTCTGTTAGGTCAGTTTGCATTCTAGCCTCAGTAATGTCTAATAAATTTGTGATCAATTCTATTTGGGTTTCGGCTATGGTCAATTATTTCTTAGGATTTTGGGCCTTATTTACCTCCTTCATTTGTTTTCTTAGATGTTTGACCATTTTCCTCAATCTTTTATAGGTCCTGCTTAGTTTCCTAATCTTCTTTTCAGCTGAATTCTTTCCTGTCCTGATCTCAGCAGGGGGTGGAGGAGCAACATCCTCATTTTCAAGAACGACACTTCCAACCTCAAGATTACCTGTGATGGTGTTTTCTACTTGAGCTTCGGAGTTTACTTCCATATGAGGGTACTAACTGAGTGGGACATTGTTACCTTCATGTGCCAAAGAAAATTTTTCTATGCTTGTGTTTTTCTCCAAAGGGATGGTCTCTCTTGACTGATTTTCTTATTCCACTCCCCTTTCCGCCTGCTCTTCACTATTTACTTCATAATTCTCGAGAGGAGACAAGCCCTAAAGTCCCATGATTCCTCTTTCAGGTGTAATACCTTGGTGTAGCCAGAACTGCTTGCAGTGGAAGATTTTTCTAAAGGTTCCTCTTGCTCTTCGGCCTCTAATAGGCTTCTAGATTCATAGGATGCACTCATTTTCTCTAGGACTTGAGCCATCTCTTCCTCATAGTCTTGCAAGGTTGCATTTTTAGGGCTTGAGGGTAGTGAGTGGGAAGGCCCTACCTCCTGTATGAAGTCTGAGGTTCCTTGAAGTGTTTTGGACTGCTTTTGCCTGCTTGGTTATGAGGTTGTGGAACGGGTCCTTTACCTTCTAGGTATGTTTACCTTATGGAGCTCAATTTTGGTTTCGCCGGGGTTTTCCTCAGGTACCTGTGTGGAAGGGTTAAAAAAATTCTCCCAAGCTATCTGCTGCTTATCCAACTCATGCATGGTTAATAGCTTAATTAGCCCATGGTGACTAATAACTGCTTGGGGGTTTTTAGCTTTTCTTATTCAAACAACGGCGTTATGCAATATAGAATTTAAGAAAGTAGGTTGGTTAACTGAAATATTTTATTTAAGCTCAACTAATAGTTTAAGTTGATGAGGTTTTACCACATCTTGGCGTCCATCACATGTAATGAATATTTGGATGAATGACGTCAGTTCCTACCATGGTTGATGTAGAGAGGTAGGGTTAATCCCTTTTCCTTTTCGCTCCAATGGATCTTCTAGATCCTGATATGCTGCAACTGCTTCCCATAAGAGAATATGTTTCTTTTTCCATCTCTCTCCTTCCGCTGGTATTCTAGAGACTTCAACAATAATTTCTTCTATGACTGATATAACTCTTCGTCTAAGCCCCATCTGTCCCTCTTGTAGGTTTTGCAGAAAATCAATTGCTACTTCTATATCAAATCCTTGTAATTAGTGTAAATATGCCAGCCAACCAGCTTGTTGGAGGATAGCGCTAGCTGCATCTAAAATAAGGAAGTTTGAAGGTTCATTTCGGAGAGAATTTGCTCCCATAACTGCTATGATTTCTTGAGCTAATTTCTCCTTTTGATCATATTTTCTTTCTGCTATGTTGTTTAGAGTGAATACTATATGCAAGAGAAAGGGATATTGCAGCCTTGTGCAAGTAACTTCATACCTTAATTGCGATGCTCTTTTGGTCTTATTAGCATATCCAATAGGATTTGTGCAGAAAATTTGCATGATTTCTTATTTATGACTAATTACACCCCCTCTGTCGATGTAAGGGCATCCACCTCCTCAAGTACAAGATGGATTTGGCCAATAATGAATTCAAATGGGGGGAATGTCAGGATTTGATAATCATAGCCTGTACGTGAGAGATGATGCCTTGGCTTTCGAGTTTTAAGGAACAAGGAGTAATTGGGTAATTATGAGCGAATGCAGTGAAAAGGTCAGATTTGAAAGTTTTGAAATAATTGCATCTTATGTTGAAGCGACCGGAGAGGGAGAGAAGGCAGTGTAACTATTATTATTATATGATGTACTTCTTTAATGATAAAGTGTGACAGAATCAGGATTGAGATAGGTAGTGATTGGTATTGTCATCCCGAGGTTCAAGCATGTAAGCATATATCCCTTATAGTTATTTATGTGGTAGATTAGAATTGTCACTCATTTGAGTAGTGGCTTATAGAAGAAGAATGGAAGATAAGGTATATGTAAGAGTAACTAGATATTGTTGAAATATACTCACATACAATAAGCAGAGCCACTGCTACCAGCAAGCGTTCATAGCCTCGACAAGGTTGCTATTTTAACCCGAGAAATGAGCCAGGAGCCTTGTGTAAAAGTAGTTATTCTGCCAATTTTGTGGAGAGATCACCATGTTGGTATGATAGCCAGATAACCATAGTGCCACGCACTAAAGTTATAGCAAAGTGATCAAGTCGGCTCGTGATGAGACCTCCTATTCTTCAAGCAGTTGAGAATGTCATTACCCTGGTGTGGTGGCCATTGTGGGCATGTCACTTGCTAAGCTCTTATGAACATGGTAAGCTGGCTCCTAATGAGACCCCCTATCCTCTCTTGAAAATTTGCATGTAATCATAATACTTCTTTTTGAAACATAAGAATTTTGATTTATAAGGAGGTCACTATGCTGGTGTGATGGCTAGATAGTCACAGTGCCATTCACTAGGATTGTAACAGAGTGATCAGGCTAGCTCGTGATGAGACCCCCTATCATCTCTTAAAAAAAATTGCATGAAAACATAATACTTATTATTTATACATGAAGGGAGGCTCATTAACTCCTTAAGAGTTAGGGATGGTGAGAGAAGTAAAAATAATGCCAATACAATTAATATCCCTTATTCCTATTTCTCCATATTGGAGGGAAATACTACTTGAAAGTGTAGAAAGATATACCATCATAAGATCGTGTATTGTATGATAACATAATTGAGATGGGAATGACTTACCCTTTCATTTCATATATTCAAAATGTCGGCTTCCAGTTTAGAGATTATAGTGTTAAAGAATCATCATATTGGTCATTTTTACTTCTTCCCTCCTTTCTTCAACTGCCACTTCCTCCTCAGAGATTCTTTTTATAGCTAGGGTGCAGAGTGAGGGGGGGATATTGACAAAGGAAGGAATAAAATGCAAAGATAAGGTTGTTCAATTTAATTGAACAATAAGGATACAAACACAAAAATCATGGATGTTCAAAGAGTTTGAATATCAACAGATAAAAAGAACAAAAATTACAGTTGTTAAATCCAATTGAACAACAGTTGTTCAATTGGATTGAACAACAACTGTTTAAATAGTTTGAAAAACATAAGATAAAAAAAAATAAAAAGCACAGTTGTTCAATACGATTGAACAAAAACTGTTTAATTGGATTGAACAATAGCCATTTAAAGAGTTTGAACAAAAAAATATAGAAACGCAAAAAGCACAACTGTTCAATTCGATTGAACAATAGCTATTCAATTGGATTGAATAGCAACTGTTCAAAGAGTTTAAACAAGAAAAGAACAAAAACAAAAAAAAAGCATGATTTTTCAATCTGATTGAACAATAGTCGTTCAAAGAGTTTGAAGAGAAAAAGATAAAAAACACAAAAAGCACAGTTGTTCAATCCGATTGAACAATAGCTGTACAATTGGATTGAAAAGCAGTCGTTCAAAGAGTTTGAACAACACAAGATAGAAAAACAAAAAGCAAAACTATTCAATCCGATTGAACAATAGCTATTCAATTTGATTGAACAACAGCCATTCAAAGAGTTTGAATAGAAAAAGATAAAAAACACAAAAAACATGGCTGTTCAATCCAATTGAACAACAGTTGTTCAATTGGATTGAACAGCAGGAGTTCAAAGAGTTTGAACAAAAAAAGATAAAAACTAAAGAGAATGACAAAACAAATATACTTTCGAGCATGAGGAATGTACAAAAAAATAAGAACAAGGAATTGTAAAGAAATTATATACATTACTTACAAATGATGGTAGAAAAATCTCATGTACTTGAGGTTATGGGGTTATCGCCCCCTGTTGTCACAACTTGGATGGTGGGATCGTTTCGTACCTATTGGAAAAAAGAGTCCTTTATGAGAGGTTTGCAATATAGGCACACTATGTGCCAATTCACTCAAAATGTAGAACCAGACCTATCTATGGTGGTCAAGGTGAGTGTGCCATTGTTGTGTACTTCTTGAATTTTGTATGGAACAATCCACCTTGTTTGTAATTTTCCCAGACAATCTTGGAATCTAGAGTCATAGAGGAGTGCCCAATCCCCTTTTTGAAATATATTTTTATTGATAAGGTTGTCATGCCACTTAGCTTGCTATTGTTGGATGATTTTTGTGTGTTGCAAATCTAGTAGCCGCATTTAATCTAGCTCATTTACTTGTTGGAGTCTTTTAACCTGGGCTTCTGTTAAGTCCAATCCTACCTCCTGGGCTATTCTTAGAGTCTTGATTTTGAACTCGATAGGGAGAATAGTCTCTCGTCCAAATACTACATGATATGGGGAATATCCGATGGTGTTTCGCTAGGTTGTGCGATAGGCCCATAAGGCTTCTAGTAATCTAGTGGCCCAATCTCGGTGATGTGTTGATACTGTTTTTGTACGAATTGCCTCTAGAACTTCATTGGTGCTTTCGACCTACCCATTTGCCTATGGATGGTAAGGATATGTAACTCTATGGATGATATTGTGATTTTTTAGGGTGGTTGTTATTTTATTACCTACAAACTGTGCCCCCCCATCGGTTATCACTTCCCGTGGCAAACCATATCGCATGAATAGCTCGAAAAGGAAATTAATCACAAATTCCTCTGTGCCTCTTAATAAGGCCACTACTTCCACCCATTTCGTTACATAATTTGTGGCAACCAATATGTAGATTTTATGGTTTGATGGTGGTTTGAATGGTCCAACGAAGTCTAGAGTCCACCGTTCAAATGGTCCTATCACCAATTGTGGTTGTAGTGGCACTTCACTTGCTTGGCCTGTGCAGCCCATTCTTTGGTAGCTATCACAGGCTTGGACATATTTTTTTGCGTCTTTGAAGATCGTGGGCCAGTAATAACCCAATTGTAATACTTTGTGTCCCATGGCCACCACACAGTTCATCATGATAGGCCCGTAGGACATCATAGATATCGTCCTCCTTGATCCATCTACATATGTGCATGTTGGCCCCTATATGGAAGAGGTTTCCACTGATACAGGAGAACCTTGCACTGCATTGTACAATCAGTTTCATTCTTTTGATGTTAGATGTCTGGGCAGCTTTCCTACTACCAAGTAATTTGTCACATCCACATACCATGGAGTTCTTACTGCTACCGCAAACATGTGTTCGTCAGGAAACTGATCATTGAATGCTAGCATGTTGTCCATATTTGAAACCCTAGACAAGAATTCTGTGACCATGTATTCCTTTCCTAGATGATCCTTGATAGTTATATCAAATTCCCGCAACAACAGCAACCAATGAGTTATTCTCCCATTCGTGATTGGTTTATTGGCTAAATATCTAATGGCAGAGTGATCAATATACAGGAGTACTTGATAGCCAGTTATATAATGTCTAAATTTATTAATAGCATAAATGATGGCCAGGAAGTCCTTATCAGTCACTATATAATTAAATTCGGTAGGAGTGAGCTTTTTACTGATATAAATTTTTGTCTTCTTCTTGGCCAAGGACTGCCCCAATTGCTATGTCAGATGCATTTGAAGATATGTTAAAAGGTAGCTTCAAGTTAGGCCCTCGCAGAATTGGTGCTGTCAAGACTAGTTTCTTTAAATCTGCAAAAGCGATGTCACATTTATTAGTCCAGTGGAACTCAACATTTCTGGTTAATGCATACAAAGGTGTAGCTATTTGTGAGAAATTATTTATAAACCTGCAATAATATCCTTCATATCCCAAAAAAATACGTACCTCCATCTGTGTACAAGGTGTGGCTAATAGAATAATTACCTCTATTTTTGCTGGATCTACCTATATTCCAGCTGCAGAGATGTAGTGACCTAGGATTACTCCCTTGGTCATCATCATGTGACATTTTTCATTGCTTAAACATAACCTACTAGAAATACATCCCTCCAACACCTTCTCTAGTGTTTCTAATGCTTGATCAAAGTCCTCACCATATGGGGTGAAGTCATCCATATAGATTTCAAGTCCTTCATTTATTAAGTCAGAAAAAATGTTGATTATGGCTCTTTGAAATGTTGCTGGGGCATTACATAGCCCAAATGATAAAACTCTGTAAGCAAAATTATCCCATGGGTAGGTAAAGGTTGTCTTATCCTCATCTTCGGAGGCTATATAGATTTGATTGTAACGACTGAACCCGTCAAGAAATGAAAAGAACCATTTTCCATCCAATGTATCAAGGACCTCATCAATAAAAGGGAGGGGGAAGTGGTCCTTCTTTTTTTCTTTATTCAGCTCTCGGTAATCCATACAGATTCTCCATTTCCCATTCTTTTTAGGGACGACTACCAGAGGGGAGACCCATTTGCTATCAGAAATAGGATAAATGAAATTTACATCCAACAGTTTTTGCAGCTCCTCTTTAACAATATCTTTTAAGTGCGGGTTTAACCTTTATTGAGGTTGTCTAATGGGTCAAAATTCCTTATCAGTATAAATGTGATGGGTGCAGAGCTGAGGGTCTAAGCCTTTCATGTCTATTTAGTCCCAAGCAAATGCCCCTTGATGCTTCTATAGAAATTTTATGAGTCTTTTATTTTTCTTACCTTCCAAATTTCCATTGATATTCAGGGTCTTCCCTAGCTCAATCTCAATGGGTGTGCTGTTACACACAACGGTTGTGGGAATATATGGGTCCTCAAGGTCTGTTAAGGGGTCCTCTTGAACTTCATCTTCAAGGACCATTTTCAACATTTGGAATTTTAAATTTTCAGACGTGGGTGGCTGACTCATAAAATTATTGATTACATCATCTTCATTTTGATCCTTAAATTCAAGAGCTTCCACTAATGTCATAGGTGGTCGAATGTTTTGCTCCCAATATGCATATGGATGCTTGTGAATTTTTACCATGGGTAAGATTAGTTTGGCAGGCAGATAAATAATGATATTTTTTATGGAATCTCCTCTAGTGATGGTCGTACTGCCTGTTCGACAGCCTATGTAAGCATCGGCTGTCGCCAACCAAGGTCGCCCAAGAATAAATATGTGCCCATCCATCCTATTCTTTGGATTAATAACTAAGAAATTAGCTAGATTCTCCCAGGAGTTAACAGAGACCAAGATGTCCTTCATTATTCCTTCTGATCTGATAATAGCCCTGTCAGCAAGCTCCAACAACATAGCTATGGGTTCTAAAGCTGATATTCCTAGCTTTTCGTAGGTTCCCATAGTTAGGATCTTAATGGCTACCCCTAAGTCGACTAATGTGTTTGGAAAGGAATGGCCAGATATTTGCACAGTTACAATGGGATTTCCTGGGTCTTCATATTTCACGGGCATTTCCTTCCTTAGTAATAAGTCAGATACCACCCCTACCACATGAATGGTTAGCACTGCCTTTGTTTTTTTTACCTACTTTTTTTCACACAGTTCTTTAATTATTTTAGCGTAGATGGGAATGTCTTGTATGGCCTGGAGAAGAGAAATTTTGATACAAACATTCCTTAACTACCCCAGGATGTAAAAGTCTAGAGAGACTATTGGTCTAGGCAGAGTTAACCTTTTAGGGAATGGAGGTGGAGACACCCTAAGCTCTTCAGGCCTTCCTTGGTCAACCATTTCCTTCTCTCGTCCTACCTCTGTTTCCATTATATTTTCTTGGCTAGGCTCTCTTGAAGTTCCAAATTTGAATTAAGGTGAGGTCATGACTTCTGTTGGTGAGATAGTATGTCTTGATGTCATCCTTAGTTCATTGCATTCCCTCAGTTTAGTGTTAGGATTTCGATCTTCTATAATTTGAATTAGTTGAACCAGTCTGTTATTGGGATTAGGATTGGGTTGGGCCGGTAATTGATGACGTATGATAGGCTAAGGGTTGTGCTGGACTGGGTCATTAGGGGAATTTTGAGGTATAAAATGGGCCTCCTAAGGAAATTATAAAATAATAGTGAAAAGAATCAAATAAGATTTGATGACATCATCAAATTTTAGAGGGAAAAATGAAAAAACTACCTTTTCAACTCATATTTTCAACTTATCTCCCAAAGTTTTTACTCAAATTTCGAGTGGGAGTACTCGTTGGATGCGAAATTTAATTCCTCATCCAAGGAGTACCCATGTTGCATAGTTTCGATGGGTCCTACTACATGTAAAATGAGAAATACATAAAAAAAAACGTGATTGTAATCACATTTTTTAAATGTATTTTTCATTTTTCATGTAGCAAGGTTCATCGAAAGTATGCAACATGGGTACTCACTGGATGAGGAATTAAATTTTGCATCCAACGAGTATTCCCACTCAAAATTTGAGTAAAAAAATTGGGAGATAAGTTGAAAATACGAGTTGAAAAAGTAGTTTTATTATTTTATTATTTTTTAATATTTTTACCCTTTTATTTCAAAAATGGTAAATAATCCCCCATGGTTGACATCATCATCTTGAATCCTATTGGTTGTTACAAAGTTTATTTTTTTGTACATTTTTCTTATGAGGCACATTTTAGACCTAAAAATTCCCCTAATGATGGAGTTGTTAATGTAGGTTGGTTCTAGATCTCTATCCCCATTGGTTGGTTGGTCATTCCCAGGGGTCGCTACCAATTTTGAGGCCAATTAGTGGTTTGAGAAGGGGATGTCGGCCACTGGGTTTGATATTGAACGTTTTGTCAATAAGGGGGGGAACAAGGAAGGCTTGGCCAATTACTCCCTGATGAGGGTTGTGTTCGCCATGGTGGTATAGGAAACGACTGGGTAGGCCAAGTGGAAAAAGGCTTTTAATTCTTCCAAGCTACTGCGGGGTTTTACAGGTTAAACTGCATAGGAGAAAAGAACTGAGGCAGGTCTTGAGGCATACCTGGGTGTGCCTGCCATTGTCGATGTTGATTCATTAGGTAGACTGGTTCTGTATCTTCCTATGATTCCTTGTAAACTTCTTTCAACCCCGGGAACAAAGGGTAATGGTCCGTTGTATGGTCCTTTGTGCAGATAGAACATGTTTGAACTGTGTCTAATGGGCATTCCCTTTGGCTGTGCTTATTTCGACAGCACAGGGAAAAAGATGGCCAAGTTCTACTCTGGTATAGATTTCTTCTACTTGGCTTGTAAGACATCAAGCTGTGTTGTCAATGTACCCAAAATGTTAGTTTTAAAATTTTCTGAGAGATTACCAAACTCTGCTCTAGTTACGTTGCCACCAGACTGCTTAAGGTCTTTTTTTTATTGAGTCACGTTCACTTGGTCTATTACGCATACTACCCCTAGAGCACCTAATACATAGGGAAATATTTTCATCATATTTTTCCTAGGAAATATACCCTTTTCCCATTACGTTAAGTGTTTCAATCCATTCTTCTTTCATTCCCTTAATCATTGTATATTTTAGGATGTCTTTGGATAGCGTAGTATATGGATACCTTTGTAAATTTTATTGAAATATTTCTACGTATTCTTCTAATGTTTCATTGTCTCTTGCAGACATATTTAAGATTTCATTTTTTAGTTCTCGATTCCGGAAATAGTTTTGATATTTATTAAGAAAAATGTTCTTCATTTGGTCCCAATTATTGATGGTCCCTCCACCTAGTCCCATGAAACAGCGTAATGTTGTTCCTTTTAAAGTAGAGAGAAATAGTTTCAGTTTCTAAGGGTCAGTGGTGTAGTCACACCCCCTACATAGGACATCGAAATCAAATAAAAATGCATCTGGATATTCCGTGGTCAACCCATGGAAGGTGGGGATGCTTTGTAAGGGAATGGATTTCATAGGGGCATTTTCAGCATGATCAACAATGGGGTATTCCAATGTTGATGCCTACCTCTGATTCTAGTTTTGATTATTTTCCATTTGATTAAAGATGTGCCAGTAATATTCAGGAATTTCTTGTTCTGGAGGAGTAACCCTGGGGGAATTGGGAGGTGAATGCGGAGGAAGCTTTACAGCGCTTCCTTGATCTGGGATACTGATTATCTCTATCCCAATCACTCCTTTAGGGGATTTAGGCTATGAAGCTTCTATTTGTGTTGAACTGCTAGTTTCTCCTTCCCCTTCCTGTAAGTTGTAAGAACCTCCCTCTCTTGAAGGGTCAATACCTATATGATCGGCAGTTTTAAGGCTTAGTTTAGATCCTTCTATCTCACTGTGAATCTCGGGGTGGGCTGTAGATGGTGAGGTTGCTGCCTGAGAGAAAGTATTAGGGCTTTGAGTGGGAATGATTCTGGGTCCTACAGTTGCCTGGGATTCAGCTTTCTTAATGATTTCGTCTATATATGTTGTTCTTCCAAGGATAACCAGTCCCTTGGATTTTGATGATTTTTGTGGATGATTTAGATTTTTTTCTGTATTTTTCTTCCTATTCATAAAACAAGAGCATCTATTCTACCAATCTCTGCACAATTTCGCTGAGAAGCATGCTAGGGAGAAAGCATTTTGCTTGCCGGTACCCAGGTTCTTACCTCACATTTTTAATACCCATTTCTTCACAACAATAGAGAAAGATAAATAAAGGATATCACTCTTAACACTCTCCCCGGAAACAATGCCAAAAATTTTGGTTCACAAAGGTGGTTTATGATAGGCAACCTCTAATCTTCTCATTCAATTGTCAACCTAGGGTAAGTCTTCTTATTTCAAGAGTGTAAGCATAATATATGTG
The DNA here is from genome assembly GCA_034641835.2 of Pinus albicaulis. NCBI lineage: Eukaryota > Viridiplantae > Streptophyta > Pinopsida > Pinales > Pinaceae > Pinus > Pinus albicaulis. Next base: position 381,729,522 of record CM076576.1, on the reverse strand, counting down.
AGTGAGGTCAAATGATAGTTACTCTGTATTTCTTATGAAAGGAATTATCTAATTCTCGAAGTTCAATCAACTCAAAGAGAAATGAAATGGTATGATGCAGCTAACTACTTTGTCTAGCTCAAAAAGAGAGAAACCTATGATTGAACAACATAATGATGAATCGAACAATAACCTTAATGAATTGAACAACAACCTAAATGAATTGAATAGAAATCTGAATGAATTGAACAACAACCTCAATGAATTGAACAACAATATGAATGAATTGAACAACAACCTTAATGAATTGAACAACAATTACTTATATAATTTTGTAATGTAATTCTCTTTGCAAAATAAATAATTGACATATTTCTGTAATTAATCAACAATTGGATGCCTTATTGTACTAAGGTAACAATCTAATTCTTAAAGATAGATAACATCAACCATCAGTTACTCTAATATTCATAAAGCAACTATAAAGGCGTTAGAAAGGAATGAAAACATCTAATAATGATAAAGCATTAATGTAAACCAAAAAACACGACTTCTAAGCTATTCTAATGAAAGAGAAATTGTAACCTCATGTATTTCTATTTTTTTGAGTGGAAAGGTAATTCACAAACTACATCAGATAACTGGACATCAATTCTGTAACTAATGCTCAGCACGGAAATTGGTGAGGAAACTCCCAGGGGCTGGGCCCAAACCACCAAAAGTTCTAACGCAACGAGAAACTCAAAAGATAATTGTTCAAAACATCAAAACTCTTTATTAAATCGAAAGACAATCCAGGGATACAATTGAACAGTTCTGTCCTAATACGTTGATTACAAAAGGAAATTTTCCTATTCAACTCCCCTATCTAGTTCATCCTTGGTCCTTTTAAAGGTGTCTTCATGCAGTGGGATGATATTTTCCAAATGACAGCCCACTGCTTGTGGCTGTCATTTGGGTTTTCGGGCTTGGACCTGTCTTTTTGCCTTTTGTCAGTTTTTGGGAGTTACTGAGATTCTGTGAGTCTCTGTTTGTTAGTTGTCTTTCGTTTAACATCGGTTCAGCTGCTATGCTTCCCCGTACACAGAGATACAATAAGTCAAATTTTTGTTATAACACGTTCCTTTCGTCATTATCCCAATTGACCTAATTTTCATAAATCTTCCATTTCTTTATTGTTAAGATGGGGAAGAATTCCTAAAAATTTATCAAAATTCGAAGTAATCATAGGGTGAAAACATACCTTAATTCCGGCCCAACAACCCCCTTAGATTATTTCCCTCTCTCGGTTCACTTTGTGTATGTATCTTTCTCTCTCTATGACTCCCCTTCGGTGTCTAGTGATTGTGTTCTTACAACGTAATTCTGTCATACGATTAGCTCCTAACGCTCACACATTGGGGGGCAATCTATTACACCAATTTTTGATCATCTAACTATTTACAATTAGATGGATAGAAGTACATAATGCAAGACCAATTTTACCATAGTAAAATTTCTCTCACTAAAAGAAATAATTTAATAAACCATTTTTTATTAAGTTATTTCTGATTCAAATAGGAAATCCCATGAGGAATAATTAAATAAATCCTTATTTATTTATTTATTTTTCATCTAAGAATAATTAATTAAACCATTGTTGAAATAATAATTTTGGTCATATTTAACCCAATTAATGAGAAATAATTAGATAAATCATTATTTATCTTATTATTCTCCAGGAATAATTAATTAAATCGTTATTTGATTAATATTCCTTGACAAATTTGACTAATGATTTAGAAATAATAAAATAAATCATTATTTGTTAAATTATTCCTTAACCCTATCCTTGAAATGATAAATAAATCATTTATTTGTTTATTATTTCTAAATAAATGGATTTAACCAATTTAAATTCCTTTTCCCTCCAACAAAATATAATAAAATATTCCAAGCAGTTAGATCTAGACCTTGGTTAATAATAATTTGTTATGTACCGTTATCAAGGATAACTCAATATTTTGTTATAAATAGAAGGGATTTCCATTCATTATTTACCTTTGATCCTTTTATCATGGTCGAAATTTCATCCTTTGTCACTGTCATACTTTGATCACTCTTATTATTTTTTCTTCTTGAGCTCCCATAGAGTTCAACACGTCTTTGGTTTTCTACACCATTGAGAGAGAGAAACTTCTGGATATGAAGTGTTGAGGCATGCCAAGAACCTATCCCATTGAGGGGGACTAGTAACATAATTTTTTGTTCCCTTCCCAGGTGTTAATACATATAAAATTATTTATATATCTTGTCTTGTCCATTGAATATTTGGAGAAACTATTATTTCATTTTACTGTTTAGCTACTTTTACTGCATATATATGGGTTTTTGTTGCATTTGTTTCGACTATATATTTCAGATATAAGGAAGTTAGACATCCATCTTTGTTGTTAGGGTTGTTTTTCATGCACAGCTAAGGTGATCTCTTTTCATACACTTGTGTTAAGAATTCCTTCTAACAAAAATTTTGTGGATTTTGGGTAAGTATCCTACTTAGTTTCTCCATATTGGAAGCATCTTTAGATGGATTTTGCTTGTGGCATTGACTTATTTTGTTATTAGTATTGGTTATCTTCATAGCACTAGTGGAATCAAGATACAATGAAGAATGTTCATGTCCATTGAATCATACATCATTTTCACTTGTCTCTTCAATAGAAGTGCCTTGTAAAATCTATGAAATCTATGCACACCAATATAATGTTTCAAGCTGATCTATTGAAAATTCCCAAGATCTTCAATCAACATTATTTACCACGACAAAGAAAAATATAAAGACCTGGAAAATAGGATTTTGATCACCCTATGAGGACAAAAATGATAATTTTGAAGGTATTTTTGTTGGACATAACTTTTGAGGTGCTTCCATGGTGATGGATAATATCTAGAATAAACCTATGATAGGTGATCCCAAAAATTTTATATTTATAAATATCGTAATAGTTGCATTTTTTCAATGTTACTACAATAGTTCATCTCTATGAATGTAATTTTTTTATATGTCCTTATTTTATGTTTGGTTTGATTTTCTAACTCATGATTTGATACAGGGGAACACCAATATACCTATTCTAAATCTATGAAGCATTGTAAGGTGTGAGCTCTATGGCCTCTTGTAAACTAAATACCTGTTTTCAGAGGTCATAAATCATGAGAAGGCCTCCAAACCAACTGTAAACACCAACTCTTTAACTATCCAAGAATTTTAGTTGTGAGTTGTTCATGCTTAGCCTAGTCTGCAGTTGCAAGTCTTCTAGGGCGATTTCCTGCAAGAAGGAAAAAGTATTATACCAGATTAGTGAAAGGTAGCCTATATTTTATTTCTAAAAAAATTTCCTTGGATTTCAAATATGAAAGGAATGACTCACTGGATAGTATACCAGATTGAAGCAACAAATAACTCCTTTCACGAATCCCTAGAGTAACAAAATACACAAACAACAAATAATTGTCTCCAAGCCTCTTTATCCTCCAAGCAATGGTAAGTGTCATGATATTTTAAAGGTACACAACTTTCCATGGTGTATATGTTTCACTTCCTTTTAATAAATTGCAAAAAAGTATGCATCAAACCTACATCAGTAGAGGTGCAAAGCTCCTTAAAACAAAGAGAAAACAATGTAGCACAACGAATGGTAAAATTATCTCCAAGAATGTTCTTAAGAGTCAAGACATTGAGATAGGAAGAGAGTTTGGTGGTGCAGACTATACAAAATTCCATGAGAACAGTGGTGGCTAATAGGGGTGGTACAGATATGTTTAAATTTTAAACGCTAAGATTTTTCTAGCTACCTAAAAAAGAGACATAGGTATGTAAGAGTTCAACTCTTGTGAGGACTAAAAATTAGGATAATGAGCTACTCGGTGAGCATGGATCTTGAAGCATTTTAGATGGGTGTTGCAGACTCTTCAAACCTCCATGAGAACATGGATAGCTAACAAGAATGGTAGAGATATTTTTAAAGTTTAAACGCTAAGCTTTTTCCATCTCCCCAAAAAGGAGACATATGTAGGCAAGAGTTCAAATCTACCCACGACTTAGATTTAGGATAATCAACTACATGGTGAGCATGTATACAAAAGATTTATTTTTAAAAAGTGAGTTGAACAGAAAAATTTTATATATTTCATGATGTAGCTCCTAAAATATGTTAAACCCAAACCTACCGAATCAAAATGAAATATTTTCTGGATACTAATACAGAAAGGCATAATGCCTTAGAATTCTCAGAATCAACATTTTATTTTACTCTTTCCTGTAATCCATACAAAATAAAAAAAACCCACAACATAAGTGTCTCACAAAAATGCCCTCTGACCATATTCCAGGAACTCAAAATGTATGGACGTTGAAGTATGTTCCTCCAAGAAGGAAAACGAGTGACATTTATCATCTAAATCCCATCGATTTAAGTTATTTGAGCTTACAGGACATCGAAAATACAATTAATATTTTAGCATTCATCGCATGTTGTCATCTCAAAGTATGTTCCTTTCCCTCCTATTTATATCATCAAGCTTCTCAAAAAAAATGTTGACATGTGCATCAAAAAAAATAAAAAATTACTTAATTATGTCTTCCCCTTAGAAGAATTGTAAATCCTACAAAAAAGAGCTCAAGAATAACCTTTCACTCTGTGTGAACATAGGAGAAAATATGTAGATTTGGGGTAAATATCCTACTTAGTTGTTCTATATTGGAAGAATCTTCAGATGGATTTCACTTGTGGCATTGGATTTTTTTCTTCTTAGAAATAGTTGTCTTCAAAGCACCAATGGAAGCATTAGACACTTATAATTTTCCTGTCCATTTAAGTCTGCATCATTTTCCATTCTCTCTTCAATAGAATTGTCTTGTAAAATCGAAGCAATCTTTTCACACCATTAAAATGTTTCAAAATGATATATTTACAATTCCTAAGATCGTCAATCAACTTTTTTCACCCCAACAAAGAACAATATAAATACCTAGAAAATAGGCTTTTGATGACCCTCTTAGGACACAAATGAGAATTTTGAAGGTATTTTCACTGCACATGACTTTTGAATTCCTTCCATGGTGTTGGATAATATCTACAATAAACATATGACAGGTATTGTATAAGAACCAATATGTTATTTTATTGGAAACGGTTACAATTATTCTAATCAAAATCAACATCACAATTACAGTAATGTAAAAAATTGGAAAGCTATGTCTAAGAATCCATAACTCCAAAAATACCTATAAACTAATACTAAAAAGTACTTGTCGAATACATGACAACACCAATATACATCATTTAAACTTGTTGACGCTTTGTAAGGTGTGATCTATAAGGTATCTCGTAAATAGAATACCTATTTTTGGGGCCCAAAAATCATGAGAATGCTTCCAACCAAATTTTAACCACCAACTCTTTAACTACCCAAGATCTATAGTTGTGACATGGTCATGCTTAGTCTGGTCTCTAGTGGCAAGTCTTGTACAATATACAAGCTTGAAGAAAAAAATAACTCTTTTCAGGGTTCCTAAAATGGGAAAATGTACAAGTAACAAATAAATGTCACCAAGGCTCTTTATCCTCAAAGTAATGGTAGGTTTCATGATATTTTAAAGGTGTACAACTTTCCATAGTGGATATGTTTCATTCACTTTTAATAGATTAAAAAGAAAGAAGGCATCAAACCTACAACCAACATAGGTGCAAAGATCCATACAATAAAGAGAAAACAATGGAGCATAAGGGATGGGAAGATAGTCTCCAAAAATGTCCTTAATAGTTTATACATTGAGATAGATAGAGATTTGGGTGGTGTAGACTCTAAAAAACTTCATGAGAACATCAATGGCTAACAAGGGTTGTAGAGATATGTTTAAAGTTTAAATTATAAGCTTTTTCCATCTCCCCAAAAAAGTGACACATGTAGGCAAGAGTTAAAATCTTATGAGCACTCAAACTAAGCCTAACATTCCTTATGAAGTGGTTAGGGTGTCACCATAAAATTAAAGTAAGTGATTTAAAGATAAATAAGAAAATGGATCGAGGGGATTTTTCTCCTTAAACAAATATCATTAAAATTAAGCATCATGGAAATATAAATTCGAATTTCACTATTCTTTGTTCATGATGGATAGGAAAAAATACACACAAATGAAAAAAACAATTATCCCTCTCCTAAATTGAGCAAGGGCATGATTTATATTGGTTATAGAAACCCTAGGCCTGAATTGAACTGGGATCTGTGTCAAAAGATTATTTCATATACACTAACTTTTCAAATTTTATATATATTTAGCATAAAGAGCTACCTGGTGAGCATGGATGCTTAAGAATTCTTTCAACCTCTTTTTTCTCTCAGGTATGCTCACTTGCAATGTCATCCTCTTATGGTATGATTCTTCCATTTCCTACTCATCAATCTAAATTTGAATTTTATACCCAACAAGAAAGAACATAATAGAGTATTTTCGAAGAAGTTTAAATTTTCAAGAGATTTGTCAAGCTACAATTTTTTGTGAGGTCAAGAGAAACATTTGACTCATGCTCAAGAAAAGCATGGGAATTTTTAGGAAAGTAGAAAATGAAAACATTAAATTAAAAAAAAAAAAAAAAAAAAATTCTTGAACATGAAAGCTTATATGTTAGGTCCATATATTACTAGTGTAGTCCCTTATTGTTGTTAGTGTAGCCCCGTTATTGTTATTTTTATACCCCTGTAACCCCCATATTGTTATTATTGTACCCTTACATTATTATTGTTAGGTCGACTAAGATTATATTGTGTCCCCATGTACTCCTATATATAGAAGCAGGTTTATTCATTTGAATCATCTAAGAATTTTTCATTTATGTAAAGTAAAGGAAGTTTCCCCCTCGAAGTGGCTTATTTATAATCCACGGATCTCTCTTTTCTTCAATTTTTGGAGCTGGTTTCATAACATTTGGTATTAGAGTTTTGGATTCTAGGGTTTCGATGCTCCAAAAATGTCATCGTGGAATTTTTTCTATAACACTTTTTCTACGAAGCTTTCGAAGCTAAAATTTGTACCACACGAAGCAGAAATCCTTAGGAACTTCACGTAAAAATTTCAGATCTTGGTTCGCAATGTTTTCAGAGATATTATCTATTGAAGTTAGGGTTTTTCAGGCTCCCAAATTTCATCTAAAAGAGGTGACCTTGGGAAAATTGTCATAACTCTCTCTATGGGCATCAGATTTGAATTCTGTAAAAAGTAGACAAAATTAAACTGACTTTAGTTTCCTATGTATAGATTTGAGAGATGAAGGAGGAAATAGTGAGACATGTCACACCGTACAAGTTTTCTCTACTGAAATAGTCCATAATTAGGTCATTATGGGAGTTTTAACATAACTTTTTTCTTGAAGGATCCAAATCAAGTCAAACCTGTGGCATTCGAAAGAAGATTCAGAGGGATAATACAAGACCAAATTTTAGATATTGAAGATTCAAAATCACAGAGATAATTCAGTTTCAATATCGAGCTCCTCAAAGCATTAGGGCAATTTTGAGGTCTAAAATGGGCCTCCTAAGGAAATAATAAAATAATAGCTAAGCCAATAAAATAATATTTATGAATTTTCAATTCACTTTTTGCACCAAAATCCATGTGAACATGGTTAAATTCAATTCAAAAATTGTACCAAAATAAAATTAATAAAGAAAATGTGTTGATGTGACTATAAATAAGAATGATATTTTCAAGAAAAAATCATTATCATTGCACAACTAAGCATTTTTCCTTTGTACTCAAATAACTTAAAAATGAAATATAAATATAAATTCATAAATTCTTAATTATAGAATATACTATTAATTAAAATTTATATTATTTAAATTATATAATAACATGTAATTAATATACTATATGAAAATAATATAATATAATATAATATAATATAATATATGTAATATATTGTTTTATGTATGAATTTTATATTACATATTGAACTGATTTGATTTATAATATTGAAATGAAAATAATAATATTTTATTCAAAAAGTGTGAAATGACATTTATTATGAGTACTTTACTTTACGACTTTAAAAGTACTTAGAGTACTACCATGGTTAACCATGAGTTTTTATCCACCATTGAGAAGGTGACAAGTAAGTACCTTAACTCCAACAATGCCACCTCAACCATTAGGGATGATGTCATCCACTAAAATGTGATTGGTTCTCATAACGTGACTTTTGATTTTACATTTTCCTTAGGAGGTCCATTTTAGACCTCAAAATTCCCCTAATGGCAAGAAAAAGGTGTGTATTTTGTTTTTCAAATTGCATAAGTCTTGTTTGAAAATTTCGTTTGAAGTGATACCAGGGGCATATTGAAGCATAGATATCAGTATTAGGTTCTATAATTCCTCCTAAAAATAACTCAACACCTATTAAGCCCTTAGAATACTCTACTATGACTCATTAAGAGGAAGAAATGCAACATGATATATCAAAATTAGAAGAGCAGGTGCTCCAAATTTCGCTCTCGCAAAGAGAAAAAAAAAAGAAATGGAAGTTTGAGGAAATGCGTGGAAGCTAAGATGGATTGTTTGAAGAAGGACATGGAAGCTAATATGGATGTTTTGAAGAATGACATGGAAGACATGGAAGAAAAAATGGAAGACATGAAGAAGTGTATAAAATCATACATGGAAGGGTTGAGAAAGTTGATACAAGAAATGATTCCTAATGGTGAAAAGATAATAGAGGAAACTCATGATGAGAACAAAATAAATGTTAATCTTGATTTCATAAACTTGAATGCTGGATAGAAGGCCCACCATATTCCAAATATCGATATGAGGAAGTTTGATGGAAAGGATCACAGAACATGGATACTATAGATGGAGCAATATTTTGATCTCAATAATGTGAAAAACACACAAAAGGTACATATTGCAACTTTATATTTAGAACAAAATACATCTGTATGGTTGTGGTTTTCAAGCTTCTATGGTTATCGTTATTTGAGGGATACAAATATCTTCCCAAAAATCCCCTCTTTGCAGGGAAATAATTGTGGTTTTCAAGCTTCTGTGATTATCCTTAAGATGGTTCCCCATTGGAATTCGAAACATCGACCATAATTTTATAACACTGTGGATAATTCAGAGATTCCCTCAACCATTTGTATGGTATCAATGGCTTTTCTCCCATAAAAAAATTGTAACTTAGTCAATTTTTACGGAGGAAATGATACCACATTATAAGGAGACAAAGAGCAACACCTTCTTTAGCCAACTGATAAATCTCAAACGAAAGGGTTTAGTGGTGGAGAATATCGAGGACTTCCAAAAATTGAATATAAGGGTAAATGATATTTTGGAGGAACACAAGATTTATGTCTTCATAGGGAATTTAAAGGATAACATCCAACATGAGGTTTGCCTTTGGAAACTTGATTAATTGGAGAAGTAATTCAGGTTGGCAAGAAATATTGAATGTAAAATTATGGTGACAAGGAAGCCTACCGCTCACATCTATAAAGATGGAAGTGTTGCTACTCCTAGACTTCTACAACCTACAAGGTTGACACCACAACTATTGGAAGAAAAAAGAGAAAAAGGGCTTTCCTACAATTGTGATAGAAAATACACTAAAGGTCACAAGTGTGCTGAGAATAATTATTTTATATAGATTGTGAAGAGGAGGAAGAAAATGAACAAGAAACTTCAAAAGAAGAGGATATACAACAAAAACCAACCCTAGAGAAAGAAGAAATGAGTCTGACCATATCATGTAATGCATTGGTAGGAATTACCACTCCTAAAAATCTCAAGATGGAAGGACATATAAAGAAGAAAAGGGTAATATTATTTATTGATTAGGGTAGTACCCATAATTTTCTTCATTTTAAGGTAGCCAAGGAATTGAATTGCTTCCTATACCCAACACTAGAATGTCAAGTGATGGCTCAAAATGGACAAAATATAAATTTCTCTGGAAAATACCATAATATCAAGATAACTATGGGGGAATATGTATTGAATAGTATAATGCTTTCCATTCTAATGAGATGTGTTAATTTTGTACAAGGAGTACAATGGTTACAATCTTTGGGGATGGTAGCTTTTAATTTTCAAGAACTCTTCTTGAATTTTTTTTTCGGAAAGAAAGGATGTCAAATTACGGGGTATTGGAGGGGAAATAGGAAATATAATAAGCTCTAATGTCATGACAAAGCTTCTGAATAAAGAACAACGAGGTGTAATTTCACAATTATGCTCACCAGAAGTTCCAACATCAAAATCAACTATTTCTCAAGATCTCCAAAAATTATTGGACAATCATTCCAAGGTGTTTGAAACTTCCAAGGGAGTCCCACTTATTCTTGATCATGGTCATGTTATTCATTTGATTCCATGAAGTGTTCCTCCAAACATCAGGCCTTACAGATATCCTTATGTCCAAAAGAGCGAAATTGAACGTATGATTAGAAAAATGTTAGAGGCTGGTATAATTCAACCTAGTCAAAGTTCTTTCTCTTGTCCGGTAGTATTGGTTCACAATAAGGATGGATCATGGTGCATGTGTTGGGATTATAGGGAACTCAATAAGCTCACTATTAAGGATAAATTTTCTATTCCTATGATTGATGAATTATTGGGTGAATTACATGCAGATTTTTTTTTTACCAAGGTGGATCTTCATTCACGATATCACCAAATTAGAATGAAGAATGAAGATATTCCGAAAACAACATTTTGAACTCATGACGGTCATTATGAATTTTTTTTCATCCCTTTTGGCCTTACCAATGCACCTTCTACATTTCAAGGGTTGATGAATTCCATTTTCAAATGCTTAGAAAATTTGTGTTAGTATTTTTTGATGATATACTAATCTACAACAAGTCTTGGAAGGATCATGTTCAACATGTTGACCGAGGGCTCAAACTATTGGAGGAGAAATAGTTATATGAAAAAACCTCCAAATGTTTCTTTGGAGTATAGGAAGTGGAATATCTAGGTCATATTTTATCTCATGAGGTTGTTAAGGTAGACCTTAAAAAAATTAAAACCGTTAAGGAATGGAAAATCCCCTCAACCATAAATAAGTTGCGAGGATTTCTCGGGTTAACAGGATGTTATCGCAAGTTTGTTAAGAATTACGGGAGAATAATAGCACCTCTAATAACATTATTGAATAAATATGAATTTTCATGGACTCCTAAACAAACTATGGCCTTTGAGCATCTTAAAGAGGCAATGTGCCTAGAACTGGTCTTCGCTACCCCAGACTTCACAAAAACCTTTATTGTGGAATGTGATGCCTCAAGAAATTGAATTGGTGTTGTTTTAATGCAAGACGAAAGACCCATTTCTTTTGGAAGTTGTCTAATCAAAGGAAAATATTTACAGAAAGCTATTTATGAGAAGGAAATTTTTGCAATACTACATGCACTAAAGAAATGGTGACCTTACCTAATGGGAAGACACTTCAAGGTAAAAAATGATCATGATAATCTTAAACACTTTTTGGAACAAATACTATCTTCAAAAGACCAGCAAAAATGGGTCACAGAGATGTTGGGTTATGACTTTGAAATCATATACAAAAAATGGAAGCTAAATGTTGTTGCGAATGCAGTCTCAAGAAAGGATGAAGAGGTGGAAGCATTTCTTTGTGACATTTCTATTATTCAACCCGATTAGATAACTGAAGCAATGGATGAATGAAAGAAGGACGAAGAAGTGTGGACACTCATTCAAAAGTTTCCACAAGATCCTCGTACATCTGATACATTTAGTTGGAAAAATGATTCCTTATGGTACAAAGATCGCTTATATCTTTGTAAGAATTCCCAACTAAAACAAACGATTCTTTTGGAATTGCACACTTCTCCTTTAGGAGGACACTCAAGATTTTTAAAAACTTGCCAGAGAGTTGTTTGGTCAATTTAGTGTGTCCTAAATTGCTGCATTTAATTTGTCAATCCGGGAATCGTAAGCTGATGAAGTGCGGCGCACTATATGTGCAAGATAACCTATTTCTTAACTTTTGTCATTTTTGGTCTTTCTATGGTGAAATGGAAATTCTAAAATGAAAAAAAGTTTGTTTATATTTGTTCAAGGAAGTGATATCCCCTATAATGATTTACCAACTTGAAACTTTAAAAGCAAATTGAAAATTACAATGACAAGACTTGAAAGAAAGTAAAAGTGTACTGCTGAAATGAAAAAGGTGCTGCTAATCTAATGAATCAAAACAGTAAACTAGTGAACATGAAAACCAAACTATTCTTGCTGCCAACTAAACACAAAAGAAACTATGCTTAAGGAAATTCAAAATTGCAACAAAATAAATCTAAATCATATTACATCAATTCGTTTTCTGACCCTTCATCATTAGACCAGCTATGACTTTCGGAAGTAATCATAAACAACTTGTGTAACTGATATTTAATTTGCAGTAAGTAAACTAATACTAAACCATACACTCATGATTCAATCCCTCGCCATCAGTCCAGCTGTGGCTTTCGGAGGCAACTGAAGATGTCATACATGATTTAATATATCTAAATTTGCAGAAAAGAAACTACTACTAAACTACACATTTCATAATGCAGTCCCTCACCATCAGTCCAGCTGTGGCTTTCGGAGGCAACTGAAGATGCTATGAGCAGCTTAATATATCTAAATTTGCAGAAAAGAAACTAATACTAAACTACACATTTGATAATGCAGTCCCTCACCATCAGTCCAGCTGTGGCTTTCGGAGGCAACTGAAGATGCTATGAGCAGCTTAATATATCTAAATTTAACTACTAAAGCAGATAAGCAAAACTGAAATGAACAAAACAAGACTGAAATTAAACAAAAGCTATGAAAAACAAACTAGCAGCAAAACAATGTTAGATCCATGTCATTAGTCAAAAAGCTATAAAAATGCCTAGGCTGTCTATCTAAAACCTGCACAAGAACACTGATCAGTGATTAACAATCATAAAACATGAAAGACAGAAATGAAATGGAAATTATGGAAATGTATAAACAGAAATGAAACAACTGCAAAATATGAACATATGGATGGATTATGATACAATGATTTTTAAAGAAATGAAATGAGAAATATACACTAATACACAAAACCTTAGCTGAGCAGGGGCCCTCTACACAGCCTTGGTAACGATCCTCAAACACGAATTAAGTTGAAAAACAGAGTCTTCTCATATTAAAAAGCAGTTCATTACAAAATGGTAGTGTTACGGCTCAAGGGCAGCGTAATCACTACAGAGCAGATTAACAGATAACAGAGTACATTCACTAACATCAACTATCAACTAACTCTATGTGCGTATGCAAACGCAATATATATAACAACAAACTGTAACTGTCTCCTAAAGTTCATGATGGCAGAGAGCACGTAGACCACTTCGTCCACGGATATAGGAGTATGGCCGTGTTGGAAAGTGAATCTTCGGAAGGTGGATGCTTGAATTCGACTCCAGAGCTCTGCACAGATGTCGATTTAACCTCCGCAGGCTTAGAAACGGCCGTATGGATCTTTATGTGCCACGAAACAGAGTCCGGCTGACATGAAACTCCATGGTTGACTTCCATGTGGACGCCTTTGACCGCGGCTTCTTTGGACGAGTTTGTTTGAACCAATAGGACACGAACCATGTCCACGTCATTCCTAGCCTGCCCATGTGGCTCGTTTCCCTTGTAGACACCTATAGCATAGAGTTTTACAAAATAGCTGCGGAAAGTTGCAGCAGCTGCGGAAAGTGGCAAGATTCCGCAGCTGTATGAACAAAATCTAGATCAAATAGCAAACACAAAAACATAATTAAAAACCATGTTAGATGCCCTTTTGCACATGATATTGACAATTTGGGAGGTTTAGGTGAGTGAAAAAGGTATGGAAAAATGCATGGAAAAGATACAAATTTGGGACTCAACATACGCCCACTGTGAAGGTGTTGCATGTCCTCATGCAACCAAAATTTTGATACTCTTTGTTCAGTTCATGTGCCTTGATACTTCAGCCAGCACATCCAACCCCCTTCTCTTCTTCTTTGGTACTGCCATCATTCTGGGTTTCTTCATTAAGCACCTAAATTTGATATTTACAAGTGCTCTGCTCAATTTCTGGCATTTCCTTTTTAATTTCTTATTCTTCTTTTGCCAAATTCCCAAATGTAACATAGTATTTTCATGGATGATCTTGTCCAGTTTGCCTTGTTCTTTCAATGTTTCATTTTAATTTTTGATGTGCCTGTTTAAAAGCTCCAGCTCAAAAATTTCCTGTTTTAATGACTGAACTAAATCATCCTGCAATGTATGAGGCTGAATGGAAGAGGTACTTGGACCTGTGGCTGCCTTTTCCAAGGATTCTATATAGTCATATACCTCCTGCTGCTTGGTGTATACTTCCGGTGTCATTTTCATTGGGCTGTCCCCAAAATGCTATAAAGGAGAATTATGTTCAAAATCTAGCCGAGGAGGGCTTACATCAATATTTTGCTGAGAATAAGATGGAGTATGCTCATTGTCTGATTGGGAATGAAAGGAGTCAGGTTCACTAACTGACTGAAATGGACTATGGTCAGTTGGGGACTGTTCAGATGTCTCCTCACCCAAATCAATGAAATGAGGACCCTTAATTTGTGTTTTTCTCAATTTTCCCTTAAGCCTGCTGCTTCTCCTCACATGCTGTGGTATACTGTCCTGTTTTCCTTTCTCTGCCTTCTTGGATATAGATGATTGTTTTTGAAGATAAACTAATCTTTCAGATAGTATTTGATGATCTTCTTCTTCAGAAGAAGGAGTTTTATGTACAGCCTCAATGGTTTCTTTCCCTTTTGGTATTATTGGCTTCTTAGCTTTGATTTCCTTCTTCTTCCTTTTTACCAATCTCTCTTCCCTATCAGTTTTTTTTATAGTAGTAGTAGGAATATTTTGGATTTCTTCTATTGTTCTTTTTCTTCTACTTCTTCTTGCTGTGCTAGCTGCGGGAATTTCCTGTGTAGGAGTAATTTGGGTTTCAACATTCATTCTCTTTCTTCTACTCCTTCTAATTGAACTACCTTCAGGAATTTCCTGAGGTTCTTCAAAGAAGTTTCTAACTAGGAATTGTTCCCATGTATCTTTTCTTTCTTTTAGCTCCTTTTCAATCAGAATTTTTATAAGGCCATGGTGATATAAATGAGGCTCTACATCTCCTAAGTGTTTTTGCACAGTCACAGCCATTTTCTTTAAGCTATTGAATAGAAAATAAGGGAGATTAAGAGTTTGGTTTTCAAGAAAATTCATCAATAGCCTGGTATGGTACATGTACATAGACCCAAAACGGCCTTCACATGTACTGAATTTCTGAACAATTAGTAGTAAAGTGGCCCATTCTTCTTTAATTGCATGCACAGGGATTCCTCTTTTGAAAACAGTGATATCCATACCTTGATTTCGTAGGATTGTTCTCCATGCCTCATCACTGATACTTTTATTTTTGAACCAACGTTCTCCTTCCTGAAGAAGTTCTGTGGCTGTTGCTATTGATGCTTCATTGACCAAAAACTTGAGGTCTCCAACTTCTGCTTCCGAGCCATCAAATGACCTTGCAAACGCTTTCATAACTTCTTTGTGGTAACCCCTGAATTTCTGAATAAAACGCAGCCATTTAGCTTTCTTCAATATCTCTTTTGCTTGCGGATATCCCTCTATAAACTTTGGTCCTTCCGGCTCTGCCCTTAGCAACTTACCCATTTCACTTTTCTGTGCTTCACTAATTTACCTCTGTGAGGGTTTAAGTGGAAATGGAATGACTGAATACACAGGATTGAGCACAATGACTGTGGGAATGTATCATAGAATGGAAATGAGCACCATAAACGGAATGGAGTAAGACTGTGGGTAGATATACGGGAGTGAGAATGAGCAAAAGAAATGAAATGGAGTGAAACAGGGAGTGAGAATGAGTAGAGTGGGGTTTTGTAAACACGACAGAGACACGACAAAGAGGTTAACAAAGTATAATGCATTCAGCCGCATTTTGAATTTTGGTGGCTGTGTAATAAATATAAACACGTTTCAATCAACGGTTATGAAGTTATGCGGTTTGTAAGAGTCCTTTGTCAACTCAAATACGTATCATTATCTCCGGTGGGATATTGGAACATGAGTGAGAATCGGAATTTCAATGATGAAACCGTTTATGAATGAATGCAAGAGGATAACATGGAGATTGTGACCGGTTACGGAACTGTCAATATAATTATTGCGCGTAATGGGTAGAGCTCATGGTTTAAAATTATATAAAAATGTGTTTTTCAATACTATTTGAAATAAAATTTATTCATACCTTTGGAATCCTTGCTTTTGCCCTTGGTCTTCAACTGATTGATCTCCATTGGTGTCTTGAATGTTCCATTGATCCTCTCTCCTGCATTTTATTTCATAATTATGGAAATAACAACTGACTGTACAGTCTCTTTGAAAACAGAGTAGTAGCTGCGGAATCTGCTTCTGGCTGCGGAAACTGGAGTCAGCTGCGGAAACAGATGTCAGCTGCGGAAACTGACACAGCTATTACTTGGTTGAATATAAATGAACAAATGAAAAATGACCAGATGGAAATGGTCATGAAAAATATTTTTATTGATGGAATGGATGAAATGAAGTGGAATGAAGTGAAATGAAATGAAATGAAATGAAATGAAGTGGAATGAAATGGAGTGGGTGGTAAAATGAAATGAAATGAAAGAGAGATTTTTTTTTTGGAAAATATAGAGTGTCAGGTGTCCCTGATTTTCACCCCATATTTTTTGTATAAGACTGCCAATCAATGATTGGTTTTCAGGCTTATACCATTTTTTTTTATTTATTTTTTCATTTATTTATTTTTAAGTGAAAAACAAAAGCTAGGCTGGTGGAGAAGAAAAATTCTTCTGTACCAGCCTGATTGCAGAACTTTCTTGAAACATCTTGACAAAATCCTCTTTTGAGAGTGGCTTATGATAAACTTTCAATCTATGGCCATTCACAATAAGAGGAGTTTGAAACTCATCAATGGTCTTGATTCTTACACCTCCATTGCTAAAGATCTTGTCAATCTCATATGGCCCAAGCCAATGAGTCTGAAATTTCCCTTGAAAATCTTTAAACTTGGAGTCAAATAACAATGCCCAATCTCCTTCTTGAAACTTCTTCTCTTCGATATATTTGTCATGCCATTTAGTTCTTTGATATTGAACTAGATCAGTTCTTAGAATTGCTTCTTGTCTGATCTCATCTAGCTCATTCAACTGCTCCATTCTATGCTTTTGGGCTTCTGATAAGTCCATCCCCAGCTGAACTGCTATCTTGAAGGTCTTGACTTGGAACTCAATGGGGAGTAAGACTTCTTTCCCATAAACAAGTTCATAGGGAGAATGTCCTGTTGTATTCCTCCATGTAGTTCTGTAGGCCCACAAGGCTTCTGGAAGCCTTTCTGCCCAATCTCTTCTATGTAGATGAACAGTCTTGGTGATGATACTTTCAAGAAATTTGTTTGTGGACTCCACTTGACCATTTGCTTGTGGATGGTAAGGAGTAGATCTTCTGTGCTTGATTTTGTATTCTTCCATCAACTTCTCCACCAAATTGGATGTGAATTGGCTCCCCTGATCTGTCACAATTTCTCTTGGAACACCAAAGCGAGTAAAAATATCCTCATAAAGAAATGAACAACTGAATTTTCAGTAGCAGATACTAATGCTTTGGCTTCTACCCATTTAGTAACATAATCAGTACAAACCAATATATACTTCTTTTGCTTAGATGGTGGATTAATAGGTTCAATGAAATCTAAAGCCCATTTTTCAAAGGGTTCAATGAGTACCTGTGTTTGCAATGGCATTTCATTTGAAAGGGTAGGTTTCCCTACTCTTTGGCAGCTATCACACCCTTTGACATATTGTTTTGCATCTTTGAAGAGAGAAGGCCAATAATATCCCAAGGAAAGGATTTTATAGGCCGTCCTTTTGTCCGCAAAGTGTCCGCCGCATGGTTCATCATGACATGCCTTAAGAATATCAGGCATTTCATCTTCCCTTACACATCTTCTGATCACAAGATCTGGCCCTGTTTTAAACAATTCATTAGAAATCCATGAATATTTTGAACTCTCCTGAATAATCTTTCGTTTTTCTCTTGGAAATAAATGTGAAGGTAGTTTCCCTGTAACCAAATAGTTAGCAATATCTGCATACCAAGGGGTCTTAATAGTTACTTCAAACAAATATTCATCAGGAAACTTATCTTCTACAGGAGAATCTTCTTTAGTATTTTGAATTCTAGACAAGAAATCAGCTACTGTATTCTGTTTTCCTGGTCTATCCAACACAGTAATATTGAATTCTTGCAAAAGTAAAAGCCATCTTGTCACTCTGCCATTAGTAAAAGGTTTGTTCATTAAATATCTAATTGCAGAATGGTCAGTATGAATAAAAGTTTCATAGCCTGTTATGTAATGTCTAAACTTATTAATTGCATGAACAACAGCTAAAAACTCTTTTTCAGTCACAGTATAGTTTAACTCTGTGGGAGTCAAATTTTTACTGGTGTAATAAATGGCATAAGGAATTAAATCTTTTTGACCCAACACAGCTCCAAGAGATGTATCTGAAGCATCTGTAGAAATATGAAAAGGAAGTTTCCAATTTAGTCCTCTTAAGATAGGTGCTTCAGATATTCTTGTTTTCAAAGTTTCAAAAGCTGATTGACAATCAGGATCCCATTTAAATTCATAGTATTTTGTAAGCAATTTGAAGAGTGGAGATGCTATTTTAGTGAAGTTTTCTATAAATCTTCTATAGTAACCAGTAAATCCTAGAAAACTTCTAACATCTCTTTGACAATTTGGAATAGGCAACTTGGAGATGACTTCAACTTTCGATCTATCAACCTTAATCCCATCTCCCGAAATACGATGTCCTAAAACAATCCCTTCAGTAAAAATCATAAAGCATTTTTCATGGCTTAATGAAAGGTTTATTTCTTTACATCTTATGAGAACTTTTTCCAAATTTTCTAATGCCTCTTCAAATGAATTACCATAAACTGTAAAATCATCCATATAAACCTCTACACAATCATGAATTAGATCAGAAAAAATTCCTAGTACTGCTCTTTGGAATGTTGCTGGTGCATTACATAACCCAAAAGGAAGCACTCGGTAGGAAAAATTTCCCCATGGACAAGTAAATGTGGTCTTATCTTGATCTTCAGGTGCTACCTGAATTTGATTATAGCCACTAAAACCATCCAAAAATGACAAGTACTTTTTACCTGCTAATGTATCTAATACCTAATCAATAAAAGGCAAAGGAAAGTGATCCTTCAAAGTTTCTTTGTTCAATTCCCTGTAATCAATGCATACCCTCCATTTACCATTCTTTTTAGGTACTATAACCAAAGGAGAAACCCATCGGCTATCTGAAATTGGATAAATGAAGTTTACATTGAGAAGTTTTGGAGCTCTTCTTTCACTATCTCCATAAGATTTGGATTCATCCTTCTTTGAGGTTGTCTGATTGGTCTACTGTTTTCCTCAATATAGATATGATGGATGCAAGTCTTAGGATCAATACCCTTCATGTCAGTATACTCCCATGCAAATGCAGTAGAATGTTTTTGCAAGATTCTGGTTAATTCTTCTTGTTGTGATTTCTCCAAATGTTTGTTGATATTCAATGTCTTTTCTGGAAAAATTTCAATAGGAGAATTACCAAACTCTTCCATGGAGTAAAGAGACATTTGTCTTGATGATAAATATTCTATGTCAGATTCCAACTGAAATTGTGTGGGGTCATATTCTGAAGATATATCAAAATTTTCTAATGTGTTCAGAATTTGACTATCCTCACTAATTTCAGAAATGGTAAAGACAGGTTGTATAGTGTTCTCATCATCGACCCATTCATTGTCTCCTATTTCTGTGATTGCTCTTGCTAGAGGATACAAATTGAATTTCTTTGTCGAATTACCATTAGAAATGTACATGTCTCCAGATCTACAACTAATAAAAGCATCAGCTGTGGCTAGCCAAGGTCTTCCTAAGATAAGTGGATGTCCTCCTAGATTACTCTTGGGAGTCAAAATCATAAAATCTACTGGATATTCCCAAGAATCTAAGGAGACAGAAATATCTTCTAATACACCATCTGGTTTAATAATTGATCGATCTGCAAGTTGCAGTAAAGTAGGTGTAAAAAGAAGGTTAGGAAGTTTTAGCTGGTCCATAGTCTATCTACTCATAATGTTGATAGCAGCCCCTAAGTCAATCAATGTGTTTGGAATTTTTATCCCATTTATATGTGTCTTGACAATTGGACTTCCTGGATCTACATACTTCTGCATGGTAATTTTTCCCATCATAATATCTGCAATCTTTCCTACCAGGTGGATTCTTCTTGTGTCTTTTAGTTTCCTTCCTGGTCTTTTGAAACTCAACTCCTTTATGGTTTTTGCTAGAATAGGAATTTCTCAAATGGCTTGTAGCAATGGAATCTTGATACAAACATTCTTCAATTCATCTAGAAAGTCATAGTTAGGCAACAAGATTTGTTTTTCCACCCCCTTATCAATTTGTAGTCTTTCCTGAAAAGGAGGTGTAGATGAAGATACAGGTTGCTCAACTATAGGAGTTGTGGATGTTAGCTTTTCTTTTTCTTTTTGAATTTTTGAATTTTGAAGAGATTCTTCCTCAGAACCCTTATGGACTTGAAGAGAGTCCTCTTCAGAGGTATCTTTCTCTTGAATGTCTATAGAAGTTTTTTCTAAAACTCTACCAGATCTGAGTTGTACATCGTTGAGAGGAACAATCATATAGGTAGGAAATTGTTGTCCTTCTACCATATAAGTAGTTTGAGGATTCTTATTGTTAGGATTTGGCAATGGATGAGCTGGAAGTTGATTTGTCTTCTGCTGGTATGGGAGCATGAGTTCAGGATTTGTATTTTGTTGAGAAGGTTGATGTTGTGGAAATGGCAATGAAAGTTGTTGTGGATTTTGGCTTGGAAATTGTGGAGCTTGTTGATTTTGAAAAGATGGAGGATATTGATAAAATTGAGCAAATCTCCCGTAAGGATTTTGCATCCCTTGTACCCATGGCTGATATGAATTTTGATGTTGGGGCCAAGATTGTTGCCAAGGAGTCCAATTTGGTGGGGTTTGAAGATTCATAGGGTTATTAAACCCTTGAGATTGTTGTCCCTGCCAAGGTCTCCTTGCGACAAAATAGAGAGATTCTACTGAATTTGGATCTTCTTGAAAAATAGCTTTGAGTCCAGGGATTGAAGGACAATCCTTGATCTCATGATTTTCTGAGCAAATCATACATGTTTCTACAACTTTTGCATCCAAGGGACATTCCCTTAAAGCATGTTTCTTCCTACATTTCGGACAAAAGATGGCTAAAGCATCTGTTTCTGCTTTCTGCTTGTTTTGAATTTTAAGGGTGTCTAGTTGTTCACTAAGGCTCCCTAAAATATCAGTTTTGAACTCATCAAGCATGTTACCAATCTCTGCCCTACTTACTGATCCAGTTGCAGATTTGTTAGCCCTAATAAGAGAAGGATCCCTAGGCCCTTTTCCAGTTTTAGATTTTCCTCTTGAGAGATGGATACATAATTCTGTTATATCACGAAGTGGAAGTTGAGAAATGTCTCCTTTCCCCATCATGTTTAAAATATCTATCCATTCATCTATAATGGCTTTTAATATGAGGGCTTTCAAGGTTTCATCATCTAAGTTGCTCATCTTTGCTCTTTTCAAGTTGTATTGAAATCTTTCAAGTAAATCTTCCAAGTTTTCATCTTCTTTTGCATCATTTTGAATACCTCATCCTTGTGATTGGTGGGCATACAATAGTCCAAGTATCTATCCAAAAATGTTTGTTTCATATCATTCCAAGTCCCGATAGATTGAGTGGCTAATCCCATGAACCATTTCAAAGCAGATCCCTTCAATGTTGAAGGAAACAGTTTGAGTTTTTGAGAATCTTCCATATAGTCATAAGCTCGGCACACAACTTCAAACTCAAACAGAAATGTTTCAGGATCCTCACTTCGCAATCCATAAAAGTTAGGAAGAACAGATGGTGAGATATTTTTCATTGTTGCATGAGTTTCCTCATCAACTATAGGGAATCCCAACAAATCCCTATTTCTACCATTATTTCCTTCACCATTGTTGTCTCCATTATCTCCTCCTCTTCTACCTCCACCTCTATTTATTACTTCCTCTGCCATGATAGTTTCTTTAGAGTCCTTATAGTCCTCTAGTTCTTCTAGCAAGGAAGGATGAGAGAAAGTCTCTTTGTTTTCTAAGTGGGTTTTAGTAGGTGGTATAGGAGAATCCTCTAATTCAGCTGTTCCTTGACTTCCAAAAATCTTAAGGCTAGGGGTAGATGGTGGTGAATCTGGTCTATGCCTTGAAGAATATGGAGTTACGAAAATCGAACTCTTGGCTTTAGCTATAAACCTTCCCCTAGAATCTCTTGCTCTATGCATGTCATTTTTTTTATTTTAAAAAAAAAAAGTTGGGCTAATAATTCTCTTTCTGATCTTCCAGATCACACTAGGTGCAAGAAGAGAGCATACTTAAGAAATTACTAAACCAATAACTCTCTTTTCTGATCCTCCAGATCACACTAGGTGCAAGAGGAGAGCATACTTCAAGAAGTTATCAAGTTTTCCCTTCTTTTATGATTTTATGTTTTTTTTTTTTAAAGAAATTGGCTACCTAGTTACACTTCCCCGGCAACGGCGCCAAAATGTTTGGTCAATTTAGTGTGTCCTAAATTGCTGCATTTAATTTTTCAATCCGGGAATCGTAAGCTGATGAAGTGCGGCGCACTATATGTGCAAGATAACCTCTTTCTTAACTTTTTGTCGTTTTCGGTCTTTCTAAGGTGAAATGGAAATTCTAAAATGAAAAACAAGTTTGGTTATATTTTTTCAAGGAAGTGATATCCCCTATAATGATTTACCAATCTTGAAACTTTAAAAGCAAATTGAAATTACAATGACAAGACTTGAAAGAAAGTAAAAGTGTACTGCTGAAATGAAAAGGTGTTGCTAATCTAATGAATCAAAACAGTAAACTAGTGAACATGAAAACCAAACTATTCTTGCTGCCAACTAAACACAAAAGAAACTATGCTTAAGGAAATTCAAAATTGCAACAAAATAAATCTAAATCAGATTACATCAATTCATTTTCTGACCCTTCATCATTAGACCAGCTATGACTTTCGGAAGTAATCATAAACAACTTGTGTAACTCATATTTAATTTGCAGAAAATAAACTAATACTAAACCATACACTCATGATCACCTTTATCATACCTGCCTGTATTGGCAACTGAAGATGTCATACATGATTTAATATATCTAAATTTGCAGAAAAGAAACTAATACTAAACTACACATTTCATAATGCAGTCCCTCACCATCAGTCCAGCTGTGGCTTTCGGAGGCAACTGAAGACGCTATGAGCAGTTTAATATATCTAAATTTGCAGAAAAGAAACTAATACTAAACTACACATTTCATAATGCAGTTCCTCACCATCAGTCCAGCTGTGGCTTTCGGAGGCAACTGAAGATGCTATGAGCAGCTTAATATATCTAAATTTAACTACTAAAGCAGATAAGCAAAACTGAAATGAACAAAGCAAGACTGAAATTAAACAAAAGCTATGAAAAGAAAACTAGCAGCAGAACGATGTTAGTTTCATGTCATTAGTCAAAATTCTATAAAAATGCCCGGGCTGTCTATCTAAAACCTGCAATCAAGAACACTGATCAGTGATTAACAATCATAAAACATGAAAGACAGAAATGAAATGGAAACTATGGAAATGTATAAACAGAAATGAAACAACTTGCAAAATATGAACATATGGATGGATTATGATACAATGATTTTAAAAGAAATGAAATGAGAAATATACACTAATACACAAAACCTTAGCTGAGCAGGGGCCCTCTACACAGCCTTGGTAACGATCCTCAAACACGAATTAAGTTGAAAAACAAAGTCTTCTCATATTAACAAGCAGTTCATTACAGAATGGTAGTGTTACGGCTCAAGGGCAGCGTAATCACTACAAAGCAGACTAAAAGATAACAGAGTTTATTCACGAACATCAACTATCAACTAACAACTAACTTTATGTGCGTATGCAAACGCTCTATATATAACAACAAACTGTAACTGTCTCCTAAAGTTCATGATGGCAGAGAGCACGTAGACCACTACGTCCACAGATATAGGAGTATGGCCGTGTTGGAAAGTGAATCTACGGAAGGTGGATGCTTGAATTCGACTCCAGAGCTCTGCACAGATGTCGATTTAACCTCCGCAGGCTTAGAAACGGCCGTATGGATCTTTATATGCCACGAAACAGAGTCCGGTCGACATGAAACTCCATGGTTGACTTCCATGTGGACGCCTTTGACCGCGGCTTCTTTGGACGAGTTTGCTTGAACCAATAGGACACGAACCATGTCCACGTCATTCCTAGCCTGCCCATGTGGCTCGTTTCCCTTGTAGACACCTGTAGCATAGAGATTTACAAAATAGCTGCGGAAAGTTGCAGCAGCTGCGGAAAGTGGCAAGATTCCGCAGCTGTATGAACAAAATCTAGATCAAATAGCAAATAGAAAAACATAATTAAAAACCATGTTAGATTCCCTTTTGCACATGATATTGACAATTTGGGAGGTTTAAGTGAGTGAAAAAGGTATGGAAAAGTGTATGGAAAAGATGCAAATTCGGGACTCAACAAGAGTCAAGAAAGAATTTTTTTTGGATGGCCTTAAATTTGGTATTCAAAAGTTTGTGGCAGACTGTTTGGTTTTCCAGAAAAATAAATTTGAGACAATTAAGACCCCAGGTCTTCTAAAACCTTTATCCATTCCAAGTCAACATTGGGAGTAGATTTCAATGTATTTATCATACGTTTACATAAGTTCGAAGGAAAGAGTGTCATCATGGTTGTAGTTGATATACTTACCAAATATGCACAATTTTTTGGATTATCTCATCCATTTAAAGAAATTATAGTTGCTACTGCATTTATGGAAATAATTCAAAAGTTACATGGAAGCCAAAAGATTATGGTAAGCAACAAAGATCCCATTTTTACTAGAAAATTTTGGACAAAACTATTTTTTTGTTTGGATACTCAACTAGTTGATAGCTCATCTTATCATCGAGAATCCGATGGTCAAACTGAGATAGTGAAAAAATGTTTGGAAGGATATCTTCGTTGTTTTGTATGTGATAAACAAAAAAAATGTGTCAAGTGGTTACCTCTGGTTGAATGGTGGTATAACATTTCCTTCCATACTACAGCAAATATGACCCCATTTATGGCACTTTATGGATATCATCCACCATCCATCGCATCATCTTTAAGAGAAAATTCTAAGGTTCAAGTAGTCGAAGATCACATCGAGCATCAACAACAAGTTCTCCAACTCTTAAAGGATAACCTAAATTTGGCACAAAATCGAATCAAACAATAGGCAGATCAACATCACAGCGAGAGAAGTTTTGGTGTAGGAGACTGGGTATTTTTACATCTACAACCATACAAAAAAATTCCCCTCAAGCAAGCTAGAAGGATAATAAATTATCACCAAAGTACTATGGTCCTTAGAATGTGTTACAAAAGATTGGTACTATGGCATACAAATTGGAGCTTCCTGCTTCTTCGCGAGTGCATCCAGTTTTCCATGTTTCATACTTAAAGAAGCTTACAGGTGAGAAACTTCCAGTTCAAACAATATTTTGACAACTTGATGAGGAAGGAAAAATCATATTGGAATGTGAAGCAGTCACGGAGAAAGGAACTCAACAACTATGAAATCGATCAATTTCAGAGTATCTCATCAACTGGAAGAACTTTCCCACTGAATATTCTACATGGGAGGATGATAATTTTGTATAAAAGAATCCAAAGCTACTCAAGCGTTGAGGACAACACTTTTTTGAAGGAGAGGGGCAGGTTAGGTCCCTATATTAGTGTATTCCCTTATTGTTGTTAGTGTAGCCCCCTTATTTTTATTGTTGTACCCCTGTAACCACCATATATTTATTATTGTCCCCTTACATTATTATTGTTAGGTTGTCTAGGATTATATTTTGATCCCATGGACTCCTATATATAGAAGGAGGTTTTGTCATTCGTATCATCCAAGAATTGTTCATTTATGTAATGTAAAGGAGGTTACCCCCTCGAAGTGGTTTATTTATAAGGCATGGATCTCTATTTTCTTCTTTTTATGGAGCTATTTTCATAACATTATAATGTCCACATGATGCCTATTTTACATTTGTTTATTAAAGTACATAAATGATACTACCTACTACAAAACACCATGCATTTTAAACAACTGGAAATTCTGTTTTTTCGATAAGGAATTTAGGTCTATATAGATAGATGACCAAGTCTAAGTGGATGATTCAATCTGATTTGTTTGACTTGCAAGTCCATTACTTGGAGACTCTAGTTTCACTTGAATTCATCACAACAAAGTCACATTCAAGAGTCCACTTGGAATTGGAAGTTGACAAGTCTTTTAATATCAAGACTCCATTTGTGACTTCGAAGGGAATTGAAAAGATACACTGAAATTGAACAGAAGTTTTGGATTCTATAGTTCAATGCATATGAGAAAGTATTTATTTGAATACAAACAATGTTTCTATAATTTCTCTTTTTATATAAAATCCCCAAGGTCATGGAAAGAAAACATAGAAATAGAATTGAATTACAATATTTTTCTCTTGTATACCTAATTTTATAACCTAAACTGTAACTGAAAAAATATAGTATGAATCAACTATCAGTTGGGGATCTATTTCCATTGTTATTAGCTACTGAAAATTACTAAGAGATATGAAATGTGAACATTATGAAATATGAAATCTAGAAATATATATGAGAATATGGAGACTGAAGTAACACTAAATTAGGAAATTAACAAGGCAACCAAATGCGACAAAAATCAATGGCTTTTAAGACTACTGAAATCAAAGAGTTGAAATATAGTGATAACATGGAAATACTAGAGAATTCAGTTAGCACTGAACACACAATTTGAATAGAAAAAGTAAATGTTAGGGGGAAATGGATTGTAGCTGGACATGATGTAGCCCAAGAAGACACAGAATATAGGTGGAGTTGCAATCGATCACATGAGTGCGAGGCATGTAACTGTGACCATGCATTGATAGTTTTTTATGCTAACAAAAACAAATTCTCCCAAATATAATGATCAGTAAAAGAGTAGGCTATTTCTCAATACTGTAAGAGATTGATTTTTTTAGTTATACTTGGGATAAAATGGCTATGGCAAGGCATTATAGATAATTTTACATTAATATATCAAATATTATTCCATTCTCTGCTCATCAAACTAAATTTAAATTTCATACTCCGCCAGAAAGACCATACAAAGTTTTTACATGTCGGAAAGTTGAATAAATATGTATAATTTCCAGGAGTTGCATGCAGAAAGTTAAATAAATCTATATAATTTCCAGGAGTTTCTTATTTTCCATCGTGAACCTCAATGGATATTTTTATTTGCAGATGTTGCAATGCTTGATATTTTGTGTTATAGCGTTAATTTTGTGAAGCTAAGACATTTTTATTTTGAGTCGCATAGCAGTCAATTTGTTGAGAAGTTTAACTTTTCAAGAGATTGGTCCAGCTGTAATTCTTTGTGAGGCCAAACAGAAAGAGTTGACTCCTGATTAAAAAAAATTGGGAAGTTTTAGGAAATTAAAAAATAAAAACACTATATTTTTTTAAAAAGACAAAATATTATTGAATATTAAAGTTTATAATGTTCACGTGATGCATTTTTTCCATAATTTTTTTAAAATAAATAAATGATACTACCTACTACAAAACACCATGGATTTTAGACAACTGATAATTCTGGTTAGTCAACTAGGAATTTAGGTCAGAAAAATAAGCAAACTGAGTGCTTTCTCTTATCTTTCTTCTATGTGTCTACATAGATATTCAATCTAATTCATTTGAATTGCAAGTCTAGTAATTGTAGGCTTTGGCTCCCCTTGATTTCTTCATAACAAAGTCACATTCAAAAGTCCACTTGGACTTGGAAGTTGACGAGTCTTGTAATATGAAGACTCCATTTGTGACCTCCATGGGAAATGAAAATATAAAATGAAATTGAACTAATGTTTTGGACTCTATACTTAAATGCATATGAGGGAGTATTAATTTGAGCACAAGTAATGTTTCTCTAATTTTTCTATTTAGATAAAAGGACCCAATGTTATGGGAGGAAAACATATAAATAACATTAAATTAAATTGGATTTCTCTTATGCACCTAAGTTTATAATTTGAATTGTAACTAAAAAATATGGTATGAATCAACTATCAATTGGTGATCTATTTCCACTGTTATTAGCTACTAAAACTTTCTATGAGAACTTAAATGTGAAAATTATGAAATTTGAAATTTGGAAATAGATTTGAGAATCTGGATACTCAAGAAACCCTAAATTTGGAAATTAACAAGGAAACTAATTGCAACAAAATTCAATAGTTTTTAAGAGAACTAACAATGAAGAGATGTACAATAGTAGCAATAAGGAAATACTAGAGAATTCAGTTAGAACTAAACACATAATTCGAATAACAAAATTAAATGTTAGTGGGAAATTTTTTGTAGCTGAACATCACATAGCCCAGTATAAATGTATGTCAAATGGGTGTCAGATTCAATCAAAACTGAACACAAAATTTGAATAACATAAGTATATATTTGCAGGAAATAGTTTGTGGCTTAATATCATATTAACCTAGGAAAAAAAATGTTGAATGTCTGTCAACTTGGGAAAATCAAGGTATTATGGAGGTTATTTTTGGCCCAAGTAATCCCTTCCAACTGTAACCACCGGCTAATGATGCTACAACTCTTGATGAGTGACCTTATGAGTGGTATATAATAAACAATGAATACAGGTGGAGTTGCAATGGATATCATGAATGAAAGGTACCTACGTGTGAGCATGAATTGGTATATTCTTATCTTAACAAAAAAAATGCTCCCAATTATAATTATCACTAAAAGAGAAAGTATAATGACCACTAAAAGAGCATGTTGTTTCTAAATATCGTAACAATTGCATTTTTTCAATTATACAATGCATAGAATGGCAAGCATTCTCATAGATCTTGTAAAATTCCTTTTATAGATAACTTTACATTAATATATGAGTTATAATAAGGGGAAGTTTGGAGGATGAATAGGATTTTTGTTAGGCTTGATTGCTTTTTCTAGTTTGAAATGTCTTTGATGGTTATTGCAAATATTTATGACATGCTTCATTTTCATTTTCCTAAGCATGGAAACCAAATTTGAAATGTGGGAGACTTATTCAAGATGTTGGGGTATGGCTGGATGAATTGGTCTTGGTAGTTATAGGCTTATTTTCAAAGAGAATGGTGTTAATGGAGAATATTCAGACAACTTATCAAAATTTACCACTGAGCATATTTTGCGGTTTATTAGGCACTGTGACATGAAATGGGGGATTTTATAACTTTGTGCAAATAACTTCAGTATATCAAAGGTCTCCATCACCTAATATTATGCTTATATGTTAAAATTGCAGACTTAGGACTGTTGGTCATCCATTACTAGTTATTTTCCTTTGTTATTATCACCATCTACAAAGTGCATCTATGAATGTAAAGTTTTTTATATGATTGTATTTTAAGTTTCATTTGATTTGCTAAATCATTATTTTATACACGACAATGCTTATATACATAATCTAAATTTGTTGATGCATTGTAATGTGTTAGCTCTAAGGCCTCTTGTAATTAAATACCTGTTTTTAGAGCTCAAAAATCATGAGGAGGCATCCAACTCAACTATAACCACCAGCTCTTTCATCATCCAAGCTCTATAGTTGTGACATGTTCATGCTTAACATGTTCTCCAGTGGCAAGTCATGTGGGGTGATTTCCTGCAAGAAGGAAAAAAATATTATACCACGTCAAGGAAAAGAAGCATATAGTTTTTTTATGAAAACAATGCCTTAGATAGTATTGTGAAAGGAATGACTCACTGTACATTATACAATATTGAGCCAAAAAATAGCTCCTTCCAGGGCTTCCTAAA
Organism: Pinus albicaulis; assembly: GCA_034641835.2. Classification (NCBI taxonomy): domain Eukaryota; kingdom Viridiplantae; phylum Streptophyta; class Pinopsida; order Pinales; family Pinaceae; genus Pinus; species Pinus albicaulis. The sequence continues at coordinate 381,699,334 of CM076576.1, read as the reverse complement.
ATAGCAGAATATAAAAAAAACAAATAACTGTCTACAAGGCTTTTTATTCTCCAATTAATGGTAAGTATCAATGATATTTTAAAGGTTCATAACATCCCAAGGTGGAATATACAAAAAAAAATAACTATATACAAGGCTTTTTATCCTCCAATTAATTGTAAGTATCAACAAGATTTTAATGGTTCATAACTTCCCAAGGTGGATATGTTTCACTTCCTTTTAATAGATTGCAAAAAGGAAGGCAGCATACCTACACCGAGCAAAGGTGCAAAAATAATTACAACAAAGAGAAAAAAATGGAGCACAACGAATGAGAAAATTGCATCCAAGAATGTTCTTAAGAGTAGATACATTGAGATAGGTGTTGTTGTCACAGAGGTGGCTTATTATAGGCAACCTTAGTTCTTCTCTTTTAATTATCAACCCGAGGTAAGTCTTCTTATTTCAAGTGTGTCAGCACAATATATGCGAGTGAGATCAACTGATAGTTACTCTATGCTATTTATGAGAAAGGATTATCTAGTCTCAATTAAGTTAAAGAAAAATGGTTTGGTGGGTTATGGCTAATTATTCTATCTAGCGTAGGAAAGAGAAACTTATGTTTGAAAAACATAATGACGGTTTGAACAACAACCTTAATGATTTGAACAACAATCTAAATGAAGTGAACAACAATCTAAATGAAGTGAGCAACAATGTAAATGAATTGAATTAGCAATCACTTGTATAATTTTGAAATGTAATTCTCTTTTTAAACTAACTAATTGACATTAATCAACAATTGGATGCCCTACTGCATTGAAAGAACAATTTAATCTACAGAGGCAAGTAACATCAAACAATAACTATTCTACGATTTGTAACTCGATTGCGAAGGCATTGGAAGAACCAGAAACATTTACTGGTGATGAAGCATTATGAAAAAATAGAAAATACGAATCTGATTATTCTAAATCAAGGAACAAAAATTCTAAACATCTCTGAAGAAAGAAAAAATGTAACTTTATTGAGTGAAAATTTCTTTACAACTGCATCAGGTAACTAAACATTGATTCTTCACTAACACACAATATGGAGATTGGTGAGAAATTTCTAGGGGTTACACCCAGACGACCAGAAGCTCTAACGCAGTGAAAACCTCAGAAGATAATTGTTCAAAACATCAAAAACTCTTTATTACATCAAGGGATACCAGAGGAATACAATTAGGAAGTTTGGTTCTGATGCATTGATTACAGAAGGAATTCCCTATCCCTGTTCGACCTATTATCTAGTCTGTCGCTCATCCTTTTAAGAGCATTTTCATGCAATGGGATAGTATTTTCCAAATGACAGCCCGCTGCGTGTGGCTTTCATTTGAGTTCTCGAGCTCGAATCCATCTATTTATCTTCTGCCAGCTTCCAGGAGTTACTAAGATCCCATACATTTGTGTATGTCGGTTGTCTTCCATTTACCTTTGGTTCAACTGCTCTACCTTCCTGCATACGGAGATTGAATAAGTAAATTTTACATTATAGAAATATTCCTTTTGTCGCTAGCACAATTGCTCTTGTTTTCGTAAAGTTTTCCTTTCTTTTATCATTAAGACGAGGAAGAATTCCCAAAATTGTGACATAATTTGAAGTAATTATAGTGTGAAAACATACCTCAATTCAGGCCCAACATACTCCCCTGTTTACCTAATTGCATGTCCTCATGCAAACAAATGGTTGAGATGCAACTGCGTTAGGGAGTAGGCAGGGTAGACCTTTTCCTTGTGTGCTCTGAAATCCTATTTTTGCCTCATGATTGCAAAGGCAGTGCCTATGCATCCTTATGGTAATTCATAATTATGATTATAGTCCTCAGGAGGATACTAGAGTAGAGGGCTTCTGTATCTACATCCTAACCATCTAGGCCCCATGCCAAATACCAGGTTACTGTATGAGAAGAATCTGGAGGTAGCAGCCTTGAAATTCCTGTAGCGAAATGGCTCCATATTCTTTACGTTGTTCGTGGAGGCCATCCATATTTGTTTAGCTACCGCCAAGGCTACTTATCTAATGTCCTTAAAGTATTCCCGTCCATTTTCTATGATGTCCTTATGGATGGGCCCTAGCGTACTCCCTACACCTTTCCTTCGCATGAAGTTCTTGTGCTGGATAAATAGTTGCAGGGGTTTTGTAGGTTCTCCTCTGACACACAAGTCTAGGCCATGCTCTCTCTTTTGGAAGATGTTATAGGCCTTGGCCCACTTATTCTGGTTCTTAGCAAATGAGAGGAAGGCTTGGAGCTGAACATCCCCAATAAAGGGACTAGGATTGTTGTCTGTGTCTTCTTCTAGAAAGAAATTATGCATGTAGAGTTCACATAGAAGGTGTTGGACCTGTTCATCTTGATTGTTACAGTAGTGGACAAAATCTTCTATAGTCCTGAAAGTTGTAGACATCCCTGCCCTGACGGCCTTGACTTTCAACAGTGAATATCGTTCTATTAAGAAGAGGACCTAGTTTGTGGCTAATGCCTGATAATACATCATTATACAGAGAAAAAATTGTAGTTATTTGTTTCTTGGTTTTCTCCACCTGTTCGCGTGCCATTTTTACCTTTTCCTGTTCCCCTCTAAGCTGGGTAAATGTTTCGTCTTCTGTGTAGGAGAGGTCTGTGAATTTATTTAGTAGTGCTTAATATTCTTGTGCTGGCACCACCTTCTTCCTACATTGTGCTAGCTCATGTTGTGCTTACACCAGTTCATGATGCAATTTCTGATTAACAACTTTCTCTACCAAGTGGGCATAGGCAAGGGCTTCCTCTGTTTGGTTCCCCTTCTCTTTTGTGACTTTCTGCTCAGTTTGTGTAGAAGCTTCAATGGTGTTTGCTAGTTCTATCTGAATTTTAGCCTCAGTAGTGTCTGATTGGTCAGTTTGAATCCTAGTATTAGCAGTATCAGTTATGTTGGTCTGCATCTCAACTTCTGTAGTAGTTACCAAGTTGGTTTTCATCCCTGTCTCAACGGTGTCAGCTAAGTCAATCTGTATCTCAGCTTCGACAGAGTTTCTCAAGTTGGAAATCAATTCTATTTGAGTTCCTGCAATGGTGGTTTCGTTCTTTGGATTTCAGGCCCTTATTTCCTCCTTTAGTTGTTTTCTTAGATATTTCACCATTTCCTTTAATATTCTGTAGGCCCTGCTCAATTTCTTAATCTTCTTTTCAGCTGAATTTTCACCTGTCCTGGTTTCTATAGGTGGTGGAGGAGAGATATTCCCATTTTCAGGAATGGTGTTTCCAACCTCAGGGTTGCCTGTGATGTTGTTTCTTATTTTATCTTTAGAGTTTTCTTCTGTATAAGGGTCCAGGCTGGTTGCGGCAGTGCTACCTCCTGGTATCAAAGGGAGTGTTTCTGTGCTCATGTTTTGCTCCACAGGGACAGTGTCACCTGACTAATTTTCTGATTCCATTCTCTCCTTTGCCTACACTTCACAATACACCTCATAATTCTCAAGAGGGGATAGATAGCCATCGTCCTGTGGTTCCTCTTGGTGAGGTAGGACTTCAGTGTGACCAGAACTGCTGGCAGTGGCAGACTTAACTAAAGGTTTCGATGTAGCAGGGTTAATAAAATTGTCCTAGGCTATCTTTTTTTTATCTAACTCATGCATGATGACTAATTTAATTAACCTATGGTGACTGACTACTGCCTAAGGGTTTTTGGCTCTTCTCAATTGAACAACAGTGCCATGCAATATAGAGTTTAATAATGCAGGTAGATTAACTGAAATATTTTGCTTAAGTACACTAAAAGTTTAAGCTGACGAGGTCTTACCACGTTTTGACATCCGTCACATGCAATGAACCTTTGGATGAATACTATCAATTCCTGCCATGGTTGGTGTAGAGAGGTAGGGTTAATCCCTTTCCCTTTTCGCTCTAATGGCTCCTCCGGATCCTGATATGCTGCTATTGCCTCTTGTAGGAGGAGATGTTTCTCTATCCATATTTCTCCTCCTGCTGGTATTTCGGAGACTCCAACAATAATTTCCTCTGTGACTGGTATAATTCGACCCTTGATTTTGGTCTAACCTTCTAGCATGTTTTGCAGAAACTCAATTTCAATTTCTGTATCAAATCCCTGTAATCAGTGTACATATGTTAGCTAGCCGGCTCGCTGGAGGACGACACTAGCTATATCTGAAATTGGAAAGTTTGTAGGCTCGTTTCGAAGGGAATTCCCCCCCATAGTTGGTTTGCTTTTCCTGGGTCTCTTCCTTTGATTGTATTCTTTCTCAGCTCTGTTGTTTCGTATGAATGTTGTATGCAAGAGAAAGAGAGATTACAGTTCTGTGTAGGTAACTTCGTGCCTTAATTGCCATATTCCTCTGGTCTTATCGATGTATCTAACGGGATTTGGAAAAAAAATTCACATGCTTTCTAATTTAAGGCTAATTACACCCCCTCCCTCTAAGTAAGGGCACCCACGTCCTCAAGTACAAGAGGGATTTGGCCAATCATGAATGCGAATGGGGGAATGTCAAGATTTGGTAATAAAAACCTGTACGTGAAGGAGAAGGTCATGTCTTTCAAGCTTCAGGGGGTTGAATAATTACGAGCATACACAGTGTAAAGGTCAGATTTGGAAGTTTTTGTATAATTGCATCTTGTGCGGAAGTGACTGGAAAGGGAGAGGGAATAGTATAACCATTATTACGATATGATGTCCTTCTTCAATGAAAATTTATGATGGAAGCAACACTGAGTGGAGTAATGATTGGTGCTATCATCCCGAGGTTCAAATATGTAAGCATATCTCTATTTAGTTATTCATGTGGTACATTATAATTATCACTAATTCGAGTAATAGCTTATGGACGAAGAATGGAAGATAAGGTGTATATAAGAGTAATTGGCTATTGATGAAGCATACTTTCATACCATAAGCGGAGCCACTGCTACCAACAGGTGTTCATAGCCTCGACAGGGTTTCCTTTTAACCTAAAATAATGAGCCGGGATCCTTATGTGAAAATAGTTATTCTGCCCATTTTCATGAAGAGGTCACCATGTTGGTACAATAGCGAGATAACCATAGTGCCACTCACTAGAGTTGTAGCAAAGTGATTAGGCCAGCTTGTGATGAGACCTCCTCTCCTTCAAGCAGAAGGTCGTTACCCTGGTGTGGTGGCCATTCTGGGCATGTCACTTGTTAAGATCTTATGAACATGGTAGGTTGGCTCATGATGAGACCCCCTATCCTCTCTTGAAAGTTTGCATGTAAGTACAATAGTTCTTTTTGAATCAATACATTTTGATTTATAAGGAGGTCACTGTGCTGGTATGGTAGCCAGGTAGTCATAGTGCCATTCACTAGGATTGTAACAAAGTGATTAGGCCAGCTCGTGATGAGACCTCTTGTCCTTCAAACAGATAAGAAGGTCATTACCCTGATGTGGTGGCCATTATGGGAATGTCACTTGTTAAATCCTTATGATCATGGTACACTGGCTTGTGATGAGAACCCCTATCCTCTTTAAAAATTTTGCATGAATGCATAATAGTTGCTTTTTCTACATGAAAGGAGGCTCATTAACTCCTTAAGAGTTAGGGATGGTGAGAGAAGTAAAAGAATGGAAATACAATTAATACCCTTTATTCCCATTTGTTCATATTAGAGGAAAATACTACTCAAATAGTGCAAAAAGATATACCATCATAAGGTCAAGTATTATATGAAAATATATTTGAACTAGGGAGGACTTAGCCTTTAATTTCATGCATGTACAATGTTAGCTTCCTGTTTAGGGATTATAGTGCCAATGATTTATCATATTGGTAATTTTACTGTTCCCCTCTCTTCTTTAACTGCCATTCCCTACTCATGGATGCCTTTTATAGCTTGGTGTGGTTTAGGGAAGTGGTGATGGATAAGGGGGATAATAGGATGTAAAGACAAGGTTATTTAATTTGAACACCAGTTGTTCAATAGGATTGAGCATCAGATGTTTGGAAAGTTTGACTGGCAGGGAAGAAATAAAAACGCAAATTCAGCTGTTCAATCCATTTGAATAGCAGTCGTTCGAGGATTGAACAACAGTCATTCAATAATTGAACAACGGGGAACATAAGAATGAAAAAACATAGTTTTTCAATTCGATTAAAAAATAACCATTCCAGGATTGAACAAAAACCATTCACTAATTGAACAGTGGGAAGAATAACAATGCAAAAATACGACTGTTCAATCAGATTGAACAACAGGAAAAGTAAAAATGCAAAAACATGACTGTTCAATCTGATTTAACAGTAGCCATTCAAGGATTTAACAACAACCGTTCAAGAATTGAGCGACAGCTGTTCCAGGATTGAACATCAGGAAAAATAAAAATGCAAAAACACGGCTATTCAATATGATTGAACAACAGTCATTCAAGGATTGAACAACAACCGTTCAAGGATTGAACATCAGGAAAAATAAAAACGCAACTCACAAGAGGATGAGAAGAAAAAGAGAAAAGAAGAAATTTTTTTTTGGGAGTATCAATAGTGTACAACAAAATAAGACATTTATATACATTATTTACAAATGATGTTAGTAAAACTCTCATGTACTTGATTTTGTGGGGTTGTAACCCCCTTGTGTCATAACTTGAATGGTGGAATCGTTTTGTACCTGTTGGAAAAAATATTATTTCGAGAGAGGTTTGTGATAGAGGTGCACTCTGTGTTCATTAACTCGAAATGTTGAACCATACCCATATATGGTGGTCAAGGTGAGTGTGCTATTGTTGTGTACTTCCTGAATCTCATATGGACCAAGCCACCTTGTTTGTAGTTTCCCTAGAAAATCTTGGAATATGAAGTCATAAAGGAGTACCCAATCTCCTTTTTGGAATACCTTCTTCTTGATGAGGTTGTCATGCCACTTAGCTCCTTGTTGTTGAATGATCATTGTGCGTTGTAGGGCTAGTAGTCATATTTCCTCTATTTCATTTATTTGTTGGAGTCTTCTAGTTTGGGATTCTGTTAAGTCCAGTCCTACCTTCTAGGTTGTTCTCAGTGTTTTGATTAAGAATTCAATAGTGAAGATAGGTTCTCTCCGAAATACTAGCTAATATGGTGAGTATCCAGTGGTGTTTCACCAGGTTGTACGATAATCCCATAAGGATTATGGTAATCTACTGGTCCAGTCCTGGCGATGTGGTACTAGAGTTTTGGTAAGGATTGCTTCTAGGACTTTGTTGGTGCTTTTGACTTTCCCATTTGCCTACGGGTGGTAAGGAGACGTAACTCTATGGATGATATGGTGATTCCTTAGGGTGGTTGTAATTTTATTACCTATGAATTGTGCCCCCCCATCGGTTATCACTTCTCATGGCCAAACCGTATCACATGAACAATTCAAAAAGAAACTTAATCATCAATTCCTCCATTGCTCTTGACAAGGCCACTTCTTCTACCCATTTGGTTACATAATTTGTGGAAACCAATATGTAGACTTTCTGGTTTGATGGTGGGTTGAATGGCCCAACAAAGTCCAGCGCCCAACGTTCGAATGGTTCTACCACTAATTCTCATTGTAGAGGCATTTCATTAGCTTGGCCTAAGAAGTGCATTCTTTGGTAGCTATCGCAGGCTTGGATATATTTTTTTGTGTCTTTGAAAATTGTAGGCCAATAATAGCCTAATTGTAATAGTTTATGTCATGTTCTATGTTCTGCGAAATGGCCACCACAAGGTTCATCATGACAGGATCGTAAGATGTCATACATTTCATCCTCTCTGATGCATCTGTGTATGTGCATGTCGGCCTCTATATGGAAGAGGTATACACCGATCCAGGAGAACCTTGCACTGCATTGTATAATCAGTTTTCGTTCCCTTGATTTTAAATTTTTGGGTAGATTCCTTACTGCCAAGTAATTTGCGATGTCTGCATACCATGGCGTTTTTACTGCTACAACAAACAAATGTTCATCAGGGAACTGATCATCAACTGCTAGCCTATAGTCTATCTTGGGAACCTTAGACAGGAAGTTTGTGGCCACGTTTTCCTTTCCTGGATGATCTTTGATTGCTATATCGAATTCGTGCAATAACAAAAACCAACGAGTTATTCCCCCATTCGTGATTGGTTTATTGGCTAAATATCTAATGACAGAGTGGTCAGTATATAGGAGTACTTGATAACCAGTAATATAGTGCCTAAATTTATTAATAGCATAAATGACAGCTAGGAACTCCTTCTCGGTCACAGTATAATTTAATTCAGTAGGAGTGGGGTTTTTGCTGATATAATAAATGGATTAAGGTTTTTTGTCTTCTTCTTGAGCAAGGACTGCTCCTACTACTGTGTTAGATGCAAGATGTGAAAAGGTAGTTTCTATTTAGGTCCTCATAGAATCGATGCTATTGAGACTAGTTTCTTCAAATCTGCAAAAGCAGTGTCACATTTATCAATCCAATGGAATTCAACATTTCTAGTTAATGCATACAAAGGTGCGGCTATTTGTGAGAAATTATTTATAAATCTGCGGTAATATCCTGCATATCCCAAAAAGCTGTGTACCTCTTTTTATGTACGAGGTGTAGCTAATAGAAGGATTACCCCTATCTTAGCTGGATCTACCTTTATTCCAGCTGCAGAAATGTAGTGACCTAGGATCACTCCCTCTGTCATCATCATGTGACATTTTGCATCGCTTAGACATAGCCTAGTAGCAATACATCGCTCCAACACGTTTTCTAACATTTCTAATGCTTGATCGAAGTCCTCCCCATATGGTGTGAAGTCATCCATATAAATCTCAAGCCCTTCATTTATTAAGTTAGAAAAAATGCTGATTATGGCTCTCTGAAATGTTGATGGGGCATTACATAATCCAAATGGTAGAACCCTGTAAGCAAAAGAATCCCACGGGTAGGTAAAGGTTGTCTTATCTTGATCTTCGAGAGCTATTTGGATTTGATTGTAACCATTGAACCTGTTAAGGAAGGAAAAGAACTGCTTCCCTGCCAGTGTGTCAAGGACTTGGTCAATGAAGGGGAGGGTGAAGTGGTCTTTGTGTGTTGCTTTATTCAATTCTTTGTAATCTACATAGATTCTCCATTTCCCATTATTTTTAGGGACGACTACCAGAGGGGAGACCCATTTTCTGTCTTTAATAGGATAAATGAAATTTACATTTGATAGTTTTTGCATCTCCTCTTTTACAATTTCTTTTAAGTGCGGGTTTAGCCTTCACTGAGGTTGTCTAATGGGATGTGCTTCCTTATTGGTATAGATGTGGCGGGTGCATAGCTGTGGGTCTAAACCCTTCATGTCTGGGTAATCCCAAGAAAATGCCCCTTGATATTTCCGAAGGACTTTTATGAGCTTTTGTTTTTGGTCATCATCCAAATTACCATTAATATTTAGAACCTTTCCTAGCTCAATCTCAATAGGTATGTTGTTACGTACAACGGTTGTGGGAATATGTTGATCCTCAATGTCTGCCACAAGATCCTCTTGAGTTTCGTTTTCAAGGACTGTTTTCAACATTTGGCATTTTAAATTCTCAGATGTGGGTGGATGATTCATAAAATTGTTGATTATATCATCTTTGGTTTGATCCTTAAATTTGAGAGCTTGTACTAGTGTCAGAGGTGGACAAATATTTTTCTCCCAATATGTACATGGATGCTTGTGGATTTTTATTGTGGGTAAGCTTGGTTCAGCAGGTGGATAAATAATGATATTTTTTATAGAATCCCCTCTAGTGATGGCATGCTGCCTGTTCAGCAGCCTATGTAAGCATCGGCTGTGGGCAACCAAGGTCACCCGAGAATGAATGGGTGCCCGTCCATTCTGTTATTTGGATTAATAACTAAAAAATTAGTTGGGTATTACCATGAGTCCACAGAGACCGGGATGTCCTAAACTATTCCTTATGGTCTAATAACAGACCTATCAGCCAATTGCAACAGTGTAGCCATAGGTTCTAAGGCTGATATGCCCATTTTTTCGCAGGCCCTTGTAGTTAGGATGTTAATGGCTTCCCCTAGGTCGACCAATGTGTTTGGGAATGAGTGACCAGAGATTTGTACAGTCACAATGGGATTTCCTGGGTCCTCATATTTCACGAGTGGTTCGTTACCCAGCAATAAATTGGATAGCGTCCCTACCACATGAACGGTGGGTGCAACCCTTGTTTTCTTTACTTGTTTTTTTACACATAGCTCTTTAATTGTATTGGCATGGATGGGAATGTATTGGATGGCCTGGAGAAGAGGAATTTTGATACAAAGGTTCCTCAAATCCCCCAGGATGTCAAAATATGGAGAGATTATCGGTCTGGGTAGAATTAATCTCCTAGGGAATGGAGGTGGAGACATCCTACGTTCTTCAGGCCCTTGTTGGTGGAACGTTTCTTTATCTTTACCTACCTCCGTCCCTGTTATATTTGCTTGGCCTAGCTCTGTTGAAGTCTCAATTCGGGACTGAGGTGGAGTCGTGGCTTCTACAAGTAAGATAGTACGTCCCGATCTCAACCTTAGTTCATTGCACTGTTTCTATTCAATGCGAGAATCTAGATTCTCTATGATCTGACTTAGTTGAACTGGCTTGTTGTTGGGATTAGAATTGGGTTGAGCTGGCAATTGAGGGCCTATGGTAGGCTATGGGTTGTGCTGGACTGGGCATGATTGTGGTAGCATAGGTTGATTTTGGGTCCTTGCTCCCATTAGTAGGTTGGTCATTCCCATGGGTCACTGCCAATTCCAATTAGTGTTTTGAGGAGGGGGGTTTGGCCACTAGGTTTCATATGGAACATTTTGCCAATAAGGGGGAGAACAAGGAAATTTTGGTCAATTATTCCCTGATGAGGGTTGTATAAGCCAGGGTGGTATAGGAAACAACTGGTTTGGCCACGTAGAAAAAGGATTTAGAGTCTGCCAAGCCATTGCAGGGCTTTGCTGGTTAAACTATGGAGAAGAAAAGAATTGCGGCAGGTCTTGAGGGATACTTGGTCGAGCCTGCCACTATTGACACTGATTCATTAGGTAGATTGGTTCTGTCTCCTCCTCTGCTTCCTTCTAAACTACTTTAAACCTGGGAAGTGAAGGGCATTGGTCCATTGTATGATCCTTAGTGCAGATGGCACAGGTCTGAACCATATCTAAGGGGCATTCCCTTTGGTTATTCTTCTTTTGACATCGTGGGCAAAAGACAACCAAGTTCTATTCTACAATAGCTTGTTTCTGCTTGGCTTGTAAGACATCAAGCTGTGTCGCCAAAGTACCCAAAATGTCAGTTTTGAAATCTTCCAAAAGATTTCCAAACTCTGCTCTAGTTACGTTTCAATTAAACTGCTTAGGATATATTTTCATAGAATCACGTCCATTTGGCCGATTGCGCGGACTACCCCAGGAGCATATAATGCACAACGAAATAATCTCATCATATTCTTCCTAGTAAATATCTCCTTTTCCCATTATGTTAAATGTTTCCACCCATTCTTCTTTCATTTCTTTAATCATTATGGCTTTTAATATGTCCTTGGACAGCGTGGTATAAGGAGACATTTGTAAATTGTATTGAAATATCTCTATGTACTCTTCTAATGTTTCATTGTCTTTTGTAGACATATTGAAGATTTCATATTTTAGATCTCGGGTCCGGCAATAGTCTTGGCACTTGGTAAGGAAAATGTTCTTCATTTGGTCCTAGTTATTAATAGTTCCCCCACCTAATCCCATGAACCAGTGTAGTACCATTCCCTTTAAGGTAGAGGGAAATAGCTTTAGTTTCTGAGGATCAGTGGTGTACTCATATCCCCTACATAAGACATCAAATTCGATCAGGAATGCATCAGGATCTTCCGTGGTCAATCCATGAAAGCTGGGAATGTTGTGAAAGGGAATGGGTTTCATAGGGGCATTTTCAGCATGATCAGCAATGGCGTATTCCAATTTTGATGTCTGCCTCTGATTTTGGTTTTGATTATTTTCCATTTAATCAAAGAGGTGCCAAAAATCTTCGCGGATTTCTTGATCCGGAGGAGTAATCCTAGTGGGCTTGGGAGCCGAATGCGGTGGAGGTTTTACAGTGCTTCCCTGATCTGGGATCTTGAGTACCTCTCTCTTGACCACTCTTTCAAGGGATTTAAGCTCTGATGTTTCTATTTGAATTCCACCACTAGTTTCTCCTTCCCCTTCCTGTAAGTTGCAAGAACCTCCCTCTCTTGAAGGGTCAGTGCCTATATGATCAAAAGTCTAAAGGTTTCTCTCAGACCCTTCTGTCTCACAGTGAATCTTGGCATAGGCTGCAGATGGTGAGGCTGCTGCCTGAGGGAGTGTAATAGGACTTTGAATGGAAATAGTTCTGGGTCCTACAGATGCATGAGATTCAACTTTCTTAATGATTTCATCTATATATGTTGTTCTTCCAAGGATCATTATTCCTTTGCATTGTGAAGGTTTTTGCGAATGATTTCAGATTGTTTCTATCTTTTTCTTCCTAGTCATAAAACAAGAGCACCTATTCTACTGGTCTTTGCACAATTTGCTAGAAAGCGGGCTAGAGGGCAAGCATGTTGCTTGTCGGTAGGTAGGTTCTTACCTATCATTTTCAATACCCAATTCTTCATAGCAACAGAGAAAGATGAATAAAGGATATCACTCTTAACACACTCCCCAACAACGATGCCAAAATGTTGGTGTCACAGAGGTGGCTTATCATAGGTGACCTTAGTGCTTCTCATTTAATTACCAAACCAAGGTAAGTGTTCTTATTTAAAGTGTGTCAGCACAGTATATGCAAGTGAGATTGACTGATAGTTACTCTATGTTGTTTATAAGAAAGGATTATCTAGTCTTAATTAACTTAAAGAGGAATGATTTGGTGGATTATGGCTAATTATTCTGTCTAGCTTAGGAAAGAGAAACTTATGTTTGAATAGTAGAATGACGGTTTGAACAACAACCTTAATGATTTGAACAACAATCTAAATGAAGTGAACAATGATCTAATTGAATTGAACAACAATCTAAATGAATTGAACAGCAATCTAAATGAATTGAATCAGCAATCACTTGTATAATTTTGTAATGGAATTATCTTTGTAAACTAACTAATTGACATTAATAAAAAATTGGACACCCTAATGTGCTGAAAGAACAATTTAATCCGTAGAGACAAGAAATATCAAACAATAACTATTATACAATTTGTAACTCGATTGCAAAGGCATTGGAAGAACCAGAAACATCTATTGGTGATGAAGCATTACGAAAAACCAGAAAATACAAATGCAATTATTCTAAATAAAGGAACAAAAATGTTAAACAGCTCTGAAGAAAGAAAAATTGTAACTTTATTGAGTGAAAAGTACTTTACAACTGCATCAGATAACTGAACATTGATTCTGCACTAATGCATAATATGGAGATTGGCGAGGAACTGCTAGGGGTTGGGCCTAGACCTCCAGAAGCTCTAATGCAGTGAAAACCTTAGAAGATAATTATTCAAAACATCAAAAACTCTTTATTACATCAAGGGATACCACAGGAATACAATTAGGCGGTTTGGTTTTGATGTGTTGATTACAAAAGGAATTCCCTATCCCTATTCAATCTGTTATCTAGTCCATCCCTGGTCCTTTTAAGAGAATTTTCACGCAATGGGATAGTATTTTCCAAAAGACAGCCCGCTGCACATGGCTGTCGTTTGAGTTCTCGAGCTTGAATCCATGTGTTTGCCTTCTGCCAGCTTTTGGGAGTTATTGAGATCCCATACGTTTGTGTCTGTTGGTTGTCTTCCATTTACCATTGGTTCAGCTGCTCTGCCTTCCTACATACGGAGATACAATAAGTCAATTTTCCATTATAGAAACATTCCTTTTTTCACTAGCCCAATTTCTCTAGTTTTCGTAAATCTTTCCTTCCTTTATCGTTAAGACAAGGAAGAATTCCCAAAATTGTGACATAATTTAAAGTAATTATAGGGTGAAAACATACCTTGTTTCGAGCCCAACAATAGGCATAGGTAGAAAATTTGTGGCTCCTTGCGTCAGCTTCTTGGAAGAGCCTGTGACATTACTTTGATAGATCTAACGTTAATAGAGTGGCGATGGCAACCTAGGGAGTTTGGTGGACCAGGGAGTTTCATGCCAAGTTTGGTGGCCTAGGGAGTTTTGTATAGAGTGGTAGCCTTAGGTATTTAAGAAACTGGTGTGAGGTAAAATTTATCCATGTAAAAAATAATAAGTATTTCAAATATATAATTTACATGCTTGTTTTATTATATATATATATATTTCAAACATTTATATAAATCAACAACAAATGTTTAATGGGCCCATATGGTGTAGAGCAGTGGGTGATGGGGTGCACGGTTAAGGCACTCCATGTGGAAGGTTACCAAACTACAAAAGAATAAAGAAAAAAAAAACAACAAATGTTTAATGATAATAAAATTTTTAATTGAAAATAATGCTACAATATATTTATTATTGTAAAAAATATGAGTGCATAATTTAATTCATATTAAAGTATTATAATTTTTAAATTGTAATATATTATAGGAGAAAAAGGAAAAAGAAAAGAATAATCTAAATTGTAATATATTATAAGAAAAATAGAGAAAAATAAGAATAATTTAGATTATAAAATATTATAAGAAAATAAGAAAAAAATAAGAATAATTTAAATAATTTAAAATAATTTGGATTTATCTTAAACATAGATTTATCAAAAGCTTAGAGAAGATGAAATCTCTAAATCTCTTTATAAATGCGAAATTTGATAACAAATTTATACCTTAATAAATTTTATATCTATAATTTGTTTAATAAAACCATATTTAACATAAATCTAAACTTATTTATAATATAGAAATTTGGGAAATATGATTATCATATTACAAAGCTCCCTGCTCACAAAATCTGAATTTTATTCTAATTATAATGTTACATAGCATCCATTACTTTCCCACGAAAATCCACTTCAATTTTGTGAGCTATAATCTTTTCACTGCTGCGTTGCATTGTGTTTGAATTTAATTTACCTGTAGAAGATTGGTGTGTTTAGTGCGATTCTCGTAAAGGCAAATTTAATTTACGTGTAGAAGATTGGCGGTCTTCAGTGCAATTCTCGGAAAGGAAAGTTTTCTACAATACGTAGGTTTTT
The DNA here is from genome assembly GCA_034641835.2 of Pinus albicaulis. Classification (NCBI taxonomy): domain Eukaryota; kingdom Viridiplantae; phylum Streptophyta; class Pinopsida; order Pinales; family Pinaceae; genus Pinus; species Pinus albicaulis. Next base: position 381,684,199 of record CM076576.1, on the reverse strand, counting down.
AGTGAAATTGAAATAAATATTGCAAAACGTCTGAAACAACAATCTACAATTCCACTGGCTATGTTTTATAATAAAATGGTGAATATTTACAATGTGCAGGGTGATGAGGTATAACTTTGATCCCCTCACCAAATCTAATGCATCAACAATAAGATTTCAACTGGTTTTTTTATTTAAACATTTTACAATAAAATGGTGAATATTTACAATGTGCCGGGTGATGAGGAATAACTTTGATCCAATCACCAAATCTAATGCATCAACAATAAGATTTCAATTGATTTTTTTATTTTGGTAAAAACGTTTTAATGGCGTTATTTAATTTACGAGAGACTTATTTAGTTATGCCACTTGACCAATTTTAAGTTTGTTTGGCCTAATAGCTAAGTCATACAATAAGTACACCTCAGATTAACAACAGCGAAAACAGATAGTAAAATCGATGCTTTCTATGCCCACATATAAAGCTGATAGTAAAAAGTAATGTACCGCTTCAAGTAGTTGAGATGCTGATTTTAGATATTTTAAATTGAAAAATATCGTTGATATTACTGGATAGAGTGTCATAAGATAGAAGAAAATGTATTAAAGAAAATTGTTTTAACATTGTTGAGATGCTGATTGTAGATATTTTAAATTGCAAATATCATTGATATTACTGGATAGTGTGTCATTTTTAACATCGTCGGTCTGGAAAAGTTCAGTAAATTGTCTACAAAGGATATGTGCAACACTCTTTGCAAGACTGAAAGATAAGCAATTTTTATATAGAGAAATATTGAATAGCCCACATGCTTCGAAATTGGCCAGAAATTATCTTTGCAACAGTTTCTCCACAAACCCAAAGGTAAACAAACTCTTTGTAAACAAACCCTTTGTATATTAAAAAGATTGAAAATTGGCCAGAAATTATCTGTGCAACACTTTCTCCACCAACTCAAGAAGTCAACAAACTCTTTGTGTATTAAAAAGATTGATTAGAAAATACAACAAATATATTATTGAAGACGTGATTTCCGTATGTGTAAAACTACATTTTTTTAACTATTTTAAATTCATTTCAAAACCATCAATTAAAAAAAATTCGAAATTCATCGACTTACATTTTGAACGGAAAACTATCCATTACAAGTTCATCAAGTTACATTTGACAAGCACTAAACTACCATGCAAAATGTTACACAAGCATTCTTTTCTCCTCTTTTCCTGGATAACAACTATTTTTCCTATTCAGTCAGATAATTGGGTGAGCACAGAAGTATCTTCGTCTAGGAAGCATTAGTATTGGACGGGCATGGTACCTTTCTCATTCACTCTACAGGAATTTTCGATTCACTCTGCATGGATTATGGAGATTATCTTTTATTTATGATTGAAAAACACCAAAAGTATGGTCATGAAAAAATAATGAAATTTCTTTTATACAATTTAGTGGATTTTTTTTTGAAATTTTGTTGCAATTGTGGAGCTTCAAAATTTTAGTACCAGATCACTTTTCTTGTTAATTTTGAAGCAAATCTTTTTAAAAAATTTGAGTTTAAATTGTTTAATCTACATAATTCTAGTGCTTCACGGATTTTCAATGGTGTTAAATCCATTTATGCATTAAAAAATCTATAAGTTCCACCATAAAAAAACATGATTAATCACTTTTACATCAATTTTTTTTAGAAAAAAAACCAACAAATTTAAGATAAGAATATATTCAACATAACCTAACACTTAAATAGTCAAGATAACTAAGACAAACAGGTAATCAGATTCATCCAGATAGCTTAACACATATATTTTAAAATATGTTTTAACATTCACATGCTTTACATTACATTTTTAAAAGTATATTTAAGTTTTATTAACATTCACATGATTTACATTATAATTTTCTAAAAGTATCTTTAAGTTTTATTAATTTAGAAAGATAAATGTTGGAATAAATGGAGAAAGCTAGACTTAGATGTTTGTTGTGATGAGGATAGGATTGAAACTCTACCATCCTCTTTGTGTGCAAGTCTATATGTATGATCTGTATGAAGAGACAAGTTATTTGTTTGTAGTACTTGGGTACTCTCTAGGCATCTCACCTCGAGAATCCATTTAAGTTAATATAATTCAGTGTTTAACATGGTATCGGAGATTCACGTGGAAGCTCAGTGAGTTTGTCTCTCCATAGAGAGAGCAGTGAGTGTGGATTCAGCATCAGTGGAGCAGATGTTAAATTGAATTGGTGGTTTAATCCCTGTGTGAAGAAATCAAATTGTTGTTACTCACATGGTGGATCACTGGTGCGGTGAGCCCATTACTGAGACACCTAACTCTAGCTACCTAATTTTTGGATCGGATCTCAAAGGCTGATCAGAATGGATCTCGTGTTGTGTCCTGTGGCTACTGGGATGTTGGTCCGATAACTAAGAGAAACATGTAATCATATTCATCCAGATAGCTTAACACATATATTTTAAAATATGTTTTAGCATTCACATGCTTTACATTATATTTTTAAAAGTATCTTTAAGTTTTAATAACATTCACATGGTTTACATTATATTTTCGAAAAGTATCTTTAAGTTTTATTAATTTAGAAAGATAAATGTTGGAATAAATGGAGAAAGCTAGACTTAGATGTTTGTTGTGATGAGGATAGGATTGAGACTCTAAGGTTAGATCTGAGATCCTACTATCCAGGGAGTGGTTCAAACCATCCTCTTTGTGTGCAAGTCTATATGTACAATCTGTATGAAGAGCCAATTCATTTGTGTGTAGTACTTGGGTACTCTCTAGGCATCTCACCTCGAGAATCCATTTAAGTTAATATAATTCATTGTTTAACATGGTATCATAGATTCACGTGGAAGATCAGTGATTTTGTCTCTCCATAGAGAGAGCAGTGAGCGTGGATTCAACATCGATGGAGCAGATGTTAAATTGAATTGGTGGCTTAATCCCTGTGTGAAGAAAGAAAATTGTTGTTACTCATGTGGTGGATCACTGGTGCGGTGAGCCCATTACTGAGACACCTAACTCCAACTACCCAGTATTTGGATCGGATCTCAGAGGTTGATCAGAATGGATCTTGTGTTGTGTCCTGTGGCTACTGGGATGTTGGTCCGATAACTAAGAGAAACATGTAATCAGATTCATCCAGATAGCTTAACACATATATTTTAAAATATGTTTTAACATTCACATGCTTTACATTATATTTTTAAAAGTATCTTTAAGCTTTATTAACATTCACATGGTTTACATTATATTTTCTAAAAGTATCTTTAAGTTTTATTAATTTAGAAAGATAAATGTTGAAATTAATGGAGAAAGCTATACTTAGATGTTTGTTGTGATGAGGATAGGATTGAGACTCTAAGATTAGATCTCAAAACCTACTATCTAGGGTGTGGTTCAAACCACCCTCTTTGTGTGCAAGTCTATATGTACAAGATTCTTCTATATGAAGAGACAATTCATTTTTGTGTAGTTCTTGGGCACTATCTAGGTATCTCACGTTGAGAACCCATTTATGTTAATAGAATTCAGTGTTTAACATGGTATCAAAGCTTCACGTGGAAGCTCAGTGAGTATGTCTCTCCATAGTAAGAGCAGGGAGCATGGATTTGGCATTAGTGGAGTAGATGTTAAATTGAATTGGTGGTTTAATCCCTGCGTGAATAAAGCGGATTGTTGTTAATCACGTGGTGGATCACTCATGCGGTGAGCCCATCACCGAGACGTCTGACTCCAGCTATCTAGCATTCAGATCGGATCTCAGAGGCTGATAAGATCTAAGAGGCCGATTGGATCAGATCTTGTGTTGTGCCATGTGGTTGCTGGGATGTTGGTCCAATCTCCATCAAGTTCACGCAATTTTCAGTTAAGGTTCAGCTGCCAAAAGTGGCGTAAATTATTGCTTGAAAGGCTGTAAATTTAATTTCAAGCCATTCACACTCAAATTTTATCTATTAAAGAGGTTACTACAGTATCTTTAAGATGGGTCGGTGGCACTCCCTATCACGTAGCTGATGCATGATGCTAAAATCACAAGAGAGGAGTAAGTAAGATGCGCACGATTGTGTAGATCTAGGAATCCAAAAAGGTGACATGGAGGAATTAAATTCATGGCTCTCAAATCCCTTTCTCACATGTGTATAGCAGATTGCCTCCTCTTAGCGCTAAACTGCTTGTTGGAGAGGCGCTACTCCATGTGAAGGTTAACTCATTATTTTTTACCGTATTAGACTAGATCTGTGCATGAGATCGAAGTCTCCTTCACATGTAGAGGGAGAAGCACTGACATGTGGAAGTTAATTGATAATGTTGATGTTTGTGTGTTGAGACTACGTGGAGGTTGTGAAGGCCAAACTTGGAGAACTATTTAATGGAGTTGTGAAGGCCAAGTTTGGTGGCTGATTATGTTGAAGGAAATACAACTATTATTGAAGGGTGCACTCGCGTGAGGTTGCATCAGTGATTTGCTTCAGCTTTGGTTGTGTGGCATAGAAGCCATAGTCTACAAGGTTCTATAGTTGAAGAGCTTCCAAAGGGAGAATTTTACAGCCTGCATGGTAATGGGCTTGTTGGAGTTCATTAGAGAACCAATGGGAGTCAAAAAGAAATCTGGAAGAAAGACAATGATGAACTTTTCCGATATGGCTGCACTTTTAGACATATTTGACCCTGATGATATTTTCTTCATGAGGCCTGGTGGTTTTATTAATAACCATGATTACCAAGAGATAGTATATGTTCTACAACAATGTGAGATCAAAGACTCACGAGTTGTTCCTCAGGAAGGATGTAAATAGGAACATATGGTTGAAGATCAAGAAGAACCACTAGTCGTTCTTGAGGAAGGATGTAAAGAGGAATATATTGTTCAAGATCAATTGGACGAGCCACATGAAGCTGATTGCAAAGACGTGGCAGAAGAAGAAAAATATGGAGAGAATTCAAATTATGATGATCTCAGGAATATTTGTTTATGTGCAAACGTTAGCAACAATAACAAGGAAAAAGAAACAAAATTTGAAGAGGAATTGAAGTTTCTTGAAGCATGGCTTGAAACACCATGTCTTTATGAAGTCAACACAGAAGTTAGATCCATGAACGATGAAGACAATATTGGTGACATTTAGATAATTGACACCAGAAATAATGAGAGGAAAAATTCTCCTATCTAGCCTGTCATAATTTTGAGAAGGGTGAGGATAAGAGTTCAAGCTTTCCATCATTGGGGAATAAATGAGGTGAATATATATGACTACCTCATGGCAACGAAAGCGAAGATGAAGCATCACCTTAGAATGAACAAGTATGGACTCACAAATAAAAAGACCAAAATGAAAATCTCTGTTACCATTTTTTTTTTAATGTTTTTTGTGTAAGCCTAACTGAGACTGAGACCAACAGGCATATGTTATTTTTCATTACCCTTTCTCCATTAAGGGGGAGTGTTAGAATTAATGGAGAAAGCTAAAATTATATTTTTGTTGTGATGAGGAAAGGATTGAGACTCTAAGATTACATCTCAGATCCTACTATCTAGGAAGTGGTTCAAACCACCCTCTTTGTGTGCAAGTCTATATGTATGAGATTCTTTTGTATGAAGAGAGAATTCATTTGTGTGTAGTGCTTGGGAATTCTTCAGGTATCTCACCTAGAGAACCCTTTTAAGTTAACAGAATTCATTTTTTAACAATAAATAGTTAAGTGAATATGAAAGATCTATATGACTAAACCATCAGAACAACTATACTTGTTCTTGATATACACTGTTTATCTCTACTACAATCGAGAAAGAAATAGAAACTTATTAACACAAAACAAAAAATATATCAGTTCTACATCATATAGGATGGATCTACATTGAAGCATAGCCTCAACACAACCTTTTTGAGCAAAGTAGGGGATCTTGTTATGGTGGAGATCGTAAGCTATGTTGAAATTATGCTGCTGAATGTTTCTGAATATCGTGCTTAGAAACCCACCCCGCTTGCAGATCTTAAGGAAAGGAAAACTATATCATTTGTTCCTTGCATAGGTATACGAATAAATTATTTGTTTGTAGGGCATATGTGTCATCTCCTGCAAAGTGAAACGTAATAGCTTGAAGTCAAAGATCAGGCGTAGATTTGTAACAGAGATAAAAGCTTGTATCTGTTGTTGCATTATTTGGGTCACTTGGAATGCTCGATCGAAAGTTGGCCATGAAAGGTATGTATGTTGGGCCCTCCAAATAGGTGAATGTCCTTCCAAAATCAATAAGAAGGATTCCACTTGCATCACATAGAATATCGAAAGTGTCGATGGGGATGGGCACTTGTTTTCTCGTCACAGTGATTCTAGTGAGGTTGATGTAGTAGAAGGTTGGGTTATAATGATTATAAATTAGGGGGGTGATGCCAATGCCAAGCGAGGGGCGGCCAATGTTTCCAAAGAATGAAGGGGTTTTTTGTGAAAAATTATATATGGATCCTAAGCAGTAGAAGGTGTTATTTATGGACCTTAAGATTTTGAATCTAAAAATTTATTAACATTAGTAGCAAATAGTGGTTGAATGGGTACATATTTAACCATTACAGGGTCATTTAGAATAGAAAATGAAGTTAACCTCGATTACGTTGAGGTTGGAGCATGAAATTGATGGAATTTTCTGAGTAATTCCTTAATAGAACAGAGGAAATAGAAATTCCTCTTTTACCACATAGAGCTTTAAATAAAATTAAAAACTCAAATTCCAGATAGGCAGAAACATGAAATACAAATTATATTTTATAAAACAAACTGCTCTTACAAAATAAAAACTCCTCAGAACAAGGTTCTAGATTCACTAGTTAAAATCTACAACTGGCTGCTACACACGCAGCGCTACCAAATCTGCTCTATATCTCTGTGATATGTGCAACACAGTGCTCTTACTTTGTTTTTAGCCTTCGGGCAATTACAAAATAAATTACACAACAATCTCACAACACTATTACATTATGCGCTCTGGGCATATTTATAAACATATTAAAATATCTATATATATATATATATATATATATATATATATATATATATATATATATATATATCTCACATCTATAATATATATAGCATATATAACCAAAGTAAAATGTAAATGCAAATGTACCGCGGTAATAATAAAACAAACCCAATATAAAAACATCATTGCCGTGAAAATAAAATTACATCAAAACACTTTAACATAAGGTTAAAACCTTATTCCCTTCATGCTTTTCTTGTTTATGCTTTTCGAGGGCTTCATGGGTTTTACCCCCTGACAATTCTCTTATCCCCCTGAAATCCTTTGTGAGTGGTGAAAGGTGGGCCTAGCTGAGGATGACATCAGCTGTTCCAGGGGTTTGCACTCCTCCAGCTGCTCGGGCTATGCTAACCCACCGGAATGGCTTGCCGCCTCAACTCTTAAGTGCTGCTGTGTGTTAAATGGAGTTGGAAGGGAATTTAATATGATGGTTGCTGTTGATATGAATGGAGCTTCCACCATATTCAACTTACCATCAACAATTACTTTTCCACCAGTCTTCGATCCCATCATATTTACTTTGCTGCTCTGCTGATCAATGCGAGCAGTTAGAATTAATTTCCAACACTCCCCCTTAATTTCAACTGTTGGGTTTTCCTGCATACCCAGGCATTCCCTGAAATAATTAAATATTTTCTGCGCTAATGGCTTTGTGAGGATATCAACAAATTGATCCTCTGTTATGCAGTGCTGCAAAACAATCTCACCATTGTTAACCAATTCACGTATGAAGTGAAACTTGGTATATATGTGCTTTGTTCTTCTGTGAAAAACATAATTTTTAAATAAAGCTATCGCTGAGCTATTATCGCAATAAATGGTTGTGCCTTTTTCTTTTTCTTGACACAAATATTTGAGAACTCTTCTCATGCATACTACTTGGCATGTTGCTACTGTTGCTACCACATATTCTGCCTCTGTTGTAGATAAAGCAACTACTGGTTGCTTCTTGGAAGCCCATGAGACTGCTCCCGATCCCAAATGAAACACATATCTTGATGTGCTCTTCCTATCATCAACACTTCCAGCCCAATCACTGTCAGTGTAACCTGTCAACATGAAATTTTCAGAAGAGTAGTATAAAATACCATACCCTTTCGTTCCATTCACATACCTTAGAATCCTCTTAGCTGCCTGCCAATGAGTTTCTTTCAGTATTTCCATGAACCTGGAGATTAAACTAATAGCGTGCATTATATCTAGCCTAGTTGCAGTCAAATACATGAGGCTGCCAACTATGCTCTTGTACAATGTCGGATCAAAATCCTTGCTGTTGTCTTCTTTACTCAATTTCAACCCCATTAATGTTGGAGTTACGGCTACCTTGCTGCTCTGCATGTTGAATCTTTTCAACACTTCATCAACATATTTTTCTTGGGAAATGAAAATACCATTTTCATTCTTCTCTACTTCAATTCCAAGAAAATATCTTAAGAAACCCAAATCAGTGATTTTAAATTCACTTTTCATGATTGCTTTAAAATTCACAATGAGAGATGCATCATTTCCAGTAAAAATTAAATCATCTACATATAAAACAACAATAAGAATCTTATCGTCATTCTCCTTTATGTAGAGTGTGGGTTCTCCATCACATTTCTCAAACCCATTTTCAATTAGGTAAGCAACTATCCTACTGTACCATGCTCTTGGAGCTCGCTTCATCCCATAAAGAGCTCTCATCAACTTGCATACTTTATGCTCTTGACCTTCAACTTCATAGCCTGGAGGTTGTTCAACATAAACCTTTTCTTTCAAAACTCCATTCAGGAATGTGGATTTTACATCCATATGATGAATCTTCCATTTCTGTTGTGCTACAATAGACAACACAGTTCTCACTGTTTCCATCCTTGCCACTGGTGTAAAGGTTTCGTCATAGTTTCTCCCTTGTTACTGCTTGTATCCTTTAACAAAAAGTCTAGCTTTGTGCCTTTTGATCTTGCCTTCAGCATTGATTTTGGTCTTATAGACCCGCTTAACTCCAATAACTTATTTTCCCTTAGGGATATCCACTAACTCCCATGTATTACTCTTCTCAATTGCACCAATTTCTTCATTCATTGCTTCAATCAATTTATCTTCATTTAGAGCATCTTCAAAATGAATTGGGTCATCAATATGACAATATAAATCGAATAAAGAATTTAGATCGGTATTGTTACTTAACTCTCCTTGTTCATAGATCTCACTCAGATTTCTGAATCTTGGTCTTCTTGGTGTGCTTGGAGTTCCATTTGAACTTGAGGGCGTTTCTAATCCCTGCGGTGTGCTTGGAGAAGCACCTCCTTGACTTGTCAAGGCTGTTCGAATTCCAGCTTGTGGTGTGGTTTGTTGTGCTTGCAGTGGTGGAGGAGGAGCCACCGAAGAAGGGTTATTAGCTGTTGTTCCTTATTCTTCTTCTTCATGAGATAGAATTGTCTTCAGGTTCACTGTCTTCTCTAAGCTTCCATCCCAAGCTTCATCTTCAATGAACTGCACATCTCTGCTTACTATCAATTTCTTGGTGGATGGATTATAGAGTTTGTATGCTTTTGACTCATCACAGTAGCCAATAAAGACACACTTCTTCCCCTTACTGTCAAGCTTCTTCCTTAGCTGATCCGGTATATGTGCATATGCTACACAGCCGAATACTCTCATGTGAGTGACTATTTTCTTTCGTCCACTCCATGCTTCTTCTGGAATTTTGTTCATGAAATCTTTAGTTAGGCATCTATTCAAGATGTATGTTGCGCAAGTGACAGCTTCTGCCCAATACTCATGCAGCGAATATTTTTCCTTTAGCATACTTCTGACCATGTCCAAAATGGTCCTATTCTTCCTTTCTGGAACACCATTTTGCTGAGGTGTATACCTCGTGGTAAATTTTTTTTGTATGTTATTATCTCTGAAAAAACGCAGAAAGTCTTTGGGGATGTATTCTCCACCTCTGTCAGCTCTAAGCACTTTGATATAGAGCCCACACTGCTTCTCAACAAGAGTTTTGAAGTGGCGGAATTTCTCAAACATTTCACTCTTTTGTTCCAACACATACACCCATGTCTTTCTGGTGTAATCATCAATGAATGTCAAAACATATTTGTTTCCAACAAATAAAGGTGTTTGCATCAGTCCACATACATCAGAGTGAACAATTTACGAGGGTGCTTTTTCCCTCATACACTTTTCTGTTGGAAAGCTTTCTCTGTGTTGTTTGCCCAAGATGCAGCCTTCACAAAGGCTATTCGATTTTTCAATCAATGGTAATCCCTCTACCATTCCCTTTCTGTGCAATAAATTCAAGCCTCTGAAATTGAGATGTCCAAATCTCAAGTGCCATAACCAGTTCTCATCTTTCACTTCCTCTTGAAAGACTTCTTGTGTTACAGCTACAATATTTCTTCCTTCCTTCAAATCTACTTTGAGTTTGAGAGGAAAAATTGTATTGCTGGTCATCTGCACCTCTACAATGATCTTCTTTCTTGGAGGTATGTCTCTGATTGTACACACATCATCCTTGAAGAACACATTATAACCTTTGCTAATGAGCTCTCTAATGCTCAAAATATTACATTTTAGACTAGGTACATAGTATACATTTGGCACAATCTTCTGTTCTCCATTTCTTGCCAAGATACTAACTCTGCCCTTACCCTTGATAGATATCTTACTATCAGTTCCTGTTTTTACCTCAGATTTAACATTTTCATCAAGATTGGCAATCATTACTATGTTTCCAGTCATGTGATTACTACAACCTGAGTCTAAGAACCAAACATAATCTTGTTTGTCTTGTGCTATGTTACATGTTAATAGCACAATCTTTGGGCTTTTATCTTATTCTTTTGCAAAATTAGCATTTTGCCTATTATTCATGTCATTTTTCTTTTTCCTACATTTATTGGCATAATGGCCTAATTTCTTGCAATAATGACATTGGACTTGGGATTTATCATACCTTTGTCCATGAGCTTGCTATTTTCTTGAACCTTCATCCTGGTTCTGATTGAAGCTCCTTCCTCTTGTGCTAGTAGAATTGTTTCTGCCTCTGTTTTGGCTTTTGCCTCGACCTCTGTTATTTTCTCTGCCTTGACCTCTACTTCGGCCAAAAGACATCTGAGTCTTGAATGCTTGCTCCAATGAGGAATCTGTTCCTCTGCTCAGTCTGTGTTCATGAGACATCAGAGAAGCACTAAGTTCATCCACTGTGAACTATGAGAGATCCTTTGTCTCTTCTATTGCTACCACTATAGCTTCAAACCTTGAGGGTAAACTTCTCAAGATTTTCTCTACAATCCTTCTCTCTTTAAGAGTTTCACCATGAGATCTTATCTGGGTAATCAACCCAATAACATGAGTGAAGAATGAATCTATTGTATCAGATTCCTTCATTAAGAGAGTTTCAAATTCTCTCCTCAGCATCTGCAATTTTGTTGTCTTCACCTTCTCCGTGCCTTGATAGACAGTCTTGAGAATATCCCAGGCCTCCTTAGATTTTGTTGCTGCTGCAATCCTTGGAAAAATACTCTCATGTACAGATTGAAAAAGATAGAAGAGGGCTTTGGAGTTCTTCTTCCTATTATCCTTTAACAAATCTCTTTCTGCTGCTGTCTAAGCAGCCAACATTGCTGCATTTGCAAGTTCAGGGTAGCCATTTTCAACTAGCTTCCATATGTCCTGAGAAGCAAATAAAGCTCTCATAGTTATTGCCCAATAACTATGATTCTTCCCATTGAACTGTGGAAGTTGGGGATTTGTCAGACTGGTGCCTGCTGCTGCCATCATGACTTTGTAAACCAAACAATTTCCTTGACTGTGTATATATAAAAAAAACAAGCAAGAACTTTCTTTGCTAGAGAAATCTGCTTAATAAGCTTCTTACAGCTCCTGCAGTGAAAAAATAAACTCTATTTTGTCTCACTGAGTGCCTAGACTAGCTCAGATACCATGATGGAGTTTTCTGAGTAATTCCTTAACAGAACAGAGGAAATAGAAATTCCTCTTTTACAACACAAAGCTTTAAATAAAATAAAAAACTCAAATTTTATACAGACACAGAGATGAAATACAAATTCTATTCTATAAAACAAACTGCTATTACAAAATAAAAACTCCTCAGAACAAGGTTCTGGATTCACTGGTTAAAATCTACAATTGGCTGCTACACACGCAGTGCTACCAAATCTTCTCTCTGTCTCTCTGATATGCACAACATGGTGCTCTTACTTTGTTTTCAGCCTTCGGGCAATTACAAAATACATTACGCAGCAAACTCACAACACCGTTACATTATGAGCTCTGGGCATATATATATATATATATATATATAACCAAATTAAAATGTAAATGCGAATGTACCGGGGTAATACTAAAACCAACCCAATGTAAAAAAATCATTTTCATGAAAATAAAATTACATCAAAACACTTTTACATAAGGTTAAAACCTTATTCCCTTCGTGCTTTTCTTGTTTATGCTTTTCGGGGGCTTCATGCATTTTACCCCTCGACAGTTCTCTTATCCCCACAAAATCCTTTGTGAGTGGTGAAAGGTGGGCCCTGCTGAGGATGACATCAGCTGTTCTAGGGGGGTCTCCACTCCTCCAGCTGCTCGGGCTCTGCTAACCCGCCGGAATGGGTTGCCGCCTCAACTCTTAAGTGTTGATGTGTGTTAAATGGAGTTGGCAAGGTATTTAATATGGTGGTTGCTGCTAATATGAATGAAGCTTCCACCGTCTTCAACTTACCATCAACAATTACTTTGCCAACGGTCTTCAATCCCATCATATTTACTTTGCTACTCTGCTGATCAATGCAAGCAGTTGGAATTAATTTCCAACAGGAATTTAAAACCTGATACTATAGAAAGAAACACCAATCAAACCGAGATGCATGAGAGTGGAAGAGAAAGAAAAAAAATATATATAAAAAAACTTGGATAAACAAAATTAAATTTGAAAGCTAACACAGACAATTTACTGTAGAAGTTGTGGTACTTAGTAACTGTGAACGGGGCAACGATAGGCATAGCTCAAGAGCTCACTTCACTAATTAGGGTTTGCAACACTGATCCTAGAACTCACACCCCAGAGAGAACAGGTTGCAATTAAGCAATCGTTGTAGCGAAGGAACATGGTGGATCCCCTTAATTGTATTGCATGCATCGAAACCGTAATTTCTAACTACTTCTTTCTAACTACTTTATGATCCAATGTCTAAACATATTTGGATGGTCTCACATGTAATTCAAAAGTGTGAGTGATGACAAGTTGGTTGGAGGGAAGTTCTTTTCATAGAGAAACCTCTAGAGAAACCCCTTAAGGATTAAATATATATGTATAAAAATATATCTAATTAAATATTTGGAAGTGTTATATTTAAATATTAAAATGTATTATAAATAGTGTACTTATAGAAATTAAATTGGTAATAAATATAAATAAACATTAATTTATAATAAGAATTTAAAAACTTTAAAATTTAAATGGTTATTTAACATATATATATAATTAAATATTTATAATTTATAATTTGAAATGTTAAATTTCAATATTAAAATATATTATAAATAGCATAGTTATATAAATTAAATTTCTAATAAATATAAATAAATATTAATTTATGATAAGTATCAAAACACTTTTAAATTAAAAAAAAATATAGATATTATAGTTTTATTTTAAATTATTATTATTATTATTTATTAAAAAAAATAAATATATGAACTTAATTTGAGAAATAAATCTTTATTTTTTCAAATTAGTGCATCTTCTTTTTTGTCTTATCAACTTGACATCTGTCCAACTAGAATTATGAAGATATTTCATGTAACCATGACATGTATCCAACTCCACTTCCCCATATTTCTAATAATTTAAATGAACCTGTTATCAAACAGTCTGACAGACATAATCCCCACGGATTTCCAAAAGCTTAGAGAGCTGCGCCAGCTAGATTTGTATTTGAATACAATGATTTTAGCAGCAACTAGATCTCTGGACCCTTTCTTTCTATGCGGCCGATTGGGTATGGCCTAATATATTCTCATAAGTATCTCAATGTCAGTAGCAATTAGCTCGGCTTATAATGGCGTAATTCGTTTTGAAATTTTGAAGGTTCTGGATATCAGCAACAACAGGCTCTCCAAACAACTTTAGTCTTCCAAATTTATTTACAGCCTTGAGATCTTGCGCTTTTTATGGAAGGATCTCAGCCACACCAATCTTTCTGTAACTATCTTTGTGCAGGTATCTTTCTTTTTCCTTTTCCTTTTTTTTTTTAATTTTTTTTTTTTATATATTTTGTGGTATGGTTTGCAATATTGATTTAGAAAAAATATAGTGATATTTGCCTTGATGGAAAATTTCTTTGGGTGAAATCCAAGAGGTCGCAGTTCAAATCTCATTGAGTATGTGGCTTGCTATGATCTTGGCTCAAGGAGTAAGCTCACTCTTTCCTGAGAAGTCTAGGCTCTCCCCTAAATTACTCTAAAGAATTACGGATTCACCATTTGTGAAAAAACAAATATTGATTTAGAAAAGCTTCACATAGACTTGTGTATCCAAGTAATGTAGATAAAAATAAAAAATTCAAGAATTTAGTCAAATTTATAATTGCTTAATAGATTTTTTTTTTTAACTTAAATTATTAAGTGCATTACACTGAGAAAGTCAAAAATTTAATCAAATTTATATTTATTTAGCTTAACAAATTGCGGTCAAAATATTTAATCAAATTTATAATTATTTAGTTTAACAAATTGCTTGAGAGATTCAATGTAATTTGAATTTTGAAATGGTAGATTCAAGGTGAACATTTAATTTTAGTTTCAAAGTCGACTTCTTGCCACACATTTCGAACAGCATTGTAAAAACTGCAAAGTTGAAAAGGCATTGGGAATCTCAATTAAAGATTAAAAGAGTCTTATTAAATAATGGAAGTGAGAATGATAAAATAAATAAACCAATACAATAGAGTGCTGAAAAATAGATCATCAAACCCGTACAGAGGTCAATGGACAAAAGAACAAGGGTTGGCTATAACCGTTAGTTATTCTAACATTCATTCAAGGTCAAGAAGAACTGTGTAATGCAATTTTTTCCATCGGTTGGTTTTAAGTATTAAGTCAGCGCAAGTGGCTGTAGTTTTGTTATGGATGCCTCTTGTGATAGGAACCATCAAGATCTTGCAAGTAAGAAGTAAAGAGTCTGGAATTAGAGGCGTGTTCCCACATACATAACCTGCAATATAAGTCCATAGTTATTGAATGTCTTGGGAGTTTGTTGCTCTATCCTTGGTGCATGAATCTTACGTGATCTTGTTTATTATAGAGGATTTTCATGCCCAAATCCTCTTGTTACAGTTTATCTTGATTCCCTCTCAATGTGAATTAAGTAAGCTTTGTTTTAATTTAAGCAACATTGCATGTGAAGTTGGTCATATGGTTATATTGCCATGCAAATATTGTCCAAAAATTTATAATGGAGCCTCACTTTGCAAAAGTGATGGATTACCATTATCTATTTTTTTTTGGATTTTATTAGGGCTATGTTAGTTTTTAAATTATTTTATTTTTTTAACAACCTAGCTTTTTTTGGTGATAATTTCATTTTGGTATTTACTCATTCATTATTTCAATTTTCAAATTTACACATGATCAAAACACACTTACAATACACATTTTATTGTGATGGACTTGTTTTTGTTTGATTTCCAAGTTCGCAACTTTGGAATTAGAAATGATAAGATTCATAAAATTATTTGTTTTTTCTAGATTTGTTTAAAATATAGTGATGAAGAAGTTATTGTAAAAGTTTGGTAATATTTGTTATTCCATATTTGGTTTAACATGATTTGTCATCTTGAATTTGTTTTGAAAGAGCATGCTAAAGAAGTTAGGATAAATTTTGGGTTAAATTTTTTGGAAAAATAATATTTAAATTATTATTATTTTTTAAATATATTTTATATTTATTATAGTATAAAAATTAAGTTCGTTAGAAGATGAAAAAAATTCTCTTTTAAATAAAAAGAGAATGGATTTGGTACATTAGTTTACATAAAAGAAAATAGTGTATAACATCACCAAACAATAAGCTTATTGATTATAGAGGCTCATTACATGTGTAAGTTTGCCACTCTGGGAGTTGACACATGCCTCTTTAAAATAAAAATAAATTATGCTCTAAGTAATGTTGGCTATAGAAAAAAATGAATATATTACGAAGTAATTAGAAGTAAAAAAATTGTGTAAAATATTCATGTATAAATGAGGAAAAAGTTTTTATGGTTAAACCACTTATTTGATTAAATTACACATTTTATTTTTCACTCTAAAATTTTTTACATGTGAATACATTTGATCCTTGTGAGCTCATATATATATATGTTAGATCCCTATTTAAGATGATTCTATTTTGGTTTTAAGTTAAAATATATAAGCATTCAAACAAACATAAATATATTTTTTTATAGATCTTTTAATAAATATATTTTTATAATTTTCAATTGGGGTGGGTAATTGTTAGTTTTAATTAAAGTTGTGAAACAAAACAAATATGGAATATGATGCATGGTTTTTTATTTTCAAAGGTTGACCTTGTTATCTTGGAAAATGAAAAATATAAGACATACATGTATGCAAATGCATTTCTCATACAACTTTTCCAAATTAACAAACCTATCTGCCTCTCTTTGCACTTTTTGGTACATTTGCTAGTATAAATACATTTAAAAAAAATGTCAATGCCAATCGGAATTATCACTATTGGTTAGGAAAAATGATTAAACTATCTCACCATTTATCTAGATTCAAATTCATGATAATGATATTAAGAATTAATAATGCTTTTATAAATATTATTATTGTAATGTCATTATAACTATAAATATTGTTCTGTCTAAGACTTCTGTGATTCATAATGTAGATAAAAATGTCTTTCAGATTAATCACATTATTAGGATTTGGTCGACGTTTCGAACCAGCTAATGTGGTTCATCCTCACCTTGTCTTAAGGATGAACCACATTAGCTAGTTGGAAATGTTGACCAAATCCTAATAATTGGATTAATCCAAAAAAACATTTTTATTTACTATAAATATTCTTATATTATCTTTATTTTTATAAAAAATATATTTAATTATAAAGTATATACTTATAAATACACAAAAATATACAATTAAAGAAAAATAAAAACAAACTTATGTAACTTAGTGATTATCAAATTACTAAAACATTTTGAAATCTACAAATTACAAATTTCCAAACATGATATGGGTATTAGCTACTGTAACAAGCTATATCATGATGTTTATTTTCTTTCAATTGGTAAAGGAGAGATGGAAGAGAAGAAAAAAACCAATATTTTTTTTAAACTATAGTTTCATTAATGCACTAAAGCAGTATATACTAATCTAGATAGGCAGTATATACTAATACATGTTGATTCGATTTTTAGATAAGTATTTGCCTTCTACTATTCCTCTGGCTCTTCACCTTCCCCGTTACTTTCTCTGCCCTCCGGGAATATTCGCTTTGATTTTATCCACCAGCCCCGGCTTCTGAGATGAAGTAGGATGACCCATCTGAGTCTGGCCTCCGGGAATCTTCTGTTTGATTTTATCTAGCAACCCCGGCTTCTGATTCGTATTAGAATGCGCAGTTTGAGTCTGGCCCCACGGTCCCGGTGCTCCTGAGCACCCCCGGCCCGAACGGGTGCTACATTTGGAGCCATGATAAAGCACTAAACACAGTTATATATGATAAAGCACTAGAAGCAGGTATATATATCAATAAACAATTTGACAGATGAGAATGTAGTAAAAGCTCCAGATGGAATGAGATGATATATTAAAAGTGAATTGCAATAAAAGGGGGCGGGTATATTTATAGCTCTGGTTGTGGCGTGACGAGTTCTCTCGTCTTTCTGCAGTGCAAAGGTGCGGTACAGTGCCGTGTGGAGGAAGACCTAAATTATCTTCTTTAACCGACAAAGTTAAAGATGCTACTTTGCATCTTGGACTGTGGCTTTAGCTGCACGTTGGGATGAAAATCAAAATCAAAATCAAAATCAAAATTCATAAAAAAAAAACCATTAAATTTATATTTTATAAAACATTATATTAAATAATTAAAAAATAAAAATAAAAAATCAAATCAAACAAGTAGACTAATGCTTTCTTTAACTCTACCGATTTATATTAAATTAAAAATTTCTATCAATTTAAAAAAAAAAATTACGTAAAAAATTAGACAAGTATATTCTTTAATCTTATCTATATATTTATACCGATAGACGTACCTCTGTTGGAATTGGCTACTTTAATTATTTTCTTAATTAATTTTTTTTATCCGATGGTGTAAACTTCAAGATGCCATTATATGCTCGCCATTGCCACCACATCAATGGATGAAATTCACACCACTAACTTTCTTGCATATCTAAATCATATGTTTAAACCTTACTTAAATTATTTTTTTACAAAACACTATTAAAAATTTACTGTACAATTATTTGTCACAATGTATCAAGATTAGAAAAATCAAATTAAAAATATAAATGCTAAAACTTACATTATTGAAACGTGGCTGCATTTAAATGTTGGATTCCCATAGATTACATTTTTAAAACTATGATTTTCAAAAATCTTAATGGAACAAATATATGTGCTCTCTATTCATTGGCTTATTCTAATATAAATTATATATTTTAGGTTTTAAATTCTAATATAGTTTATATAATACTAAGTTGTAATTTATATTAAATTGAAATATTTCTATCAATTTATAAAAAAAAATACGTAAAAGATTAGACAAATATATTCTTTAATCCTATCTATATATTTATACCGACGTACCTCTGTTGGAATTGGCTACTTTAATTATTTTCTTAATTAATTTTTTTTATCCGATGGTGTAAACTTCAGGATGTCATTATATGCTCGTGGTTGCCACCACATCAATGGATGAAATTCACACCACTAACTTTCTTGCATATCTAAATCATATGTTTAAACTTTACTTAAATTATTTTTTTACAAAACACTATTAAAAATTTACCGTACAATTATTTGTCACCAGGTATGAAGATTTGAAAAATCAAATTAAAAATATAAATGCTAAAACTTACATTATTGAAACGTGGCTGCATTTAAATGTTGGATTCCCATAGATTACATTTTTAAAACTATGATTTTCAAAAATCTTAATGGAACAAATATATGTGCTCTCTATTCATTGGCTTATTCTAATATAAATTATATATTTTAGGTTTTAAATTCTAATATAGTTTATATAATACTAGATTGTAATTTATATTAAATTGAAAGATTTCTATCAATTTAAAAAAAAAAATACATAAAAGATTAGACAAGTATATTCTTTAATCCTATCTATATATTTATAGCGATAGACCTACCTCTGTTGGAATTGGCTACTTTAATTATTTTCTTAATTAATTTTTTTTATCCGATGGTGTAAACTTCAAGATGCCATTATATGCTCGTCGTTGCCACCACATCAATGGATGAAATTCACACCACTGTTGGAATTGGCTACTTTAATTATTTTCTTATTTAATTTTTTTTATCTGATGGTGTAAACTTCAAGATGCCATTATATGCTCGTCGTTGCCACCACATCAATGGATGAAATTCACACCACTAACTTTCTTGCATATCTAAATCATATGTTTAAACCTTACTTAATTTTTTTTTTACAAAACACTATTAAAAATTTACTGTACAATTATTTGTCACCAGGTATCAATATTAGAAAAATCAAATTAAAAATATAAATGCTAAAACTTACATTATTGAAACGTGGCTGCATTTAAATGTTGGATTCCCATAGATTACATTTTTAAAACTATGATTTTCAAAAATCTTAATGGAACAAATATATGTGCTCTCTATTGATTGACTTATTCTAATACAAATTATATATTTTAGGTTTTAAATTCTAATATAGTTTATATAATACTAAGTTGTAATTTTTTTAAAATAATATATTTTATTATATTATATTTTAATATTAAATTTAATACAAACAATCATCATGAAGTTGTTTAATAAAATACTCAATTTTGTATTATCAAACACTTTATGTAAAAATTAAAACAATGTATTTGGTCATCTTTTTTTTTTTTTTTGTAAGCTTGGTAGTTCCTTTCAATTTTCACTTTTTCTCCTCTATTTTTATTTTCATGGACACGTCTAAATACATCACCTCGATCGAGAAAGGGAATTGAACCTGTGATGAGTGCTATAACAGCCCACCTCATCACCGTTTAACCAAAACCCCATGGACTATTTGGTCATCTCTTTCATCATGGAAGCACTAAATTCATTTTCAAGATGTTGGAAGATTAACATTAGATAATCAATAATAGTGAAAAATTTTATAGAAAAAAATAAACAATTCCACATTAGATTAACAAACTCCTTTTTAAATTCTACCAATTTACTATGCCATTTGTCAAATTTAATGTCATGAACCAAAAAAGAAAATCTAAACTTAGACACTAAGTAATTTGTGAAAAAAGCAGGAACAGGATGAAGTGAAGTTTAAAGAACTAATTCATAAAACTTTAATTAGGAATCTATAGATAAAGGAGACTATCTTTGTCTCACATTCATTTCTAAGTAGACAATTAGTATGGTAAACCATCATATTTTTTTCTTTAATTACTTCAATCACTTATATTATAGTAATATTTTAGTTTATACTAATATTTTTTTTCCTTCTATATATATGAAAGGATTGAATGCTCACATTTTTTATTTTTATAATAAAAATTAAAATTCTTTAACTATAAAAATTATTGAATATCCAAATATTATAATAATATATATTAGGTTTTAATAATAGCTTTTAAACTATATTTTTAAAATTATGTTTTAATATAAATATAGTTTTCTTCTATATATATGAAAGGATTGAATTCTCACATTTTTTATTTTTATAATAAAAATTAAAATTCTTTAACTATAAAAATTATTGAATATCCAAAAATAATTGACAAACCATACTTTGCAATTTATTAAATAATGATATACAATAAGAAATTAATCAATTTCAACATAGCATAAATCCTTATACCAACAATTTCAACTATATAATAAATATAATTATATAAATATAAAATAATAGAGCTATTGTTATTTATATAATTATTAATAATTACAAATATTTGTTTTTAACCAAATACACATGTGATACCAAATATACATGTGATGGTGGTGTATATATGTCTATGACAAAGACATTAGTAAATGTGGTTGGAGATATATTTTATATAGAACTATCGCCGTATATCAATCACATTGATAAATATTATTGTGCTAGTTAGACAGATATCAATCAACGAATTATATCAATCGATTCGACGACGAATTATCTGGTCTTTGGTTGATTCAATTCACTTAAGCGCGTTCCGAATTGAAAATTTGATTCGATGGGAGAATTATTTGGTCTGATTTGATTTGATTCGATACGTCTTAATCGGCGCGTTCAGTTGATAGATATTTAGAAAGAAAGATCGACTACTGTTGAGTGTTCTACAATTTACTGAAAGGGAAACCGCGATGGCTTGATTAAGAAATAATCAATTGGTACCATGCAGGGTAGGATTTGATAAGTATCAGGAGTAAAAATCTGTGTGAGGGTATTATATGAATATAAGTTTCAGATTATTTGTTGCATAATAGATTATAATAATTTATTATATTAGCATAATTATATTAGTAAATGTAATTAATTTATATTAATCAATTGAATTTAAAAAAGAGTCAATTGAGATTAGTAGATCATGGATGATTATTACTTATTGTTAAAAGTATTTAAATTAATAATTGTATCAAATATTGCAAGGAAAACACCCTAAGCTAGAGCATAGGAAATAATGCCAGTGAAAATAAGAGTGAAAATTTTATGTAATTTTATTTATTAGTTTTCTTTAGTTATCCTGAGCTCCATTGAGAGAAGATAAAGAGGAGATTGAATTGTGCTACAATCAACTGCAAAAGCAATGCTTTTTATGTTTTGGAAGAGCTTTGTTGATGGATAAGTTTAAGGTGAGTTTACAACGAAGACTTCCACTAAATAAATAATCGAGCAAGGTGTTGGGCTTGCACGAGGCTAATATGGTGGAGGAGGAGATGCAAAAGAACCACAACTCAAATCTACATCATATACTTTTGAACTATCTAGTTTTAGCAACCCAAAGTTCCTCTAAGTGGTTGGCCCTGGCTTATGGTTCTCATTAAAAAGTGAAAAAATAATGGTATCGATGACTCTATTAGAACTGATTGGAATACCTGCACCCAAAACCCATTCGAGGAGGCGACACCTATTGATATTAATGTATTTATATCAACTATTAAAGGATTGGATTTTAACATACTTCATGATTCCTTGATGGAAATATGAAAGTGTAGGTAGCTCCCATCGAAGGATCCTCTATAGCGCAAATACATGTATTTGATTTTCTAGCTTAATAAAATCTTCCTAAACTGTAAATGACTCTTGCAGGGGGTACATACTTGGGATCTTTATATCTTCTAGCCATACTCCATGGAGAATTCCCTTAAACTGCATGAAAGAAAAAAAAGTTTTGGTCCCATTTAACAGAGGTATCATTTTAAAGATCGATTACAAGTAAATCTTCATTGTTGGAAAAAAACGGAAAAAACATACATTGAATGCGTGGTTGCAACATTTTTATCCTTGTAGCACTAAATAAATCATGGATATAATGGATTTATGGTACTCGTAATCTTTAAAAGGGGACTTGTTTGGTTTTATTTGAAATCATACTGAAAAGGAGACCATATGATTTTCATACCTACAGAATTGCAGAAGAAAAAAGTCACCTATAGCCATCATTTCACATAGTTGTCTCCGAGATCAGAAATAGAGACTCCATACTATCTCATGCTGCACATTGTAACACAAGAAGAAACCATACAATAAGACACCCTGAAAGGAACAAAGAAGGAGAAACCATGTTTACATGGTTGTTTTATTAATGTGTATTCATTCTTATAATCACCTTCCTTTTATGTTCACTCCATATTAGTCAAGTGATTCAATGTCTTCATATTTCTCAAATGATGTCATTATGAAGTAATTTCTCAAGTGATGTCACTATTATTTTATTTTAATTAAATAGTTTTCAAGTGATGTCACTATGAAGTAATTTTAATTTGATAACAAAATTAACTAACCCCTTGGAATTTACATAAAAAAAGAATCGCTACAAATTTCAATGAAACATAGTAAACAATCTTCTTCATGGGACCTCATTATTGTGGATAGGGTGACAATAAAAATAAATGTGCTAGATGAGGAAAATGACTAAAACAAATTCAACGAAGAATTCAAGCACCTTTCACGGTAGATCCACTGATTTGATAAAAAAATGAGAATAATATACCAGAAGTTCAAATATAATGTATGTTTAACAAAGTATGGAAGTCCTAATCTATATTAAGGTTATAATCGTATGTAGGGAGCACTATCCATTCGAAGAATGTCTTAAACATATGCCAATACAGTAAAGACATCTTGCAATTACAGACACCACATCAAAATTTCTCTCTCATTCCTCAATGAATATAAGCATTCTACTCCATACGTTCAAAACAATACAAATTATCCAATCCACTTGGTTGCGATAGCTAGGCTAGCCTATAGTGTGCAAAAAACATAAACACAAAGGTTCACTAGAGAAGCATAATAAGTTTCCTGAATTTCATATCTAGGCATTGGTACTATAAATATATATGTCGAATACACTCCGAGTGGTTCTATCAATACAGGTGTCAATTAAGTTTAAATCACATTTGTGATAGACTTCTAAAATTCCCCATGTTGACTTTGTAAGCACACCATCACAACTACCAACTGACTCAGATAATGAGTATTATAATATGTGCATTGTTCTCGCAAAAAGACTAGCTTTTACAATCATGGATATACACGAGGTTGTTATGGAAAAAGGACTATATTTTACAATCATTGATATCCAAGAGGAAGGCATATGATTGAGTTAGTGAAAGCACCTTTTTTGTTTTAAATCAGTAAATCTTCATGGTTGGAAAATAAAGAATATGAAGAATACACTGAATTTGAAGAATTCCCTTAAAACGTACACTGAATTTTATTTCATGCATTTTAAGGGAATTCCTTTGAAGAAGTAAATCTTTATTGTTGGACAAAAGAGGAAAAAACATACAGTGAATGTGCAGCTGCAACAATTCTATCTTTGTAAAATCAAATAAATGGGAGATATAATGGATTTATGCTATCTGTAATTTTTAAAAGGATCTTGTTCCAATGAAATTTATACTGAAAAGGAGACCATACCCTTTTCATACTTCAAGAATTGCATAAGACAAAAATGATATTAAATTAACCTATATTTGAAAAATAAACAAAAATAAAGAATAAATATCTTTATATCAATTTTCAACTCGTCCTTTCTATCAATTTCCAACTAGTTATAATGTATTTTGCAACTTAAAATAAATGAAATATAAAATCTCACATACCATATCTTGCCAAGCTTCTTTCAAGTTAGGCTCTCTAGTATAATTCTGAGTAAGATGATTTTATAAATGAAAATAAATGGAAAATTAATCATTCAAATTTAAAAATTTTAATGGAAAACTACCTTTGAGAAAGAGAAAAACTATTGTTCAACAAAAACACAAAAGGAATTTTGGAAAAAAAAAACAATAAAACACTGACCTCCTAAATATCCATTTTAATAGGAATTGAATTATAAAAAGCTTATTTGATGATTTTATAAAAGAAAGTCAATGGAAATTTAAACATTCAAATCTAAAATTTTGAATGGAAAGCTAACCTATGAGAAAGAGAAAAGCTATTGTTAAACAAAAACATAAAAGGAAATTTGGAAAAAAAACCGAATAAAACACTAGTCGAGTGAATATCCATTTTGATGAGAATTGAATTATAAAAGACTTATTTGTTGTTTTTTCCCCACCAACTTGTCATGAGGCAAGTTCCTGTGGGTCACACCACAATTGTGGCAATAACCAACTCCCATCTTAACTTTGAAAAATAAAAAACACAATGAAAACACTCACTCAATGAATATTCATTTTGATAGGAATTTAATTATAAAATACTTACCAAGCTCTAGATCTACTATTTTTAAGATCCCTTTTTCATTTTAACCACCCAACATGTCACGAGACAAGTCTCTATGAATCACACCATAACTATGGGAATAAGAAACCACAACTTAATTGATACATGAAGATATCCATTATGGGTTGGGCCACATAGATCATTGGTACTAGATTAATTTGTATGGAATGCCTCAGTTGAAGGGAATTTATAAATTGGGAGGTGGATTGAGAAACTCATGCGAAACTGTTAATGAAGTTTTGTCTACCTTTCTATTTAATTGGGAGATGAAGCAATACTTAATTGATACATCAAGATATCCGTTATGGGTTGGGCCACATAGATCATTGGTACTAGATTAATGTGTATGGAATGCCTCAATGTAAGGGAATTTATAAATTGGGAAGTGGATTGAGAAACTCATGCAAAACTGTGAAGAAGTTTTGTCTACCTTTCTCTTTAATTGGGGGATGAAGCGACTCACTAATTGGGAGTATATGGGAATGAGTTAAACATCATGCTAGCTTTGAGAAAGAAGGAATCTATATTATTCAATGTGATGACTTCATCGGAAAAAAAGGAAGGAGATCGAGGGTTGACACTTAGTCAAATGGAAGAAATTGAGATTTCTATGTCTAGTCACTGGCTATCGTCAAATTTTTCATGTATAGGAATGGACAACTTGCCACATCCAAATGGGTTAACATTCTTCTCATGCTATAGTGCATGAGACAAGCCATTATGGCCATAATGAAACCTAAATCTAACAATTAAACAACGCAAAATAAATTAGTAACTTAGAACCATCATGACCAATGGACCTATGACCATGTGTGTAGAGTAGTAGCCTACCAAAAACAAAAACAAAAATGAGTTAAAAGAGAGAGAGAGAGAGATAAAAGTCTTAATGCAAACATGATCACAAATCTAAGTGACAAATCACCAGGAAGGTTTAGTGTGGGAATACTTGTGTAGTCCAAACCTAATTCTAGTGATATAAAACAAGAGACGATTAGCATGTTAAAGGACTAGAGTTCCTCTGGTGGGAAAATGCATAAAGCCAGGGTTGTATGCCAAGGAATTTCAGTCTCAGGGCAAAGTGCCTGCAATAAAAGAAAATGAGAATGAAATGAAG
Source organism: Pinus albicaulis (assembly GCA_034641835.2). Classification (NCBI taxonomy): domain Eukaryota; kingdom Viridiplantae; phylum Streptophyta; class Pinopsida; order Pinales; family Pinaceae; genus Pinus; species Pinus albicaulis. The sequence goes on along the minus strand of CM076576.1, from coordinate 381,657,889 downwards.
GTAACAGGGGTGGTTACCCAAACTCACCAAACCATAAGCTCAAATCACCATTGATTCACCAGGATAGATCTGGACCATACACATATGTGCCCCATAAGATGCATGTGAAAACCACGAGATAAATTGCTAAAATTCCACAAGTTGACAAAATCGCTTGTAAACACACAATCACAACTACCAACTAATTTAGATAATCAGTATGAGAATCAGTCTACTGTTCCAACAACAGGACTGGCTTTTACAATCATTGATATCCAAGAGGAAATGATAAAATTGAGTCACCGAAAGCACATTTCCAGTTTTATTTGATGTTGTGAGTTTTATTTGAAGAATTCCCCTAAAATGAAAAAAATAATATAAAATTATGGTGTCATTTAAAAGAGTTATGATTTTTAGAGAAAAATTACAAGTAGATCTCTGTTATTGAAAAAAAAGGCAAAGACATACATTGAATCTTCAAATTCAGCAATTATGTCCCTATAACACTAAATAAATCATGGATATAATAGATTTATGCTACTTGTTATGGGAAAAATCACCACTTCAAAATGGGTTAACATTCTTCTCATGCTATAGTGCGTCAGACAAGCCATTCTGGCCATAATGAAACCTGAATCTAACAATTAAGAAACGCAAAATAAATTAGGAAGTTAGAACCGTCTTGGCCAATGGACCTCTCACCAGGTGTGTAGAGGAGTCACCTACCAAAAACAAAAGACAAATGAGTTAAAGAGAGAGAGAGAGAGAGAGAGAGAGAGAGAGAGAGAGAAGAGTATCAATGAAAACATGATCACAAATATAAGCGAGACATCGCCAAAAAGGTTGAACGTGCGAATACTTGTGTAGTAAAGAACTAATTCTAGTGACCTAAAACAAGAGAGGGTTAGCGTATTAAGTGACTAGAGTGCCTCTGGTGGGAAAATCCACAAATCTAGCGTTGTACGCCAAGGAACTTTTGGCTCAGGCCAAATTTTCTACAACAAAATAAAATGAGAATGAAACAAGGGTAGCAGGGGTGGTCACCTAGAATTACGAAACCATAATCTGAAATCATCATTGATTCACCAGGCAAAATATGTACCATACACATATGTGCCCCACAAACCCCATGTGAAATCCATGTGATAACTTGCTAAAATTTCATAGGTTGAAAAATTATTTTGTAAGCACACAATCACAACTACCGACTGATTTAGATAATAAGTATTAGAATCAGTCTAATGTTCCAGCAAAAGGATTGGATTTTACAATCATTGATATCCAAGAGGAAGGGATAAAATTGAGTCACTGAAAGCACATTTCCAATTTTATTTGATGTTGCGAGTTTGATTTGGAGAATTCCCTTAAAATGCACAAAATAAAATAAAGTTATGGTGTCATTTAACATAGTTATGATTTTTAAAGAACAATTACAAGTAGATCTCCATAATTGAAAAAACATTGGCAAAAGCATACATTGAATGTGCAACTTCAGCAATTATATCCTTGTAACACTAAATAAATCAGGGATATAATAGATTTATGCTACTTGTAATCATTAAAAGGGGCTTTTTTGGTCTAATTTTAAATTTGAAGTGAAATTTATACTGAAAATGAGAACATACCCTTTTCATACCTGAAGGATTGCAAAATAAAGAAGCCATCTATAGCCATCATTTCTTATAATTCTTTGTCTATGGGATCAAAATCAGAGACTTCACACCATTGCCTAATCTTACTAATAAATTGTTGAATATTATAAATTCATGCATAACACATAGGTTTGCAGAATTTCTCTACAACATCATGATTCTACCCGTGGAAATCTACATTCAAGAATATTATAATTGTTTTATTAGTTAGCATTGCTTTTATTTTAATGTTTAATATTTAATACTTAATGATTAATTGTTTAATTCAACGAAAGACGAGTGTTCAATCGTCTAACAATGGATCTGATGGTGAACAATCATGCAAAGTTTAATTTGGGGGAGTTATTCTGAGAGGGAACAACTTACGGTGCAATTATGGTTGAGGGTTTATTATGATCAAAATATAGTTTAATATGGATGACCATAGTTTTCCACATGTCACTATGCTAGACTATAATATATTATGATTAACTATGGTTTTACATGTTGATTATTCTTGTGTGACAACCCTTTTGTTAATCTCTCTTATAAATATTTATAAATTTTGTTTGTAATCAAATTGTGGAAATATACACACAATTAAATCATCTTAACCCTCGTTGTCCACATCTCACTATAGTAGACTATAATATATTATGATTAACTATGGTTGTCCATGGTTGATTATACAGATGTGACAACCCTTTCATTGATCCCTCTTGTAAATATTTATAACTTTTTTTGTAATTAAATTGTGGAAATGTAAACACAATTTACTTGTTGAGAAAACAGACATAGTTTCATAGATTTAAGGATGAATTGCTTGGGAAATTGGAGAAAATTATTATTTAATGAAAGTCATGGTCTCATTGGTTTGCCTTTAATGCATCTGAATGCATATTTATGGAGTTGAAGGAAGTCGATGGGATTCCATGGGGAAGGAAATGCCCATACTCCTCTTGGGAAATTCCACAAGCATAAAAGTACTAAGCATTAAAAAAAAAGCAATGCCGACACGGAGGACATTTCAAAAAAGATAAAAAGGAGATAGAGTGGATAACAATTCTAGAGAGGGGACATTTGAAGATGAGGCATGGGAATATGCATTGGGAGGCACAAAAATTTGAAGGAGACAACATTCTAAGAGAGAAGCTAATCGTCAAATGGGGGTAGTAGTTGAAGATGAGGGATTAAGAAAGGAAAACAAGAGACATCATTTATGGGGAAGTAGCATGCAAAGTTCAAGGGAGGATGCGTAGGAAACATTAGAGGTTGAATAGTGCTTCAAAGAGGCCCTCTAATTTGATTAACATGGACATCAACTCAAACAAGGACAATGTTGTCGACAAAGAACATGAGACAACGTTGATCATAAAGCTAAGTTTTGAGAGACAAAGGTGTGGTGGAAAACACCTTAGAAGCACACGTAATACGTTACTGCAGTATGGGAGAGGGAAAATAATCCATAAGCCTAGATACAACTATGAGTGCGTGTAGTAGAGTGTGGGAGGCATAGATCAAGTTAAGGAGTATGGGTTCTTTATTCTCTTAGCTTGGGTGGGGACCCTGTTTCCTTTCGATTCTTGGTTGTAGAAGAGTTCTTAGTGGGTTTTTATGCTTCATTATGGGGATAATATTTGTTTTCAAAAAGCTCTAGAATAGTTTTTTATAGTGGAGCAATGAAAGGCATTGTTGCATAGATTAAATGGGTGGAGATGGTGAAATATTTTGACTCCCTAATTTAGCAGACTATTTGGTCATTTTCTCTTGAAAACTCCTCCTTAGGCTCTATATATGGCTCAAGGGTGGTTGACTGGAAGAAATATTGTAGATCAGTTAATCCAAGGTTGGGTGGAGAGTTGAAGTCCCAATCTCTGTTTCCAGTGAATGTGTGGACATTAAATAGGTTCTCATTACTTGTAATGCTTGTATAATAATTACTCCATGAACGATTACCCATCTATTCAAGTAGGAATGCATGAGACGTCATATGGGCAGGGGTGATTAACTATTAATTTCCATATGGTAACAAGAATTACTAACATGATGTACTTAACCTTTAGTTCTTCTCCAACAGAACTTTTGGTTTCTTTCCTGGTAGCCTATAACAACCAAGATATACTTCTATGGCCATGTGCCCAATGGTTGTTATTTATTTACATGAATATGAATATCTGATGACTTGTCGATGTAGGTAGTTGTTGTATTGAATACTGAAGGTTTCGAAAACTATTGTTGTGACCTTGGATACATAGTATTCCCTTAATAGCTGCAAGGTTGTTGCATCGCTAAGTGTGTGAATGGTTACAATTCATATATCAACATTTATACATAAATGGTGTGCTAGTACATACTAGAGTTTTTTTGTGAACTTTGTGAACCCTAAATTAAGGAAGCTCACTGTATACATGAATAGAATGTGAATTCTTATTGTCATATTTAAAAATTTTATTTTGATGAGGAATGTATATTTGTCTGTAATGTAAAGAATAATGTGTGTCCTTATTGTGTTGATAAACATATATCTATTCTTTGAGATAATGTCCACCCCATTTTTACCTTGGTGGAAATCAGTCCAGACGTTTTGTCATAGTGTGAGGTAGGTAGGAAGGATTCTTTGTGCTTTCTACAGGATCCATTTAGATGATTGGTCAAGACCAAAGGTAGGTGTAGAAACATGTAGAGACCAAATATAGCTGGTAATAAGAGAATGAATTAGGGTTTAGGACGTTGAAAATAAAACCTTAAGAAAAACCCTCCATTAGGGTTTTTCTAGCAACTATGATGCGCAAACAAAATTTTATGATATTGTCTACATAGACTTTGTTTGACCAAATTATAGAGATACAAATAAGACATAGAATTTTTTTGATCAAATTATAGAGATACAAATTAATAATATACATATTTTAAATATAATGATTTTTAAAGATGTTGATTTTATGTTGCAAGCTGAAATTTATTTTGAACATGAATAAAATATGACATTTAGGAAAGAGAAAATATTACTCATGGAAATTTATACTCTCAATATTTTCATTATGTGGCAGTTTTTATACTCGATCTTCTTTCCATTTTATTATTTGTTAAATGGGATGGTTTTAAAACATACAAATATGACTAGAAATTGCATCGGATGTTGCAAAGGAAACACCGTAAGGCAGTAGCATAGGAACCAATAGCATAAAAGAAATAAGATGTGACCAAAGTACTCTATAGGGAGATGGGACATAGGGGCACCCTACCTACTTAGGTAAATTAGCAAGAAATTTTTCATTAATATAGGTAATAGTGTCTGACTTAACAAGATATGGACCAATATAAAAAATAGAAACATGATTGTAATGTAAAAAATAAATATTTGGTACACACAAAAACTTCTAAAATTATATCTTAACCAACAAGCTAGAGAACAAACAAACAAGCCAAATTACAGAAGTAAATTTTTCTACAGGTTAAACTGTAGTTACATCATTTGATAAGTTGAAGAAGAAAAATAATTTGTATTCTAAATTGCAGTTCCATTTTTAGTTAAAGGTGGATGAACTGATCAAAACTCAATCTACAAGGGATTCATATTTTTCCTCCAAAAAAACACAAGGGAAAAGAAGGAGAAATATGTTTCCAACATCTTTTAAGAGTTTAATTGTGAACTTTTAGAAAATGTTGTGCAGCTATAAATTTTATTGGTTTTCATATGTTAAACTCTTTTCTTCTAAGAAACTTAATTATTTCCTGGATTCTTTTCCTCGACCAATAAACAAACAAAAATGTGTTGAATTATTATAGTGAAGATAATTGTAATGAGAAAATGAGGCATTCTACAAATTTAATTTCAGCTCGAGGGCATAGATAATAAATAATATTAAAAAGCCTTGAAATATGGAAGCTTTTTTACATCGCCAAACCATTTTAGTTGAACTAATTAATCAATGGTTTCTTTTCCATGGTGGAGACCACATGATTGAATTGAATACATATTTCATTCATGGAATGCGAACATGTTTTTTCTTCTCATATGATTCCACCACGAATCCAAAAATTGCATGCTCCACTGAAAATTATGAAAAAATAACATTATTGTGTCCATATTCAAGAAGAAAGCTACAAATAATTTCTAAAGGATGATTTGAATAAGCAAATTTTGTATTTTTCATGATGTAGTTCCTACAATATGTTAAACCCCAACAACCCAATAAAAATGAATATTTTCTCGATACTAATATAGAAAGGAATAAAATTCGTTTTACACATTAAATTTTCAAGAATGCCTCAAAATTATCAAAATTAACTTTCTATTTTTCTCTTTCGTGCAATCCATACAAACTAAAAACAAACCATAATAGAGGTGTCTCACCAAACTGCCCTCTGACCATATTCCAAGAACTCAAAATGTATGGATGTAGAAGAATATTCCTCCAAGAAGACAAATCAACAACATTTATCTTTTGAATCCCATTGATTTAAGTTATTTGAACTAGCAGGACACTAAAAACACAATTAATACTTTGGAACTAAAAATAAAATTAACACTTTGGAACTCATCATCCATTGTCATATCAAAATATGTTCCTTGCCCTCCTATTTATATCATCCAGTCTCTCCAAAATATTTTGACATGTGCATCAAAATCAATAAAATTTTGCATAATTTTGTTTTCCCCTCAACAGTAATGTACATTCTACAAAAAAGAACTTAAGAAAAACCTTTCACTCTGTGTTTGAATAGGTAATATTTTGTGGATTTTGCATAAGTATCCTACTTAGTTGTTCCATATTGGAATTATTTAGATGGATTTTTCTTGTGGAATTGAATTCCTTTGTTATTATAATTGGTTATCTTCATAGCACCAGTTGAAGCAACAAATAATAAAGAATGTTCAAGTCCATTGAATCCTACATCATTTTCCCTTTTCTCTCTTAATAGAAGTGTCTTGTAAAATCTATGCAATCTATGCACACCATTATAATGTTTGAAACTGATATATTTATAATGCCAAAGATCTTCAATCGACATTATTTACCACAACAAATAAAAATATAAAGACCTAGAAAATGGGCTTTTGATCACCCTCTAAGGACACAAATGAGAATGTTGAAGGAATTTTTGTTGGATACAACTTTTGAAGTGGTTCCATGGTGATGGATAGTATCTAGAATATACATATGACAAGTGATTCCAGAATTTTTATATTTCTACATATCGTAACAATTGCATTTTTTCAATGTTTCTACAATTTTTCATCTGTATGAATGTAAAGTTTTTTATATCTTTGTATTTTAAGTTTGGTTTGATTTTATAACTCATTATTTGATGTAGGGAAACACCAATATACCTATTTTAATTCTATCGACACATTGTAAGGTGTGAGCTATAAGGCCTCTCGAAAACTAAGTACCTGTTTTCAGAGGTCATAAATCATGAGAAGGCCTCCAACCCAATAGTAACCACCAACTCTTTCACTATCCAAGATTTGTAGTTGTGACATGTTCATGCTTGGCATGGTCTGTGGTCGCAAGTCTTGTGGGGAAATTTCCTGCAAGAAGGAAAAAGTATTATACCAGATCAGGGAAATCCTAGAATATAGTTTCTTTCTTCAAACAATGCCTTGGATTGCAAATGTGAAAGGAATGAATCATTGGATAATATACAATATTGAAGCAAAAAATAACTCTTTTAAGGGCTTCCTAGCATAAAAAAATATACAGAAAAAAAATAACTCTCTCTAAGGCTCTTTATCCCCCAAGAAATGGTAAGTGTCATGATATTTTAAAGGTACATAACTTCCCATGGTTTATATGTTTCACTTCCTGTTAATATATTTCAAAAAAGTAGGCATCAAACCTACACCCATGAGAGGTGCAAAGCTCCTTAAAACAAAGAGAAAACAATAGAGCACAACAAATGGTAAAGTTGTCTCCTTGAATGTTCTTAAGAGTCAAGACAATGAGATAGGTAGAGATTTGGGTGGTGTAGACTCTGCAAACCTTCGTGAGAACATGGGTGTTTAATAGGGTGGTAGATATATGTTTAAATTTTAAACGCTAAGATTTTCCTAGCTCCGTAAAATAGAGACATAGGTAGGTAAGAGTTCAAATCTTGTGAGGACAAAGACTTAGGACAATGAGGTACCTAGTGAGCATGGCTCTTGAAGCGTTCTAGTTGAGTTGTGCTAACAAGGGTGTTAGAGATATTTTTAAGGTTTAAAAGCTAAGCTTTTTCCATCTACCAAAAAAGGAGACACATGTAGGCAATAGTTTAAATCTTCTCAGGACTCAAATTCAAGATAATGAGATACATGGTGAGCATGTCTACCCAAGAGTTCTTTTTAAAGAGTAATTTGAATAGAAAATTTTTATATCTTTCATGATGTAGTGCCTACAATATGTTAAACCAATGCCTTCCAAACCAAAATGAAATATTTCTGGATACTAATACAGAAAGGCATAGTGCCTTATAATTCTTAGAATTAACATTTTATTTCACTCTTTCATCATATCCATACAAACTAAAAAAAGCCCACAACATAAGTGTCTGACCAAACTACTTGCTGACCATATTCCATGAACTCAAAATGTATGGATGTTGAAGAATGTTCCTCCAAGAAGAAAAACCAATGACATTTAACATCTGAATCCCATCTATTCAAGTTATTTGAACTTGTCGGGCACCAAAAATACCATTAAAACTATAGCATTCATCATCCGTTGTCATCTCAAAGTATGTTCCTTTCCCTCCTATTTATATCATCCAGCTTCTCAAAAATATTTTGACATGTGCATGAAGAACAATAAAAATTTTCTTAATTTTGGTTAAGTATCCTACTTAGTTGTTCCAAATTGGAAGCATATTTAGATGGATTTCTCTTATGGAATTGACTTCTTTTGTTCTTAGAATTAGTTATCTTCAAAGAACCAATGGAAGCATCAGACATTGAATAATGTTCCTATCTATTGAAGCCTGCGTCATTTTCCGTTTCATCTTCAATATAAGTGTCTTGTAAAATCGATGCAATCTTCACACAGCATTAGAATGTTTCAAAATGATATATTTACAATTCCCATGATCGTAAATCAACATTTATTGCCATGACAAAGAACAATATAAAGACCTAGAAAATAGGCTTTTGATCACCCTCTTAGGACATAAATGAGAATGTTGAAGGTATTTTCATTGGATACAACTTTTGAAGTTCTTCTGTGGTGTTGGATAATATCTACAATAAAAATATGACAGGTATTGTATAAAAACCAATATGCTCTTTTATTGGAAACAAGTTTCAATTCTTTTAATCAAAATCAACATCACAATTACAAGACTGCAACAAATTGTCAATCTAAGAAACCATAACTCCAAAAATATCTAGAGACTAATACTAAAAAATACTTGTCTGATATATGACAACACCAATATACGTCATCTAAATTTACTGACGCATTGTAAGGTATGATCTCTAAAGCATATCGTAAATAGAATACCCATTTTTGGAGAACAAAAATCATGAGAATGCCTCCAATGAAACTGTAACCACCAACTCTTTCATTTCCCATACTTTGTAGTTGTGACATGGTCATGATTAGTCTGGTCTAAAGTGGAAAGTCTTGTACAATATACAAGCTTGAAGAAAAAAATAACTCCATTCAGGATCCTAAATAGAAAAATGTACAAGTTAACAAATAAATGTCTTCAAATCTCTTTATCCTCCAAGTAATGGTATGCTTCATGATATTTTAAAGGTGAACAATTTCCCATGGTGAATATGTTTCAAGTTAGAAATAATTAATTCCTACTTGTCTATGATTGTAATTCTCCATTTGAGGAGTTTGTTCCTACATAATAGGAATTAGCTAGAATATAGTTTCTCCTAGTTTAGTGTGTGGTTGAGAGAATCTCTCAACCACACTACTGTACATCTAAGATAGAATTCCTATCTTGAGACTATTGCTTGTATAAATATGTGTGTAATTTCCTTCATTCAAAATATAGAATTTGATTAGAGTTTGATGTGTACTATTTTATCTTGGTATCAGAGCTTCAGAGCCCGTAAGGGCCTGGGCCTCGGCCCCTCGTGGGCTAAGGGAAATAGCAGATAGAGAGTTTTGTTTGCAGTTTATTTTTGTTTTGGGTTTGTCCATCTGAGGAGTGCTGCCTCCATGAGGAGCATTGTGTGAGGAGCGACTGGCAGCGGATTGAACACTATGGGAGCTGCGGTTCAGAGGTGTGATGAGGGCACTGTGTTTCAAAGGAAGCAGTGCAACGTACTCTGAGTGACATTGAAAATATTACCATCATCGATGTCCCTGCAACAATCACATGTGAAGGTAGAAAACCTGCACTCATTGGGCACGATATTGATGTGCTTTATCCCTTGGAGAGTGAGTTTTCATGTGATGTTCAAAGCTGATAACAGTGCTGGAAAATATCTTGAGTGAGAACTGTGGCAAGGGGGGCGAATCAAATGATTATATATTGGCTCGTATGTGTTTAATTATGCGGAGAAGACGATTTTGTAACGGGGGCATGCCATCTAATTCTACATTATCTTTTCTGGAGAAAGAGCTGCGTGAGCTGCAAATCGTGAGGTGTTGTTTTTTGCTCTAATGTCTCAGTTTCCAGTCCTCGGTCTTCACCAAACATGGCGTTGCAGCAGAAAGCGCTTTTATTACAAGGGAAGGTATTGGAGAAGCTCTGGGCAGAGCGAGGCTACAAAATCTGATCATATTCTTCAGCGATGGAGGCGAGCAGAATCGAGTGGCCGACAATAACGTGCAGACATGAGGGACTTCATCCTTCCTAAAGGACAGGCAGCGAAAGTCCATCAGTTGAAATTAAAAAATTAACGATTCGGTGCTGGAGCTGAAGCGAATATCAAATCGGATCTCCGTAGCAGATCAAGAGCAGTGCATGGCCTGGCGTGGAGATCCGGCACGTGGACTTCGTAGATCGGGCAGAGGCAGTCTCCAAGTGGAGGCTCACCTGTGAGATGCTAGCTTTATGAATATATAAGATTGTTTTTCGTAAATCCCTGAAAAAAATTGCTGGTGAATTGTTGCATGCATTCTATTGGTGAGATCTGAGATCACTTGGATCTGCTACTGTTGCTCAATTGTGTGATATTTTGTCAGTGATCAACTATGTTGAGGAGCCTACGTGAAAGAAGTCGTGAAGATTCGTGAAAGAGGCAGCGCAGATATCTTCCGTTTTCATGGAAGCCTGCGGTAGTTGCTGCTGAGTTGTGATGTGTGTAGACTGGCTTAAGGACGAGCCGCCTGTGGGGGTCTATGGAAAAGTTTGCCATGGGGCTATGAAAAAGTTTTCTGGAGGTGATTCGCCTCGGGATTGTGCTGCGGAGCTGTTCAACGATGGCTGAATAGTCTGGATTCAAGCCAGCTCTCTCAGAATGTTGTAAACCAAGTCAGAGATGTATTTAGCAGAAGTGAATTGGGTGAGTTCGAGCTCTGTGTGATATTTTATCTTGGGTGAGTTTGAGCTCTATGTATTTTTCTGGAAAGGAACGTGAAGTGAATACTATAATCCGGCACAGTAAAGGAGGCAATGTTGTGTTATTGTATGCTTCTAAATATCATGATATTAACACTGTTATTAATATTAGTGGATGATATGCCTTCGACAAAGGCATAGAGGAGCGTGTGCTACAAAGTAGGAGCGCGCAGCAGATATTTTTGTGAGCCCGTATTGATAAGGATGGAATGCTAGATTATGGTGAATTTGTAGCTGTCACAGCTCATTTGCAGCTAATGGGCAATGATGAGCATTTGCACAAGGCATTTAAATTCATTGACAAAAAGGTGTTGAATGACATTGTCCAGCGAAGTGGATTGAAATGCTAGCGTATGAATAGTTTTATGGGTTCACTGTTCTTTGTATCACTACAAATATTGGCGCTCGTGGAAGCGGTGTACGGGGCAGAGATATGGAGGTCGTTGTCAATGGAGGAGAGGCAGAAGAAAATGGTGAGTATCATCTGGTGAAGGCTATTCAATTAATGGAGGTTGTGATTCATTCATATATGAAGATGAACTCCTTGGAATCAAGATTGCAGAGATTTTGTGTGGCCATTGTGTTGAATACTACGTGGGTGTTGGAGCTGCTCGATATATAGAGAAGTTTATGCCATTGTCAAAATGTTTTTTTAATTCTCTGATGATGTTTTTTAATGTATTGATTAATTGTCATGATATTGAAATTGGTTGTAATTTAAGTGACATTAGCATGACCAACTATTGTCACAATTCTGAGTGTGTGTTGGAACTGGTCATTCCGACACTAAGCAAATTTGCAGGGAATGATGAACACATGACAGTGAAAATGACATCAATTGGAGCTACATCAGAGATTGGAGGATGATCGTGATCGTGTTGCAGATTGTTAGTAAGCATGAGGAGGCATGCTTGAGAGCAGTTACTAGCCTTGATACTGTGAGTAGGGGAAGTGGCATTATGTTGCGATGGCGGGAGAATTGGATACTGAAATGCGATGGAAGATTGGACCATGGAGTCGTGGATTATTATTTTTGAAGGGAAAATTGTGTTCTCTTCGTATGGTTGTGTGCCTATGTCTGGATCATCAGTGTTTGAATGCACTACATTGAGTCCAGGTGAAAAGTCGTCAATCTATTTCTGTATCAGTAGACCCCTCACAGGTTAAGCATGGAGTTCCAAGAAGTTATTTGAACAGACAAAGATGCCCAAGATGTGAACAATGAATAGATGAGGTAAAGGAACAACGACAACATTTATGGTGGGCAACAAAGTAGATGTTTGTTTGAGTGTGGTTTGTGGAATAGACTCCCTAGTATGTTATAAGCAAGTCTAGTTGTTGTAATGGTCATTGTATGTACCCAGAAACTCCAAAATGTTGAATGAAATGTAAGCCTTTTAAAGGTATTTGAAAGTTCGTGGTGATCTTAAAACCACTTTGTAATGGTTTATGGTCAGCCTGAAACCATCTTTTGTCACTGTAAAGTGATGGTTTGTGGTGAGCCAGAAACCACATACAGAGCCTCAGTGGCTACAGGATTTGCCCGGTGGTGGCACATATAAGTTCCGGATTTGCCCGGTGGTGGCAGATCGGACTTGCCCGGTGGTGGCATATTGAAGTTGGCGGATTTGCCCGGTGGTGGCAGATCGGACTTGCCCGGTGGTGGCATATTGAAGTTGGCGGATTTGCCCGGTGGTGGCAGATCGGACTTGCCCGGTGGTGGCATATTGAAGTTGGCGGATTTGCCCGGTGGTGGCAGATCGGACTTGCCCAGTGGTGGCATATTGCCTGAGTGGCTAACGTGTACACGGGAGCTTTGTGCTCGTAGGAGCAGGTGGACTGCAGTAACACCTGGCTCAGTCTCAGATGATTCATCAATCTCTGAGAAGAAGGGGGTTGGTGTGCTTTCTTAGCTGACAGTTGTGCTGAGAAGTACAATTGGCGCGACTGTTCAGTACATACTCGTGCCAATGCGCCAAATCACGGGAATGGCGCGGAAGCGCACGATTTTTTATTCAGGAAGATGCCAACTCAACTTCATTGGAAGATCCGCGGGAAGCCTCATCTTCGTTTGACGATTTGCGGAAAAGCAGATCGGAGAAGTTGCGGACCTATCCGGGAGAGGTAGATCGGAGAAGTTGCGGATCTGTCCGAGAGAGGCAGATTGTGTTTTTTGGAGGTTCTGCACATGCAATTCGCCTGATGGTGGTGGATTTGCAGGTACATATATGCAGTGAAAACGGTCGACAGAATCATGTATGCGAAGGACATCCTACAGGACTAGCGGTTGCAGCGGTTGGTACCCATGCATTCCGGTGGATGGTTGCTCTTTTATATGGACATCGACATATTCTTTGTTATGTTTGACCACAACCAGACTTTGTGAATCACTATCATGACAAGTAGTCATTAAGGGGGGGTGTTGGAAATATTTAATTCCTACTTGTCTATGGTTGTAATTCTCCATTTTAGGAGTTTGTTCCTACATAATAGGAATTAGCTAGAATATAATTTCTCCTAGTTTAGTGTGTGGTTGAGAGAATCTCTCAACCACACTACTGTACGTCTAAGATATAATTCCTATCTTGAGACTATTGCTTGTATAAATATGTGTGTAATTTCCTTCATTCAAAATATAGAATTTGATTAGAGTTTGTTGTGCACTATTTTATCTTTTCACTTCCTTTTAATAGATTGCAAAAAAGAAGTCATCAAACCTACAACTAGCAGAAGTGCAAAGATCCTTACAATAAAGAGAAAACAATGGAGCACAATGAATGAGAAAACTATATCCAAGAATGTCCTTAAGAGTCAAGACATTGAGATATATATAAAGTTGGCTGACTCTACAAACCTCTATGAGAACATGGGTGGTTAACAAGGGTGGTAGAGGTATGTCTAAAGTTTAAATGCTAAGCTTTTTCCATCTCCCCAAAAGAGAGACACATGTAGGCAATAGTTAAAGGCTTATGAGGACTCAGACTCAGCCTAGCCTTCCTTATGAAGTGTCTAGAGTGTCACCATAAAATTCAAGTAGGTGATTTAAAGATAAATAAGAAAAGGGATAGAGGGGATTTTTCTCCTTAAACAAATACCATTAGAACTAAGCGTCATGGCAATCTAAATTCCAATTTCGCTATACATTGTTACGGCCTTACACAAATGAAAATAACAATTATCCCTCTTCTAAATTGAATAGGGGCATGATGTATATCAGTTATAGAAACCCTATGCGTGAATTGAATTGGGATATATATCAAAAAATCATTTAAGAAACAATAATTTTTCAGATTGTATATAGATTTAGCATAATGAGCTACCTGGTGATCATGGCTGCCCAAGAATTCTTTCAACCCCTTTTTGCTCTCGCGTATGCTCACTTGCAATGCCATCCTCCTACGGTATGATACTTCCATTTCCTACTCGTCAAACTAAATTTACATTTCATACCCAAGAAGAAAGACCGTAACAATCTATTTTCAGAGAAGTTTAAATTGTTAAGAGATTGGTCCAGCTACAATTGCTTGTGAGGTAAAGAGAAACAGATGACTCATGCTCAAAAGAAACTTTGGAATTTTCAGGAAAATAGAAAATAAAAACACTAAATTTAAAAAACAAAGTAAAATATTATTGAACTTGAATGTCTATAATTCCCACATGATTCATTTTTACATTCTTTTCTTGAAGTACATAAATTATACTACCTGCTACAAAACACCATGGATTTTAGACAAATGACAATTCTGCTTAGTCGACTGGGAATCTAGGTATATATAGATAGATGACCAAGTCTTATTGGATGAGTCAATCTAATTTGTTTGATTTTCAAGTCCATTACTTAGAGGCTTTTGCTCCACTTGATTTCGTCATAGAAAACTCACATTCAAGAGTCCACTTTTGCTCCCATTGATTTCTTCAGAAGAAGGTCACATTCAAGAGTCCACTTGGACTTGGAAGTTGATGAGTCTTGTAATATCAAGACTCCATTTGTGACCTGCATGGGAAATGAATATATAAAATGAAATTGAATGAAAGTTTTGGACAATGTAGTTCAATGCATACGAGGGAGTATTAATTTGAACACAACCAATGTTTCTCTAATTATTTTTTTCAGATAAAAGGATCCAACATTACGGGAGGAAAACAGATAAATAACATTGAATGACATTGGCTTGCTCTTATGTACCTAATTTTATAATTTGAATTGTAACTGAAAAATATGGTATGAATCAACTATCAATTGGGGATCTATTTACACTGTTATTAGCTACTGAAACCTGCCAAGGGAACTGAAATTTGAAAATTCTAAAAATTGAAATTTCGAAATAGATACTGAAGCAACCCTAAATTAGGAAATTAACAAGGAAACTAAATGCAGCAAAATTCAATAGTTTGTAAGAGCACTAGAAACGAAGAGATGGACAATAGTAGAAACAAGGAAATACTAAAGAATTAAGTTAGAACGGAACAACTGAACACAAAATTTGAATGACAAAAGTATATATTTGCGGGAAATAGTTTATGGTTGAATATCATATTAACCTAGGAAAAGTAATGTTGAATGGGTCAAATCGAAGGTATTATGGAAGTTGTTTTTTTCCCAAGTAATCTATTGCAAACTATAGAAAAATTCACAAAAAGCCCCACTTTAATGCCCAACAACCACATGTAGCTACAATTTTTAGGGATGAGTTACAATTCTTGATAAGTGACCTTATGAGTGGTATATACTAAACACCGAATAGAGCTGGAGTTGCAATGGATCTCATGAGTGAAAGGTACCTATGTGTGAGCATGCATTGGTAGGTTTTTATCTTAAGAAAAAAAAATTCTCCCATGTATAATGATTACTAAAAGAGAAATTATAATATCACTAAAAGAGAAGGCTATTTCTAAATGTCATAAGAGTTGCTTTTTTTCAATTATACGTAGCATATAATGACAAGGAATTCTTATATATCTTGTAAAATTTCTTTTAGATAACTTTAAATCAATAGATAAGCTATAATAAGGGGAATTTTGGAGTATGGATATGATTTTTGTTAGGCTTGATTGATTTTTCTAGTTTGAAATGTATTTGATGGTTATAGTAGATATTTATGACATGCTTCATTTTAGTCGTCTAAGCATGGAAACCAAATTTGACATGTGGGAAACTTATTCAGGATTTTGGGGTATGGCACAGACATTTTCAAAGAGAATGGTGTTAATGGAGAATATTCAGACAACTTATCAAAATCTACCACTTAGTATATTTTTCAGTTTATTAGGCAGTGTCACATGAAATGGGGAGGGATTTTATAGCTTTATGCAAATAATTTCAACATATCAAAGGTATACACCACCTGATATTATGCTTACATGTTAAAATTGTAGACTTAGGACTATTGGTCATCCATTACTAGTTATTTTTCCTTTGTTATTATCGCCAACTACAAATTGCATCTATGAATTTAATTTTTTTTTATATGTTATTAGTTTAATTTTGGTTTGATTTTCTAAATCATGATTTGATACAGGGAAACACCAATATACATCATCTAAATTTGTTGATGCATTATAAGGTGTGAGCTCTAAGGCCTCTCGTAAACTAAATGCATATTTTCAGAGCTTAGAAATCACACGGATGCCTCCAACCCAATTGTAACCACAATCTCTTTCACTATCCAAACTCTGTAGGTGTGACATGTTCATGCTGAGTGTGTTCTGCACTAGAAAGTCATGTGGGGCAATTTCCTACAAGAAGGAAAAAAGTATTATATTAGATCAAGGAAAAGTAGCATATACTTTCTTTATGCAAACAATTCCTTGGATAGCAATGTGAAAGGAATGACTCACTGGACAGTATACAAACTTGAGGCAACAAATAACTCATTTTAAGGCTTTCTAGAATAGGAGAATATACATAACACAAATAATTGTCTCCAAGGATCCTTATCCTCCAATTAGTGGTAAGTCTCAGTGAGATTTTAAAGATTCATAACTTCCAAAGGTGGATATGTTTGACTTCCTTTTAATTGATTGCAAAAAAGCAGGCATCAAACCTACACCCAACAAAGGTGCAAAGATCATTACAACAAAGAGAAAACAATGGATCACAATGAATGATAAAATTGTCTCCAAGAATGTTCTTAAGAGTCAAGACATTGAGATAGGTGTATGTAGCGAATGTTCTTAAGAGTCAAGAGATTGAGGTAGGCACAGATAGAAAATTTGTGGATCGTTCCCAGAGCTTCTTGGAAAGATGCAAGTGTCTCAAAAACCCTAGGAGAAGAGTTTTCAAATGAAAATGCAATGCTAAGGTTGGTTATATGTATTTCGTTTCATTCAGTTGAAACTCCAAAGATACACAATACTTCAATCATCTAACACACACAATTCTTCAATCATCTAACATTTGATCTCAAGATGTGAGAATAGCAGCCTAGGGAGTTTGGTGCACGTATTTAAGATACTTGTGTGGGGTAAAATTTATTCAAGTAAAAAATAATATGTATTTCAAATACATAAATAAGTTCATATTGTAGTTCAAATGTTTTTGTGAGATAAACTTTATACAAGTAAATTTTAGTAAATATTTCAAATATATAAAAGAAAAATTAATAAATATTTAATATATATAATTTACATGTTTGTTTTATTTTTGAATTAATATATATATATATATATATATATATATATATATATATATATATATATGTTTCATAGATTTGTATAAAGTAACAACAAATGTTTAATGATAATAATATTTGAAATGGAAAATAATGCTACAATATATTATAGTCAAAATGTGTTTGTGTGAGGTAAAATTTACTATAGTAAAAAATATCGGTGCATACTTTAATTCACCTTAAAGTACTCAAATTTACAAATTGTAATATATTATAAGAAAAAAATGAAAAAATAAGAATAATTTAAATAATTTAAAACAACTTGGATTTGTCTTAAGCATAGATCTATCAAGGGTTTAGATGATGGAATCTCTTAAGGTGTAAATATCTTTTTAAGTGAAAATTTTCATAACAAGTTTGAACCTCAATAGATTTAATATCTATAAATTGCTTAATAAAACTGTGTTTAAAATAAATCTAAACTAATCTATAATATAGAAATTGTGGAAATATGATTATCATATTACAAATCTCCCATTACACTGCTCACAAAATCACTGAATTTTATTCTAACTATAATGTTACATAGCATCCATTACGTTCCCACGAAAATCCACTTCAATTCTCTGAGCTATAGTCTTTTCTCTATTGAGTTGCATTGTGTTTGAATTTGCTTTACCTGTAGAAGATTGATTGTGTTCAGTACAATTCTTGGAAAGGAAAGACTTCTGCCATACATAAGCTTTTAATGAAATTGAAATAAATATTGCAGAAGGCTTGAAACAACAATCTACAATTCCACTGGCTGTGTTTTATCATAAAATGGTAAATGTTTAGAATGTGCATATTGATAAGTATAATTTTGATCCAATCACCAAATCTAATGCATCAATAATAAAAATTTCAATTTTTTTTTCTTCCAACACGTATTTAGTCATACCACTAAACCATTTCTACCCTTGTTTGTGCCAATAGGTAGAGTCACACAATAACACCTCAGATTACAATGTGCCCCTTGATAAGGTATAATTTTGATCCAATCACCAAATCTAATGCATCAACACTTATAAATTTCCCATTACACTGCTGACAAAATCACTGAATTTTATTCTAACTATAATGTTACATAGCATACATTGCTTTCCCACGAAAATCCACTTCAATTCTCTGAGCTATAGTCTTTTCTCTGTTGGGTTGCATTGTGTTTGAATTTGATTTACCTGTAGAAGATTGATTGTGTTCAGTGCAATTCTTCGAAAGGAAAGACTTTTACCATACATCAGCTTTTAATGAAATTGAAATAAAAATTGCAAAAGCTTTGAAACGACAATCTACAATTCCAGTCGCTGTGTTTTATAATAAAATGGTGAATTTTTACAATGTGCATCTTGATAAGTATAATTTTGATCCAATCACCAAATCTAATGCATCAACAATACAAAATTCAATTGTTTTTTTGTTCCGAGACTTATTTAGTTATGCCACTAAACCAATTCTACGCTTGTTTGTGCCAATAGCTAGAGTCATGCAATTAACACCTCAGATTACAATGTGCCCCTGGATAAGGTATAATTTTGATCCAATCACTAAATCTAATGCATCAACAATAAAAATTTCAATTGGTCTTTTCTGTTCCGAGACTTATTTACTTATGCCACTAAACCAATTCTACGCTTGTTTGCGCCAATAGCTAGAGTAATACAATAACTCCTCATATTAACAATAGAAAAAACATATAATTAAATGATTTCTTTCTACGGCCACATATAAAGTCTGATAATGAAAATTAATGTCAAACTTCCCGTAGTTGAGATGTTGATTGTAGATATTTTAAATTGAAAAATATCATTGAAGATGTGATTTCCATCTCTGAGTCTGTTGGAATATAATTTCAAATGCTCCGAACGATTTGCAAGCGGGAGCAGGACGTTGATCAGGGGCAGGAGATAAACATCGAGCACGTCTACAGTGATCAACCGAGTGCGAGAGAGAAACTTGCGCGGAGGATAATGGAAGGCGACCCCCCGCATTTGACCTGTCTATTGGGCGTTGACCCAAAATGTGTGGTTGTGGTTTATTACGAGGGCTCACCCATTTGATGTGTATGGGCAGAACCATACTCCCCTGTCACACCTCCCAATTTTTTATTTTTTATTTTTTGTTTGTAACACCTCTAAGTGTTGCTTCTTGTTCTCCTAAAGTTTAATTATTCATTTGAGTCAGGCCATGATAACCATCCTTTTTAAATCTATGCAAGCTAGATAAAAATTGTAGTTTAAAATTTAAGTCTCCCTTCCTCCCTTGAGAATTCTATACCGCTATAGTCATCATCACAAAATATGACATGTTTGTAACCTATGGTTTATAATTTTTAAAACCATATATATATGTATAACACTATGTATCAGCCCCAATGTACATTTATATTTAACAATATATCCATATATATATATCCGCACCTTATATATATAACCATCACATATATATTATACATTTGTATTTAACAATATATACATATATATATAGATCCGCACCTTATATATATAACCATCACATATATATTATACATTTGTGTTTAACAATATATACATATATACATATATCCGCACCTTATATATATAACCATCACATATATATTATACATTTGTGTTTAACAATATATACATATATATATAGATCCGCACCTTATATATATATAATCATCATATATATATTGCATGGCACCGAACCCTTTTATTTTATAATCCTAACATTTTGTTTATTCACAACATGGAGATATCTATATATGGGTAATATTTTACTCGGCCCCAATTCTATATATATAGTTATCCTTTTTATATCGTTACGTGTGAAATGAAGGCTCGGCTCACATAGTCTATCTGCGCTGGATGAACAGCAAGGGAGTCGTTTACCTGTTTTAATCATTATTGCACCACTAGCGTCCACTTGCGGGTGAACATGATAATTATGCGAACGACTATGTTGAGCATGTAAATCGATAAAACCCACTGCAGTCCTTACCTAGGTTGGACTCTCGACACGTTTCATGCAAGCTCTAGGGTTTTCTTTTCCTTTTCTCGTCCCGAGATAAGTTAAGCGTCTAGGTTCTCGTGTGGGAACTCCGTAGGGTTTGATCGGAAATTCCTGTATCACGTTAACTTCGCTCTGGTTGTAATACGAAGCCTGCGTGTACGTGAGGTTGGAGGACCACCACGCAGCTTTATACTGCGTTTTTTTTTTAACTGGAAGGAAAGTGTGTGTACACTTCTTCTGCGCGGTAATCCACTTTTCACCATTGGGAACACACCTACAACCACTTGACACGTACCGCCCTGGCTGGAGACGCTGTCGGGCAAGTAACTTTGGCGGTTTGCATCAATACTTCGCCGAAATTCGGAACGGCAAGGTACATCAGAGGGTATAGAATAATATAAATCTTTTTCCGAGCAGGACTCTTTGTCAAGTCGGTGTAGCTCAACACAATCCCCCTTGGGATTTCTTACAGTAACGGGTGTGGAGGTTTAATGCGCCGATCCACTCTCTGAATGTTGACAGAGTACCGGTTCTGATCTAGGGTTTTCGACTTCTTATTTTACCCCTTCATCGCCCAGGATCATACCTGTTGGTATCTCTCTCTCAAAAATTGCTTTGTGCTTCCTCTACACGTTTCAGGGTTTGTTCTTTTGCAGATTGCTAGCTCGTTCCTGTATTGTCTTCTAATGGTGGCTACTTCGGGGTGTGATTTATTGCTGATGGGTAAACAAATAATTGCTGGTCTACGCTCCCCTCTTCGCAATAAGAGTTTGCTTCTTGCTCCAGTTGCTTTTCCTATTTCTGGGGTTTCTTATCAGAGTAAAGTTTGCTTCCCCACTCCTTATCACGTCTAACGCATCGTTGTTGTTTTGTTTTCGTTGGTTCAGGTACGCAGATGGCTCTCAGCCAAGTCTCTGCGTTGTGCGCGCGATCTAACATCCGGCTCTCACCTCTGTGAGCACGTTTGAGTTTCAGTTCTGCTGTGGTAGCGAAACCTAGTTCCATGATCGGTAGTAGTACTTCTAGTACACTGCCTGTCATTATTTTTCCGGGATAGTTCTGTATAACCACAAGTCTCCTGTAACCGGTTTCTTTAGATTTCGCTCTCTATTCGTTCTTGTTTATCTGACTTGTTTAAATGATGACACGAACAATTATGCCGTGGATCACTCATAACCTTGCATATGGAAAGTTTTTGGTGTGGAAACCCAACTGATATATTCCGAGAACGGCTCGTATTCCCGATCTCCTTGATCTCTGGAGTATTCGAGTTGCAGAGACATTACTTTCTTTCGATGCCTCAGGAATAACCCGGTTCACCTCTGCGTAACACATTTACTCAGTCTTTGGAATTCTGCCGAGTTAATATTTTACCTATGTTTGCTAGGCTTAGCGTTTTACATAGCATGCTGGAAAAATGTAGCAGAGGGATTAAATCGTGCTCTTCTCGTCTCATGCAGCCCTATGTTAGCTCTGACATCTCACTGCTTGTTCGTTTTGTTATAGCATGTTTTGAGAATAACCGTATAAAAGCTATGTCAACACCACTATACCACTACTCTTAACGGTCGATGCCTAAAACCGGTTATAACATTTCTCAAAGCTTTTGCTCTGTTATATAACGAATTGGAGCATACCATTCATAAATAGGATTGCACCGTCGTATGGTTTAATTGGAACGTGTATTTTCCTATCGTTATACTGTATACAGGTTCAACTCGTAGTATTATATCACAGTTGTTTCGTTTATAATTGAAACGGTGCTACGCGATGAGACTCGAGATCTGAAGCTCGATGGAGAGGGTATTGTAATTTTACTTCCAAGGAAGCAGCCTAACTGGTTCTTCCGATTCACTCTGCTGGAAAGTCTACTTAAGTCACCGCATTTACTTTTCGATTTCCATGGTATAATAAGTTTTTAATGTCTCTATTTTTTTTTCATATGTGATGCATATATATATGTTTCGCATTTTTAACTCTTATGACATTTGTTTACTTATATATATATGTATTGGACTACGGTAGAGTGAACTATTATGTAGCTCTCTCGGCGCCTCCATGGTTATTTATTTTTTTATTTTATTTTCATGCCAATACCTTTATCATGCCCCTAAGTTTGGGGGTGTGCCTTTACCTTTAATGGAATTATATTATTACAATCTTTATTTCCAAGGTTAAAAGTGGATATAGAGATATTATGTGTATTCAAGATATTTTAATAACCATTACACTCTTATATAGGTTTTGTGTTATGCCTATATAGATGTTCAATAGTGCTTGTATGGAGATCCTTAGCTATAAATGAAATCGTTGAACATGATAGTTGATTCAAAGACTAAAGGTAAATTTAGAAGTGAAAGCTATTATTATGAAAAATTCTATAGGGCAGAGTTACTCGTTTTTTTTTTCCACCATTTCAAATGTCATAATCTTGTGTATTTACTTTCAACTGGTTGTAATTATATTATGAAACTCCAATTCTGCTACAATAGTTGGTTTTGCATACATATGAGCATAGAATATCAGCTTTGTAGCTACAGTAACAAAAGAAAGATTTAAGCATCTGTAGAGACTAAGTAACTTCAGATTTAAACCAACCTTGGTTTAGAGTTTCTGAAGTTTCTATTCTATGGATTTCTGGTCTACAACTAAACAGAATCTGGAAGGTGAATGCCTTAGGATGGATTCTGTTAAATGTAGTACTAACATCAACCAAACCATTTAATTAATTTTTCTATATGTAGCCAATTCATACCATCAAAAAATAGAATAACAAAAACATTTCAGAACATACCAAAATCTGCAATTGACCAACCTCCCAACCTTAGAGTCCTCTTTGTCTCCCAGGACTCACCCCCGAGCAGAGATCACCTCCTAGAGCAGATCAACCCCTGATCTGTTTAGGAGCAGCTTATTTAAGCTCATATTCCCCCAAAGCATGTTTCTAATTCTGCGTCCAGAATAGCAGGATGCTTTATTTCCTGTTTAGCCTAGGCTTCCCATCTTGGGATTCTTTAAAGCTGCTTTAAGCTTTTCCTCATTTTTTCCAGCTTTTCTTTACCTCTTCCCAACTACTCCTCTTCATTGGGGAATTTTAGATTCCTCCTCAATCTAAATTAATTTCTTTCAAGGATTTTTGAAAGATTTTGGGGATTTGTTGCCTTATCCATCCTCATGGATTTGGCAAGTGATCTCTAATTCTCATCTTGGTCAAAATGCACAATCATTTTATTTATTTCCTCAAATAAAATATGCAAATACATTCACACCATGATTATCCCTTGGGGTCCACCCCCTTAGGATTTAAGTTCAAATGTTCCAACTTTAAAATTTCAACACACAAATTGGGGGTGTTACATATTCCCCCTCTGCAAATAAACACCGTCCTCGGTGTTTTTATTCAACTACTATAGTTCATTTAAACAAAAATGGATATTTCTCCATCATTTCAGCTTCCCTTTCCCAGGTGGCTTCTTCAGCAGTAAAGTGCTTCCACTGCACTTTTACTCTGGCCACTGTTCTGTTTCTCAATTCAATTCCTTCCCGCTCCAATATTTGAAGCGGTTCTGGCAGAAACTCCCCTTCTGGATCCACTTGTACAACATTCCAATCAACTATGTGAGAAGCATCATGCACATATCTTTTTAATAATGAAACATGAAACACATTATGCACTTTAACATGGGGTGGTAAGGCCAGCTTGTAAGCCACTGGTCCCACCCTTTCCAAAACTTCAAAAGGACCACAATATCTAGGTGCAAGTTTTGCACAACTTCCTGCATAAAGTGTGCTCTTTTTGGGTTTGATGCGTAAATAAACATGATCCCCCACTTTGAATTCTCGGTGCACTCTTTTCTTATCAGCATAGCTTTTCTGGCGATCTTGTGCTGTCTTGATATTCTTTTGTATCTGTTTGATAATTATTTCCATCTCTTGTAGTGCATCTGGTCCCAACACCAGTTTATCCTCTGGTTGACTCCAGCTCAAAGGAGTACGACACTTTCTCCCATAAAGTGCCTCAAACGGACTCATCTTAATAGAGGATTGGTAGCTATTATTATAGGCAAACTCAGCTAAATGCAGATACTCTTCCCATTTTGATGGCCTATCCATCACGTACATTCTCAGCATATCCTCTAAAATTTGATTTGTCCTTTCTGTTTGCCCATCAGTTTGAGGGTGATAGGCAATACTAAAATTCAGCTTAGTACCCATTCCTGCAAACAATCCCTTCCAAAATGCTGCTGTAAACTTAGCATCTCAATCTGATACAATCACCTTGGGAACTCCATGAAGCCTTACTATCTCCTTTAGGAAAACATTTGCTACTTGAGCTGTTCCAAAGGTGGACTTGATTGGTATAAAGTGAGCAGCTTTTGTGAGAGTGTCTACTACTACCATTACAGAATCATGTTGATATTTAGTCTTGGGTAATCCTGTTATAAAATCTAGGGAAACGGTGTCCCATTTCCATTCTGCAATTGGCAAAGGATTTAAAATCCCTGCTGGGTGTTGATGCTCAACTTTGACTAACTGACATTCCATACATCTACTTAAATACTCTGCCACATCTCTTTTCATTCCTGGCCAGAACAACTTCTTCTTCAAGGCTGTTAACATCTTTTGATATCCTGGATGTCCTGCATAGGGCTGTTTGTGATATTCATCTAAAATTTCTCTTTTCAATGACTCTATATTTGGAATATACAACCTGTTTTTATAATAGAGAAGCCCTTGTTGGTTTTTAGTGAAATCATTTTTATCCCTTGTCTGTAGTTTCACCAAGAGTGCTTCATAGTTGGGATCTTGAGTTGCTGCTTTTCCCACCAATTTTTCTACCTCCATATGGGCACTACTCCCCATGCTGTTTAAATTCTGACAAGCATTTCGACTTAATGCATCAGCAACTTTATTCTCCTTCCCCTTGATATGCTTTATATCCATATCAAATTCACTTAGAAAAGACAGCCATCTGGCTTGTCTTGCATTCAGGTCAGTTTGGGAGAAAAAATATTTGAGGCTGATATGATCAGTCATCAATGTGAACTTCTTCCCCAGCAAATAATGCCTCCTCATTTTTAACGCATGAATAACAGCTGCAAATTCCAAATCATAGGCACTGTAATTCTGTTCATGAGTTTTCAATTTCCTAGACTCATAGGCAATAACTGAATTGTCTTGCAATAAGACTCCTCCTAGCCCCTCTCCGCAGGCATCTGTACATACCAAAAACTCTTTATCAGGATCAGCAATTTTTAATATAGGGGCTGAAATAAGTTTTTGTTTCAATTGTTCGAAACTGGTTTGACATTTCTCAGTCCACACGAACTTAACACCCTTCCTTTGTAATGAGGTTATGGGATTTTCTATAGCAGAAAATCTCTCCACAAATCTGCGATAATAGCCTGCAATTCCCATAAATGATCTTACTGCTGAGACATCAGTGGGAACTGGCCATTCTTTAATGGCTTTTATCTTTTCAGGGTCAACTGCCAACCCTTTTTCAGAAATTATATGACCCAGATATTGAATTTTATCTCTATAAAATGCACATTTGCTGAACTCGGCATATAGCTGGTTTTATTTTAAAGTCTGCAACACTATTCTCAGATGTTCCTTATGTTAATCTTCATTTTTAGAATAGACTAAAATATCATCTATGAACACAAGAACAAATTTGTCCAATTACTTATTCAACACATTGTTCATCAGACACATAAAGGTGGCAGGGGCATTTATCAAACCAAAAGGTAGGACTACAAATTCGTAATGCCCATACCTGGTTCGAAATGATGTTTTGCTGATGTCTTCTTCTTTAATTCTGAGCTGGTGATACCCAGTATTTAGGTCTATCTTGGAGAAGACTGAAGCTCCTCTCACTTGATCAAAAAGATCATCAATTCTAGGAAGTGGCTATCTATTCTTAATGGTCAACTTGTTCAGTTGACGATAGTCAATGCACATCCTAAAAGTTCCATCCTTCTTTTTCACAAATAACACCGGGGCTCCCCAAGGAGAAACACTTGGTCTTAGATACCCTTTATCTAACAATTCCTGTAATTGCATTTTCAGTTCCATTAGTTCAGGAGGGCTCATTCGATAAGGTGCTCGGGAAACAGGTGTTGCTCCGGGTACCAGATCGATTGAAAAATCAATCTCTCTTTTGGGGGGAAGATGAGGGATTTCCTTGGGAAAGACTTCCTTAAATTCTCTGATGACTGGTATAGCATCCAGTAACTCTTCCTCAGTTTTCTGTTCTATTTCTTCTACATGCACTACATAGACTTGGTATCCTTTTCTAGTTGTTCTTTTCAATTGTAAGGCTGATATTTGTCTTACGGAAATGGACTTTGGTTTTCATTTTAATGTAAAAGGTTTCCCTTCTTCATCCACACAATGCAGGGTTTTATCCCAGTAGTTCATTAGAGCTTTCTTCTTTTCTAGCCAGTCCATTCCTATCAGTAGATCATAGGATCCTAATGACAATATGTTCAAGTTTACTTCTGTTACAAAACCATTTAATTGTATTGCTGTTTTGGGCAACTTATGAGTGACTTTTCTCTTAGTTTTAGTGGCCAGCTGTACCAACCATGATTGCTGAAATTTTTCAGGTTTAATTTTACATTTTTCTACAATTCCAGGACTAATGTAACTCAAAGAAGCACCTGGATCAATCAAAACAGTAATAGGTAGTTCAGAAATCTTACCCTCCATTTCCACCATGGTTGCTTGATGTTCTGCTTGTCGATTCTCCAAGGCTGCACTGATAGTTGGTATATTTCTGGCTATGTCATTTACAGTTGTTGCCTCTCCCTCTCTGCTGATCATGTGTATAGTTTGATGGGGGCAGTCCCTCATCATGTGGGGTTCTCCACAGCCCCAACATTTCAGAGGTTCCTTCATTCTGACTGTCCCTTCCTTTTTATTGTTCCCTTCTACTGGTTTTGGAGCCACTTGGGACTGAGCAGTTTGACTTTCTTTTGGTTTGCTGAACTTTTTCCTTTGATGATCTCTACCAAAATTCCTTAAATATGCTGGTTTTGGTCTCTTTCCTTTGAACTCACCCTTGTTCATCCAGATCTTCCCTTGTTCAGCTTTACCTTTAAACTGCTGATAGCATAATCTTGCTTTTCTAACAGCTTCATCCATGGTCTTTGGGTTGTCAAACTCAATTTTCTCCTTGTACATAGTAGGCAAACAATTTAAAAACCTTTGCACCTTTTCCTTTTCTTCCCTAATGTAAGGGACATACCTCAGTAAATTAGTAAACTTAGTGACAAACTCATCAATAGTGAGCTGCCCTAGCCTAAGTTCATGGAATTCTTTTGCTTTATCATCATAATATTGTTCATTTAAGTAACGAATTTTGAACTTAGTCTGAAAATCTTCCCAAGTAACTGTTTTTTCATCAATGGCATGCACTATTTTTGTCTCTTCCCACCACAGTGTAGCCTTTCCTTGTAGCTGGTACATAGCTAATCTGGCCTTCAGATTGCTTTCATATTCATAAACTTGGAAATACTTGATCATGTTCAGTAACCAAGCTTCAGCATCTTCTTCCTTCTCCCCATCATAGGAGGGAGGTTTAATCTTTCTGAATTCTCCCTGCAATTATTTTTTCTGCTTATGTTGATGTCTAGCTGCATCCTCATCCTCAGACTCATCCATCTTCCTTTTTCCAGAACCTTCGCCTTCCTGGCTGTTCCGAGAAGTCAGCTCTCTGATGAGCTTTTCTTGCTCCTTACTGGCTGATGACAGCATGTCATTCTGACTTCTTAGTTCAGCCAATTCTCGTTGCATCCTGTGCAACATGGCCATTACCGGGGCATTGGGATCTGGAGTCGCAAACTCATCATGCAGATCTACATAAATTCCTCCTTCTTCAGCCATTTTAGCACCACACTGTACACACTCATAAATTTAATCAGTCAGACATAAAAAAATATGTAATAAGCAGTCAGCACAAAATGACAGCCCAATTTGTTGTAACTAGTGCTCCGATAAGATTTGTCACACCTCCCAAATTTTTTTTTTTTTTTTTTTTTTTCTGTAACACCTCTAAGTGTTTCTTCTTTCTCTCTTAAGTTTGAATATTCCTTTGCGTCAGGCCATGATAACCACCCTTTTTAATTTATGCAAACTAGATAAAAATTGTAGTTTAAAATTTAAGTCTTCCTTCCTACCTTGAGAATTCTATACCGCTATAGTTATCATCCCAAAATATGACATGTTTGTAAACTATGGTTTAACATTTTTAAAACCATATATATACAAAACACTATTTATCAGTCCCAAGGTACATTTATATTTAACAATATATACCTATATATATATATATAGATCCGCACCTTATATATATAGTCATATATATATTATATATTTGTATTTAACAATATATACATATATATAGATCCTCATCTTATATATATATAATCATCATATATACCTTGCATGGCACCGCAACCTTTTATTTTATAATACTAACCTTTTGTTTATTTACAACATGGATATGTCGATCTATGGTTAATATTTTACTCAGCCACAATTCTATATATATATATATATATATATAGTTGTCCTTTTATATCGTTACGTGTGAAATGAAGACTCGGCTCCCATAGCCTATCTGCGCTGGATGAACAGTAAGGGAGTCGTTTACTTGTTTTAATCATTATTGCACAATTAGCGTCCACTTGCGGGTGAAAATGCTAATGATACGAACGACTATGTTGAATAGGTAAATCGATAAAACCCACTGCAGACGTTACCTAGGTTGGACTCAGGTGACCGTGTTGTTCTCGACACGTTTCATGCGAGTTCTAGGGTTTTCTTTTCCTTTTCTCGTGCCGAGATACGTTAAGCGTCTAGGTTCTCGTGTGGGAACTCCGTGGGGTGTGATCGGAAATTCCTGTATCACTTTAATTTCGCTCTGGTCTGAATACGAAGCCTGCGTGTACGTGAGCTTGGAGGATCGCCACGCAGCTTCTTCAGCTGGAAGCAAAGTGTGTGTACACTTCTTTTGCGCGGCAGGTGTTTTTTTTTTTTTTTCCTCTGGGATTGATTTTTTTCATGGCGTGTTTCTTACACATTTTTCAGGGGACCCGCTTTTCGCCATTGGAAACGCAACGACAGCCATTTAGCACGTACCGGCCTGGCTGGAGACGCCGTCGGGTAAGTAAAATTTGGCGGTGTACATCAATACTTCGCCGAAATTCGGAATGGCAAGGTACATCAGAGGGCATAGAATAGTATTAATCGTTTGCCGAGCAGAACTCATTGTCAGTTCTGTGTAACTCAACAAAATCCCCCTTGGGATTTCTTAAGGAAACGGGTGTGAAGGTTTAAATGCGCCGATTCACTCTCTGACTGTTGACAGAGTACCGGTTCAGATTCTAGGGTTTTCGCATTCTTATTTTATCCCTTCATAGCCCAGGATCATACCTGGTTGTATCTCTCTCGCAACCATTGTTTTGCGCTTCCTCTATACGTTTCATGAGTCGTTCTTTGGCAGGTTGCTAGCCCATTCCTGTATTGCCTTCTAATGGTGGCTACTGCGGCGTGGTTTATTGCGGATGGGTAACCAATTATTTTTTGGTCTACACTCCCCTCTTCGCAATAAACATTTTCTCCTTGCTCCAGTTGCTGTTCCTATTGCTGGGTTTTCTTACCAGAGTAAAGTTTGCTTCCCCACCTCCTTATCACATCTAACGCATCGTTGTTGTTTTGTTTTCGTTGGTTCAGGTATGCAGGTGGCTCTCAGCGAAGTCCCTGCGGTGTGCACGCGATCTAACATCCAGCTTTCAACTCTGTGAGCACGTTTGAATTTCGGTTATGTGGTGATAGCGAAACCTAGTTCCATGATCGGTGGTAGTACTTTCCAGTACCCTGCCTGTCATTATTTTTCCGGGATATTTCTGTATAACCACCAGTCTCCTGTAACCAGTTTCTTTAGATTTAGCTCTCTGTTCGTTCTCGTTATCTGACTTGTTTAAATGCTGACACAAACAATTATGCCGTGGATCACTCATAACCTTGCATATGGAAAGTTTTTTGTTTTCTAACTGATGTATTCCGAGAACGGCTCGCATTCCCGATCTCCTTGATCTCTGGAGTATTCAAGTTGCAGAGACATTTTCTTTTCTTTCGATGCCTCAGGAATAACCCTGTTTACCTCTGTGTAACACATTTACTCAGTTTTTGAAATTTTGCCGAGTTAATATTTTACCTATGTTTGCTAGACTTAGCGTTTTACGTAGCATGCTGGAAAATGTAGCAGAGGGATTAAATCGTGCTTTCCTCATCTCCTGCAGCCCTATGTTAGCTCTGACATCTCACTGCTTGTTCGTTTTATTATGGAATGTTTTTATAATACCCGTATAAAACTACATCAATACCACTATACCATTTCTCTTAAAGATCGATGCCTAAAACCGGTTATAATATTTCTCAAAGCTTTTGCCCTGTCATATAACGAACTGGAGCATGCCGTTCATAAATAGGACTGCACTGTCGTATGGTTTAACTGGAACGTGTATTTGCCTATCGTTATAGCTGTATTATATCACAGTGGTTTCGTTTATAATTGAAACGGTTCTACGCGATGAGATGCAAGATCTGAAGCCCAACTGGTACTTCCGAATCACTTTGCTGGAACGTCGACTTAAGTCACCGCATTTTCTTTTCGAGTTCCATGGTATAATCAGTTTTTTTTTTTTTTTTTTTTTTAAGGCCTCTTTTTGTTTTCATATGTGATGCATATATATATATTTCACACTTTTAACCCTTATGAAATTTGTTTTCTTATATGTATATACATTGGACTACGGTAGAACGAGCTGTTATGTAGCTCTCTCGGCGCCTCTAAGGTTATTTAATTTTTTTATTTTATTTTAATGCAAATAACTTTATCATGCTACTAAGTTGGGGGTGCGACTTTACCTTTAATGGAATTATATTATTACAATCTTTATTTAAAAGGTTACAATTGGATATAGAGATATCATGTGTATTCAAGATATTTTAATAACCATTACACTCTTATATAGGTTTTGTATTATGCCTATATAGACGTTCAATAGTGCTTGTGGGGAGGTCCTTAGTTATAAATGAAATCTTTTAATATGGTAGTTGAATCAAATCTTTTAAGGTAATTTAGAAGTGAAAGCTACCCTTTATGAATAGGAAAAATTCTATATAGGGCGAGTTACTTGTTTCACCATTTCAATTGTCATAATCTTGGGTATGTACTTTTAACTGGTTGTAATTATATCATGAAACTCCAATTCTGCTACCATAGTTTGTTTTGCATACATATGAGCATAGAATATCAGCTTTGTAACTACAGTAACAAAAGAAGGATTTAAGCATCTGTAGAGACTATGTAACTTCAGATTTAAACCAACCTTGGTTTAGAGTTTATGGAGTTTCTACTCTATGGATTTCTAGTCTACAACTAAACAGAATCTGGAAGGTGAATGCCTTAGGATGGATTCTTTTAAATGTAGTACTAACATCAACCAAACCATTTAATTAATTTTTCTATATGTAGTCAATTCATACCATCACAAAATAGAATAACAAGGAAATTTCAGAACATACCAAAATCTGCAAATGACCAACAATGACCAACCTCCCAACCTTAGAGTCCTCTTTGTCTCCCGGGACTCACCGTGAGAGATCACCTCCTAGAGCATATCAACCCTTTTTGATACATCTGGAGCGACTTATTCATCATAGTTCCCTAGCGTATTTCTAATTGCGTCCGAATAGCGGGGATGCTTTCTTTCTTTGTTAGCCTAGGCTTCCCATTTTGGGATTGTTTAAAGATGCTTTAAGCTTTTCCTCAGCTTTTCCAGCTTTTTCTCACCTTTTCCCAACTACTCCTCTTCATTGGGGAAATTTAGATTCCTCCTCAAATCTAAATAAATTTCTTTCAAGGATTTTTGAAAGATTTTTGGGGATTTATTGCCTTATCCATCCTCATGGATTTGGAAAGTGATCTCAAATTCTCTTTTTGGTCAAAATGCACAATCACTTTATTTATTTCCTCAAATAAAATATGCAAATACATTCACACCATACTCATCCCTTGGGGTCCACCCCCTTAGGATTAAAGTTCAAATGTCTAACTTTAAAAAAATTCAACACACAAATTGGGGGTGTTAAATGAAAAGACTCATAAGTTCAAATAAAAAGTATGTTCTCATGTTTGTTAAGGAACAACCTAAAGATAAGTATGATCCTTTTCAAGGTTGGAATTCCCAGCTGAAGGACAAATTGGTTGAAATAGTATATTCTTATAAATAATTGTTTAAAGAACCAAAATGTTTATCTCCAAAATAAGAAATTCGACATGAGATTCAATTACAATCTCATTGTCATCTTCCAAACATTGGCATGTATCATATGTCAATCCTAGAAAATGAAGAAATCAATAAACAAATTCACGAATTAGTTGATAAAGGGTTTATTCGATGTAATTATTCTCCATGTGGATCACGTACCATGTTAGTCCCAAAGAAAGGCGTAACTTGGATAATGTGTGTTGATTTTAGAGCCTTAAATAAAATCACCATTAAGAACAGGTATCCTCTTCCTAGAATCGATGATTTTCTTGATCAGTTAAAGTATGTTGTTTACTTTACAAAACTGGATTTAAGAATTGGTTATCATCATATTCATATTGCAGAGAATGATATATGAAAAACTGCATTTCGGACTAGATAGGGGATTTTTGAATGGTTGGTTATGTCGTTTGGGTTATGCAATGCTCCAACAACTTTTATGAGTGATAAATGATTTTTTCATCCCTTTATGGATAAGTTTGTCACAGATTATCTGGATGATATTCTTATTTTCAATTCAAGGTTGGAAGAACATGTAAATCATGTTAAACAAGTTTTTTATGTGTTGCAAAGAGAAGAACTATATCTCAAACTTTCTAAGTGTGATTTTGTAAAAAAATCCTTTATCTATCTTCGTTACATAATTAGAGGTGGTAAACTAAAAATAGATCCAACTAAAATTGATGTTATTATTAAGTGTCCAAGACCACATAATGTGACATAAGTTAGAGGTTTCCAGGTTGTAGTTCAGTATTGGAGGAAGTTTATTTCTCATTTCTCTTTTATTGTATCACCACTTCATGCTTTAACAAGTTCCAAAGTCTCCTTCCAGTGGGGAGGAAATCAACAAAAATCATTTGACACTTTAAAAAATAAAATTGTTACAGCTCCAATCTTAGCTTTACCAAACATTCAACAACCATTTGAAATAGAAAATTATGTGAGTGGGTATGAAATGGGTGCTTTGTTAATGTATAAAGTAAATCCTATTTTTTTTCATTCAGAAACATTTTCTAAAGAAATTTATAGCTATACAACATATGATAAATAATTATATGCATTAGTGTAAAGTGTTAAAAAATGGAAACATTATTTAATAGACAAAGAAATAGTGATACATACAGATCATCAGCTACTTCAGTAACTTCAATCTCAAACTAAGTTGAAGCAGTCTTAAAATTATAGATGGATGGGTTTTTTACAACAATTCCATGTAGTAATCAAATATAAGAAAGGTACCACCAATAAAGTATTTGATATTTTATCAAGTCTTCTTTTGAATGCTTTAGTTATTACGAAAAATAGTTCTTTAGCACATGAAAGCTACATTGAAAAATATGCTGAAGATTCTGATTTCAAATATTTTTTTGAATCATTAACTCATGGTGCTTAGGTGGAAGAAGTTAATTATCATGTTCATGATAGGTTATTGTACCATCTTCAAAATTTATGCATACCACAGGGAGAAAGACTGCATGTGATCACGGAAGCACATTCTTCTCGTGTTTCAAGGCATTTTGGTGTAGGTAAGACAGTGGCACAATTAAAAAGGTATTCTTATTGGCCTCAAATTAATGAAATCATTACTGAGTACATCAAAGGTTGTGTCATGTGTTCAACAAGCAAACCAAACAATATAAAGTTAGGCTTGTATATACCACTTCCAGTTCCTTCTTGACCATGGAACATTTTATCTATGGATTTTGTAGGAGGACTTCCAATATCTATAAAAGGGCATGATTATTTGTATTTTGTGGTTGATTGATTTAGAAAAATGTGTATTATTGTTCCATTTAAAAAACAAGTAACTGTTGAAGAGATTGCACTATTATTCTTTCAAAATGTATGGGTTCAATTTGGGTTGTATACTTATATCATTTCAGATCAGTACTATCATTTCATGGGGGATTTTTAGTCCACTTTGTGTGGAATCATGTACACTAAGTTGAAATTTTATCTGACGGGCAAACAGAGGTGGTGAATAGAATAGTGGTACATATTCTCATAGTTTATTTCAAAAAACATCCTAAGTTATCGTATGAATCCTTACACTGTGTCCAACATGCTTAGAACCAAGCATTATGTTCTTCTACTGGTAGATCTTCTTTTGAGACATGTTTTGGGTACCTTGCTAAGTCACCAATGGACTTAATGTTTGCTGAAGAAGCTAAGGAGGATGGACATGGAGATGCTGACAAAGAAATCAAGTTCATCTAAAGAATCCAGAAGATTCATGAAGCAATGCAGGATCAATTGGATAAGGGTCAGGCCAAGTACCAAATGCACCATGACAAGCATGAGGTGGATTACCACTTTCATGTTGGTGATCAAGTATGGCTACACATAAAAAAATAAAGGATGAAATGTGAAGGTAAAAATTTGAAAACTATGAGGTATGGTCCTTTTAAAATTGTTGAAAATATTGGGCACAATGCATTTTGATTGAATTTGCCTCCATACATGCACATATATTCAGTTGTAAATGCTAAAAATTTGAAGTTGTATGAACCTCCTATGATCATGGATCCAAAGGAAAATGTTCAAATTCCAACTATAGATGACTTTTCACCTCTCTGTATGAATAAGTTATAGAAAGATACCATATTTGAGTCCCATTGGAGATGTTGAGTATCTTCGACTAGGACTCAAAGGAATGAATCAAAGCCAAGCAAGGCGGATGGATATCAGAAGTGTGAGGGAGTTTTACCCTCACATCATGTCCGCTTAAAACAAAAATTTTGGTGGTCTAAAAGCTTCGAGTCTAGAGGAATGATCCAAGATGATCCTAAAAATGATCATAATTTTATGGTATTATATGCTCGCAAATATAGCACCAAGTCGTAGAGCTCGTTGCACTGATTCTAGTAGTATATTCGATTTCAAAAATGGCCTCCATATGAGTGAGAAACTATGTTATGAATTTATTCTAAAAGAGGAAAAAACTTGGGCCTTTGCAGGCCAAGTGGCAACTCCATAGTGGGATACGTGGTGGTAAAATTCAGCAAGGGTGATGGTCAAATTCAACAGGTCAGCAAGTCAACTCATAGGATCGAGGTTCAAACCCTCTAGCTCCAACATCATAATCCAAAACTTTATCATTCGCCATGAAAATATGTTTGTTATACCATTATTATATATAAAGGTTAATTAAAAGGCACATGGGGGGAGGGTTGGTGGAGCCTGCCAACCTGGCAGCCCCACTAACCCCGTGGACAAGGTTATCAACGACACCACTAAACATAGCAGCAAAGCCTTCAAATCGGTGTGTAATGATTATAATAGGTTTATGTTAAGAACCTTGGGTCATATGATACCATAACTATATACAAACTACATATTACATATTCCATAGGTTAACATGTGATATAACATATGTCCATTGGTTATATTATGGTTTCAACCATATTCTAATGTTATAATTTGTTAAAACCATGTTACAGGTGGCGCAATCGTATGATAATTTTGTTTAACAATATGCTATGTTTAATAGTTATTGAAAGTATATGGTGTGGTGAATAAACAATATAAGATATGCATATTTTTTGTTGCAACTATATACTATATCAAACATTAATTTGTGCCATATTAAAAACTATTTTCTATATAATTCTTGGTTTTTACAAACCAATTCTAAGAGGCCCATGGGTTTGACCCTGGGACCTCCCATCAACCCTTATAAAAGGAATACAAATGGGCCAATTTTGGGGGATTTGTACAATGAATCTCAGAACTTTGTATTATGTGTGCCGGTAAATGCCTTTTTAGGCATATCTTGGCCAATATTGGGCCTTTTTTAGAATGATCGGCTGCGTTGGAGAGATGAGGTCGAGGCCTAACTTCTGAAAGTACACATTGATGCACATTTTGATTTTCTATAATGGATAAATTTGATGCAAATATATTTATGAGCATTTTTAATACATTAGGTGTCCACTTGGAAGCATACCCGGAGATGTAGTGCAGGAGGGACGAACTTCATCATCAATTTTTTGTGTTTGATTCTTTTCTAACTATTATTCATCCTTATTTTATGTTCTCAAGTTTATTACTAAGACACTTAATAATTCAATTTCCCTCATTCATTCACATAAAATGAAACCTTATTTAATGTTGGTTAAATTGTGAAAATAGTCAATCGTGTGTTTTCATATCAATATATCATAAGGTCAAGGTTAAGAGAATGCCCTTTATCCATGCACAAATTCACAACATTGACAACAAAAGTTCCAAACATATCCAAGGAATCTGACACCTTAGATCCATTTTATTTACTTGTTATGTTTCCTTTCTCATGTTTGTACTGTCATCGTCCATTTACCACAATGGACCTAACCAGTCCAACCTACTATCACATTATTACCTTCAACTGCCCTTATGCATGCACTGAGCTGCATTCAAGTCTTACATTGTCTGTTGGTTCCACACAGCTCTCCCTAATCTCCATTAATTTTTCTTTTGGGCCAACCAACTCCCATGACCCCAAAACGTAAAAGTCAAGACCAAGAAAAAACAAGAAGAAAACCATGAAAACGAATAACAATACGAAAGTAAAAACAAAAGTGTCAAGGCCTTGCACCATACATAAACAACCTGAAAATCAAGAGCAACAAACAAAAAATACCAAAATCACAAGACTAGAAAAAAACACCATGACTCTGTCCCCCATGCATTTGAAAATATTTGAGGGGAAAGCTTAACTTGAGCCTTTTCAAATATCTCATGGATGACTCTTTATCCATGCAATCCCCTGCATCATACTGACATACACACATAAATTTCAATGTGTAATATAAACATAAAATATACCAGTTACCTTACTTTGTTATATCGGGAACACTCCCTTATATATGGATACATACATATATCATCTCTCAAGGGACTCCAATCCCTTGACAAATCCAGTCATACCTAGAAACCAATTTTTATACCTTTAAAATACATGTTCATGAATATTGCACATATCCACATAATGTTAAAAATGATTAGGGTTAAGAAGACTTCATGTATGAAAAGTGCTCATTCATTTGTAATTGTGGTTTCCAAACATCGCCAATGGAATTCTCACCTAAATCCTTTCTTTTACCTTTTTCCTTGCTGCAATTGAGTCTTATTATCTACTATCACATTACTGAGTTTTTAGTTGTATAGACAAATCAATTGTTACCTTGTCATGAAAATACCAAGCATGTTTTCCCTCCAAATGCTCACACAATTAATTCGCATGTTCCAAAGATAAATAAATCATATGTATTAACTTAAAATCAACATTTATCAAGACTAAAAAACATATCATAATCAATAATTAACTCACATTGTTCAGTCATAATACATAACTCTACAACTATCACCTACTTACACTCAAGTACATATCAATTGTCACAACACATATGTGTTAATCCAACCATCTTAAAATGATATCATTTCTTCATGCAACCTTACATACACATACTCATATAATGCAATTAACTAAACATTCTAACACACTATAAATGTACTATGTTAGATAAGTTGATTAGAAAACATAATAGATACCAAACACTCAAAAAACAAATAGAAGACATAATCCAACAGTTAAGCACCAAGTATATGACATAAGAAAACTCATACCTTAATGTATCTTAGGGGATGTTGTCACATTTGCACAATTCAATCCATATTTATATGACAAAAAATCACAACTATATCATCCCATACTTAAATGTCACCACCATAAACATCTACATAAAGCAATACATATCAACACGATACATAGAACATCAAGATATTAATGCAATAACCCTAATCATAAGGTTAAATAAAATATAACAACAACAAGTTAACATATAACATAATTATCAACAACATATAACATAACCATCAAGTTTACTATCATTCTTATCAGCAACATATAACATAATCAGCAAGTTAACTAACATAAAACAACAACAACAATGCTTATAACAACAAGTTACTATCATTAATGACTATTCGACACATGTGCATATGACCACACTAATTCACTAGCATCTACCAAGAATGTAACAACAACAACAATAAAATGAAAAACATTTATATAACCCTAATGGATATAGCAATCCATTAACTAACATACCTGCATTGCAATCATCGTACATTACTTGTATGATGATATGCTCTTACCCCAAAGTCTAGTGTTGCAACTTCACTTTGATGATCTTCATCTCCTTTCTCTATTTCAACCAAGACATCAGCATCACAACATATGAACAACATTATGATGGCCTATAATTCCTACAATGGCCTCATGGAAAAAACCTTAACCATGAAAATGCATGCATAACAACATATAGCATTGACATGCATAAAAAATTCATAACTGACATGCACTCATGATGATCACATTCAAAAACAACGTCATCAACTTCCACATGGCGACACCACTGCAACTATGACCAATTCATGCATATCTGATAAGAACATATATCACAATATTAAAGAACACATATGCAACTGACATGTATGCATAAAAAACACATTCGGCCCATCCATTCCAAGTGTTTAACCATGCTTTGATACCTCTATGTGGTATCATATATAAACCAAGGAGAGTGCAACCATGCTCTAATACCACTTTGTAATACCCTCCTCACACATCTACCCAAGTAACTGGCCAACAGAGCTAAACATGTGATGAATTATTTACTATGATTTCGTTCAACCACATATGTAACCCTAAGGAAGTGTAACTGAAACCACACAAAAACACAGAAATTTTGAACATGTTAGAGGACACCTAGAAGCCAACCAAATATTCCAGGAGGCTAGCCCCTAAATCAAACATTTATTTTCATGCATCAATCCCCCAGTCACTCCCTTGACATGAGAAAGAGTATGACTAGAAACATCCAGTCGCACGCACAACATGGGTATGGATGTGACTGGGGACATTTCCCATTAGTTCTAAACCTACGACCACAATTATTGTACCACTTTTTTAGGCTCAAAGCTCAGATCCCTGCCCAGAAATCCATGATACTTTTAGGAATGAAATATAACAGTGGAATAAAAATTTAAATGCAATCACTTGAACAAGTACTTGAATGGACCCCTACTAACCATGACAGGAATTTAATTAAACATGTCACAAATATGTAATCTACAGGTTTAAACAACATATAAAAGCATAGGGGTCTCATAATTATCTGAGAATCACTAACAATAATTGTTTCCTCGTCACATTAATGGCATTATCATCTATTTTTTCATATATACATTGGTCATTCACTTACAAATAAAAATATGATGAGAGCCATACATCATTACTTGCATAGAGCACATTCATAACCAACATCTAAACAACAAAAATGACAAGCATATAACAACCATTTAAGACACATAATCTCAAGCATATTTGCCCATGAATACAAGAGGAAAATAGCTCTTATTTTGATAAGAGAAATGAAACCATGTCTACAACTTCCATGTTCCACCTGAACATATACATGGCTAAGCCAAATTTCTCTTCAACTAGTCACCCTCATTCCATATTCCAAGCGTGAATGTGGGATCTCATAAAACTCATAAATAAAAATCAAACCAAGGCTTCCAAAGGCCAAACCGCCTCAACCCTCAACCTTTGATTCCACCTCATGGTCGTACCTCACTAAAAATCACCAAATTGGTCTCTAACCAAGCTTTACAGGGCTCTAGAGTGTTTGTTCCCACTAGGCATTCTAGGACTATTAACTCAACCCATAGCTCTTGTCGGGCTTCCAAATAATTTTTCCAACCAAGGCTCCATGACTAGTAACTCAATGAACCAAGGGATCCAGATCATTTTTCCAGCAGAAGCTCCAGGACTAGTAACTAAACCCAAGTTGTTACAGTGATCTAGAGCATTTTTCCAACCAAGGTTTCAAGGAACTAATAACTCAACCCACAACCAAAGGCACATGATAACCAAATAGAAAAGTAAACAATGAAATGAACCCACAACACAAATCATAACCAAGAAACCAGATTCATGTACCATGCATTCCGAAAATAACAAGGAAATGATACATGTAACTCAATACCTCCAAACAAATCCAGTTGTAGTCATTCATAATGTTGTCCTCTTGCACTTTCCTACTCTTCCTTTTCCTTCTTGCTCCAAATATCCAAGTATGACACACTCTCCAAGAGTGCTCCCAGAAACTCTAGTGTACAAGAGTATGAGAGAGAGGGAGAGAGAATAGAATAAGAGCTCCAAAACTAAATTGACAAAAGTCTAAACCATAAAAACCTTACCCATGGATCTTCAGAAGCCTTTTTATCAATGAGGCCTCTAATTTATTCATTTTCCATTATTTTCCTTCATTTTCCTCATCACATGAAAAATATGACCTTTCACCTTCATTTTCTCCCATTTTCCATTATTTTCATAAATAAAATTCCAATTAATGCCTCATGCCTTTCCAAAGCCTTTTCCATTTCCTTTTCCAATTTTCTTTAGCCATAATAACCGAAATGAACACCCAGAAGGATGTTTTTCCCATGACCTTGATCTCATATTTTTTTACATGGATTTTAAACCAGGTTTTTTAAATGTAGGTGGAACAACTTTCCATTATGTACTTCTCATGTATTTTAACAAATATTCCCCTACACCACTTAGCAATGAAACACTAGATGCAC
This sequence comes from Pinus albicaulis, assembly GCA_034641835.2. Classification (NCBI taxonomy): domain Eukaryota; kingdom Viridiplantae; phylum Streptophyta; class Pinopsida; order Pinales; family Pinaceae; genus Pinus; species Pinus albicaulis. The sequence goes on along the minus strand of CM076576.1, from coordinate 381,616,156 downwards.
TTAGAAAACTTTACCAATGATTGAGACTAATTTTCATTGACAAAGTTTCCCTTCATGGAAGTTGTTTCTTGTTTTGCATTGATGATCGAATGAGAAACATTAAATATTTCCAAACAAAGTAATTTGGAAATGCTAACATTATATTTCATGCTGACCTTTATCAAGCACAGCCTATACAAGATTCACTAATATTCGAGCAACCTATTCTTAACAAATAATCAATCTCGAATGATTTTTAGAAATAAAATGTAAAATTATATGAATTTTATATTACAATGCATCAAATAGACAATAAATTCATCTCAATATTGAATAGAATGTGCACAAACACTCAAAGAGAAGATGATTTAATATATTTTAACAAAAATTATGTTAGGTGTGCATCTGTTGACCCTGTTTTCCCCTATCTCTTTTATAAAAATAAATATGTTTCTTTTCATAACAGAAAAATGCTGGCACTTGTTCCTGGACAGGAAATTGTCATCAATGCAATCGACCAAGAAGAAGAAAACCAAGACAAATTTCCTTCACATTTACATACAGCAACATTTCCTTCAGAAATAGTCATGAAATTAAGTATGTTAGTTGAAATATATGTTGGAAATTATGATTCACAAGATGGCCTTACTAATGCAGTATATGGAATCATTAAGTCCTATACAAAAACAAATTATATTTATGTCATATGGATCAAGTTTCTTTATACAAACATAGGACATCACCAAGCAAGAAAATTGGCTAGCTTATATAGAAAGGGCATTTCCCAAGATTGGATCCTATATTGTGAGTAGAAAAACCAATAACACTGTCAACAAATACATGCTATATCAAAATACTAAGACAATTTCCTATTAATTTGGCATGTGCACACATAATACATAGGTCACAAGGCCTCACACTAGACAACCTTTCATTTGATCCTTCCAGAATACGGAATCATGGATTAGTCTACACATCCTTGTCTCATGTTAGGAACATGCAAGCCTTGTTCCTATTAAAACCTTTACAAAAAAATCTTCAAAGTTAAACAGAAAATATGAATTTAAATGGATTGTCTATGACAAAAAGAAAAATGGGAACTCAATTAAAAGCATCAGTCTCTGAACACACATCAATGCACATTAATATTTTCTTTAAACACTTGCAACCTAGAAATATATATTAACGATGTACTTAATGACTATGATTTAATGGACATTGACATTTTTTGTTTTTAAGAGACACATTTGAAAAAAGATACAGTGCAGCAAAAGTTCAAAACCTTCACTTGCATATATAACCATAGAAAATATGGATTTTTCATATGCTTCAAACAAATAAAAATTATGGGAAACATCATTCTACATGGAATGCAAATAAAAATTACCAATTTCTATGCAACACCCCATGTTATATTTCCCATTATACTAAGTATTATTGAAAAAAGAGTCTCCAATATATCTATTGGTGAACAAATTGTCATTGAAGGATATTTCAATGTTAGCATCCGACAAAGCAGTGATAGAACAAATACACTAATAGACTATATGCATAGACACAACTTTTTATTCCTTCTAGATACAAATTCCTATTAGCACACATTTCTCATTAACCATGTATGGTCTAACATAAAACCTAGCTACAATATCTACAAATTGGATACATATTGGTAAGCTCATGACACAATTTGTTTCATAGTGGACCATATACATGAAAATGAATCATAAAACATTTTGAAGATTTTCCATATTTTCAATTAAACCATTTTTCTATTTTTTGTTACCATTAAACCTTAATAATTTACTAGTGTCCTTTTTCAATCATTCATTTCATCCATATGCAAAGGAAACCTCTAATTAAATTTTGTTTCTTCTATAGAAAAAAATGGCTCAAAGCCACAACGAGAAAAAAACCGAAATAGTAAGTATTTAAAAATACCATATCTACCTACCTTTCATTCCTTATATATATATATATATATATACTATTAGCATGTATCCATTTTTACTATTTGCATTTTTTTATGCCCATTGTTGCTGACATTGCAACAACAAAACTTGCATGTGTGAACAACAGAGAAACACAACAACAAAACAAGAAAATCAATTGCAAAAAGAAGAAAAAAGGAAATTCAATCTATGCATATTGTTTCTGTGAATATGTCATATCTTCCATATACACATCAACATTGTCTCAGGGTAATTGAATCTAATTTGGATTATTTTTGCACAACATAAATGCATCGCTAGCCTATCTGATATCGCTTGAAGTTGAACATTCGCAAATCTCAGAAATTTTTTCATGGTGATTTCATGGTAGTCTATACCACATTTATGGACAAATCAATAAAAATTTGTCAAAACTTTCATGTTGATTTAACTTATCAACAAGGATTGATGATAGTGACAATGGGTTTTCCAAGTGACCTGATCAAAAAACACAAGAAAAATATATGTCTAGGAAAAGGAATTGCAGTCGCAAATTTCTATATTACACCTAAAACAAGCTATGATTTTGGTGTTTATGATTGTACTTTGTTGTTAGAAAACATGAGCACTGTAGAAAACACTAACACATTTTTTGCAGATACGAATTTTTCCCAACGCAACAATAAAACAACTGGGATAAATCATAGAAACGTTCCCAATTGCAGTAGTTACAATGCTTAAAACAACAACTCAAAAATTCAGAATGTAATATACATTTCAAATTAAATATAGAATCTTTGAAGACGACAAGGCATCCGCAACATGCTCAACCTACATGCAATTTGAACAATCACATTTTTTTTTTTTTTTATTTATCTATTTTTTTTTTTTTTTTTGTGGGCATGCTTTATACTAAAACTATAGTTATCTGAAACTTTGCATCTATCTACAATGATATTTAATATTTCTTGTTAACAAGATATATTCCAACCACACTCTTTAAAAAAATAACAAAAGAAAAGACAGAAAGGAAAAATCATTTTGTACAACACATGCCACTTTCATTATGCATATGAACACTGAGATAGAAAAAGACCTCAAAAAAATAATTGAAAAACAAATCCAGGTATGTATATACTCAGTAACCAGCTTATGTTTTCATACGACAATTACTTATTTTTCACTACAAATTTGTTGACGGGTTTTCTTCTCTAACATGTGCAAGGAATGTACTTGTTGTTGCAAATGCATACTCAACACCATTGAACATGTTAGTGTATTATGCAGTTTCCAAACGTCTTCCTCTATAATGATAAAGGATATGTCAATATTTTGTGTTAAGTGCAAACATAAAATCCATTTTCTTTTTCTACATTTTATCAATTGCACTACAAGAACTCATGATAACAACGTCCTGCGATATTGTCTCAAAAACAAGCTATTTCTAAAGAAACTACTTCTTGAATTAGCAACTATGTATTACCAATAATAATTGTAGAAAAAACAACAATTTATATGTTGTAAAGTTTACATATACATGGTATTTTCACTTTGAATGGAGACAAAGAGATTCTAGACGCTGACATCAACAAAAAAAAAACAGAACAACCCAAAGTTCCAACTAGTAACTTTCTCTTCTCTCCTTATTGATCATCCCCATCCTCTGAAATTTACTTTTTAGTCATATAAAAAAATGTTGTAATTTTCTATTTATGCAAACATGAATAATAACTTTGTATTATTATTTTTCCTCATTCGGGGATTATAAATGTGCAAAAAAACAATACAAAAGGTTATTATAGATCTTAGATGTCAATATCAAATGAACAATGAACATCACTATGTTTAGGTATAAAAAAAAATTACACTATAAAGGACTCATATCAAGCAGAGGAATTTTTGTTTTTGCTCATAGTGACAAAAATATTTTGAAACATTATCTACAAATTTTTATGTGTCCTCCTATGCATGATTTTTATTATTGTCAACCAAATAGTTCTATAAGGAGTGAATTCAATTTAGTCAAAATATTTGGAGAAATGTCCAATAATTTATTTATTTTTACTCTACCCTCAATTGCAATTTGTTATATTATACTATCAATCTAAATGAATGTTCTCGTGTAATTTCAAGTCTCAAAATGGCAATCACAACACATACATATTAGCAAACGACACTCGTAGCAATTTCCCGAATCTAAAAATAGGAGTGGGAACAAAGACATAATAGCAAACAGGTCTCCTAGTCTTGTCTTGGATATCTTAGCATGATTGAATATTGTAGGTTTGTGAACCATGTTTCCAAGACTAAGTATCAAATATTTTTTGTGTCACCACAATAAACCAACATCCTCATATACATACCCTTGGGTAGGATGAAAATCTCTTTTTGGTACTTGTAGCACAACGTGTTCCTAAAAATCACCCTCAAAAGTGCGACACCCCGCCTTGTGCCATCGATAACATAGGATACAATGCCCCTAATGTAGCCATTGTGCTCCCTGTTGTCGAGACTACAAAAGAAAGAGGGTCCCCTCCTATGGTGCATGTGTGATCTGAGAACTGAACCCCCTCCCTTCCTCTAAACCATGACAAAATATTTTTCTTCAATCTAGGTCTCTTCATGGGAAACATATTAAATTATTTTTCTCTGCTCTACTGAGCATCAAAACATTATAGAATAATCTTCTTCAGTCTAGGTCTCTTCATGGAAAACATATTAAAAATATATTCTCTTCTCTATCTACCATCATGATCCCACTAAACATTCCATACACTACAACATAAAGGGGGGGTTTAAGACAATATTTAAGACAATTTTTGGGTAAATTGTCTTAATTTGAGAAAAAAGAAAACTTTTGTATTGTCTTAAATATTGTCTTTAAGAGGGTGTCTCAAATTAAATCGTCTTAAAATTAGATCGTCTTAAAATATTGTCTCTATAAAGACAATATATAACAGAATCATTTTTGTCTCTCTAGAGACAATTTCATTTTTGTCTCTCCAGAGACAATAGTTGCATTACAACACAAAGGGGGGTTTTAAGACAATTTCTGGGTAAATTGTCTTAACTTGAGACAATTTCATTTTTGTCTCTCCAAAGACAATAGTTGGAATTAAAGACATATTGTCTTTATGGAGACAATGTCTTTAATCTTATCTATTGTCTCTATAGAGACAATATAAAACAATGAATCCAGAAAAATATCTCACCATTAAAATAAATCAATATAAAAAATTTAATTAAAAAAAATCAACAATATCTTTGAATAATTCATGTTAGGGTACAGTGGAATCGAACCACCAACCTCCTGCATGGCAGGTGCTCTTCCAATGAGCTAGCACCCTTTAAAGAATTATGTGAGGAGTTATGACAGTTCTTGAAATTGTATAACAGACATTGATTTTTAAAAAATATTTAGCACATAATGGCATAATTGACGTGCTTATTGGTGTAAGGAAAGGCCTCATTGACGCAATCGAGATAGAAATACAGTTGAAGCTGCTATAAAGGATGGTAGGTGTTAGAGAAAACTGCATTCCATGAGTGTCAACTCTGCCAAATAATTGGCTAAAAACTCCATATGAAAACTCGGGGCCTGCCAAAAAGTATTCCATTTTAATAAAAGAAAGCAATGGTAAAAAATATAAAAGAATCCAGATCAAAAATTAGGTGTATGTAGGTACTCTTGAAATCTTCCTCTGTAGCCCCAGGACTCAATCTCATAGTCTCATACTCCTCTTTCATCCCAGGGAAAGCAACAGAAGCCATCACAGTTACATTCCTCCTGCCTGCCGAATTTTTCTTCTATCCATTTTTCTTTCTCAAGAACAAATTCCCCTGAGCACCCATAAGTATTATAATAGTGGCATCCATGATCTCTAACAAAAAACGTTGATCCCCAATCTGAGCTTAATAACACAATCCGATCTAAATGTACAGAATGGGTGTACCAAAATCTAGTAAAATACAAAGAGTAGAGATTATTGCAAATGTGGGAAAGATAAGAAAAACTAAATAATGAACCTAACCCGGGACTTCAAACAACCACTTAACACACTGGCTGTGGATAAGGCTGGAGAACTTTGTGTGCCAAGAACTAAAAGTGGATAAGGCCGGAGAACTGTGTTTCTAATCCCCAATCTGAGCTTAATAACACAATCCGATCTAAATGTACAGAATGGGTGTACCAAAATCCAGTAAAATACAAAGAGTAGAGATTATTGCAAGTGCGGGAAAGATAAGCAAAGTTAAATAATGAACCTAACCCCGGACTTCAAATAACCACTTAACACGCTGGCTGTGGATAAGGCTGGAGAACTGTGTGTGCCAAGAACTAAAATGTGGATAAGGCCAGAAAACTGTGTGTTCCAAGAACTAAAAGGATAAGCTTACGCACTATTCCCACCGAAAATGAAAAATGTTTTGACCAATGGAATGTAGCACCATTATTGAAAGCAGAATTATAATATGACCACCTTATCCAAACAAACATTTCTCCTCCCCACTCAACTGACTTTGTTGCAGGAATGTGGTGAGTATACAAATCTGCAGGACTAGGATTATGGGATGAGTATACAACAGGATTTAGCTTTCTGAAAAAGAATTTTCTTTATAGATTTTATAATTTTCAAATTTATAATGAAAATAAGCCTGGACGCTATTGGGGTTTGGGCTCTGTTGTTTGAGCTTTGCTAATGAGATGGAACTCTCTACACAATCTCTATTTGAAATAAAAAATCAATAGAACGGCCTACATGATCAAAGAATTAAAGAACTTACCTCATTGTTCGAGTTAGAAGGGATGGATAAGAGCCTGATTACACAACGAATGCAAGCAAGCCCCGTGAGGAGGCCGCCAATATTTAGCATAAGATTTAAACAAACCCCGATATTTTTTGTTACCAGCACACATATAAGCGACAAATAAACCTTTTTCAAATGTCTCTACATGACATGGCTGATCTTTTTCATGTTCTTCAAAGCATTGTAATCCCACGAAGACTGACCGAAACCCTGGTTAGGGAATCCTCTGCCATAATAAGAAGCGTATGAAGCCATTTACACGCTCAGAATTCAATAGAAACAAACCTAATACATAGAACTCAGAAACCTAAAGAAAGAGCAGATGAAACGATTGCAAGAACTATGAATTGGAGATGAGAAATCTAAATTGATTTCTGAAACATTAAAATGAAAATGGGAAAAGGAAAGTAAATGAAATACCTCTCTTGGGGTTTATATAATGTTGTTGCACACGAGGGAAATAACTCAGAACAGTCATATTCATTCAATTGCCTCACCTGCTTTTCGGGCATGAATCCATTAAGGACTCACATAGCTGTTGCAGAGATATTTCCATTTCTTCTCTATGACAGCTACGTGAGGGTGCCGAGCTATGATACCAGGGAGGGTGGTCACAAGAACGAGAGAACCCACTGCTCCTTGTCTGTATTATTATTATTTTCTTGCAAGATAATGTGATATACACACACAATAGAGTGTGAGAGAGAGAGGATGTCAATGCTTGCTGGAGCTTGCAGCGAAGGGTGAGTGAAGGTGCTGAGAAGCAAGCTCACCATTAGAGTCCTCAAGCACTGTGAGAAGACCAATGCATTGGCAGACGATGTCCTTTGGGGAGTGGCCTATACTAAAAAAACCTAGTTCTATGATACCAGGGATGGTTGTCACAAGAATGAGAGAACCCATTGCTCCTAACATCAGAGACTGAAGGGAGAAAACACCTAGTACAAACCATGCTTGGTACACTAGACCTATTGGATGGTATTTGGGAGGGGGGAACCCAATTCTTGTAGAACCTGGCACTTTTCTATCTGCTAGTATGTTACTTTTGTATTTTACCATTTACAAAAAAAAAATCTATATTTTAACCTTTTCAATTTTGGTATTTGGTATTAACATTTTATTGTGGAGCAGATAAGGGATCAATTGTACTATGAACATAAAGCAATATTGTGAGGACGATAAAATGCCAATGGATGCAACTAGGCATAATGGGAAGCAAAACAGTGCCAAAGAGGAAAGCCACAAAACATTACAGGACATTGAGCAAGATTGGAAGTAAAATGGAGTCAATGGTTTGAAAAAATACATCAAGCATGAAGCATCTTGAGCAGAAGAAAATGAGAAAGAGTAACAGCATAAAGATGCGATAGGTAAAAGCACAGGGGAATTTAGCAGAAGATGAAGCAACTTTACCCCTAAAAAATATTGAGGAGAAATATAATTTGTTCATTGTGCAATTTTGGATGCAATAATATGATAGTATGTGCAACTATATACATATAATTTTTCCCTTTAAAAAAAATGAATTTATGCAAAAAATTTCATTTTCGTACATGCCTATCATTATAACAAGGAATTTCCAATCTTTACTGTGCAATTTTGGATGCAAGAATATGATAGTATGTGCAACTATATAAATATAATTCTGCCCTTTAAAAAAATGAATTTATGCAAAAAATTGCATTTTCGTACCTGCCTATCATTATAACAAGGAATTTCCAATCTTTTAATACAAGCAATTAAGTCCAAACTTCAAAATTGTCAAACTCAAATTCCAACATTATAAAACAATTGAGAGAAGTTCCAAACTTCCACCATGCTACATCAATCGGAAGGAATGTCAAGGCCATGTAATAGCATACTATCCCTCCAGTAAAAACATCCCTACTGGTATCAGTGGTATTCCTTGTAAGCCCTGTTTGTCTTGTGGTTGTTATCTGTGATGTATTACGATCTAATACTAAATTGACATATCCCTGTCGTAAGATTTTGTTCCACATTAATACTAGCTCTATTCTTACCATATGTTTATTTGAATAATCCCACATGGACAACTAGTTAAGACAAAGGAGGCCTATGATGCATCACCCACAACAAAAGCCTTCCTAATGCTGAAGTTGGCTTTGGGGTGCAAGTCCCTAGGTTGATGTCATAGCATCCTCCCTCACTCTAGTACTAACAACACTATTGATAATGGTGCTATGCCTTGTGGATCCTCTTTGGCTTCTCGCTCTTCTATATGTGATCTTTTACAAATCTACAAGCTATCACTAAAGTGGAATTCCTTTTGGTGGGATTTTGTTCCACATTACTATTACTCTACCCCTGTCATATGCATGGAGGGCAATTTTACTATGAACATAAAGCAATATTGTGAGAACGATAAAATTCCAATGGATGCAACTAGGCAGAATAAGAAGAAAAACAGTGCCAAAGAGGAAAGCCACAAAACAGTACAGGACATTGAGCAAAATTGGAAGCAAAATGGAGTCAACGATTTGACAAAAAACATCAAGCGGGAAGCATCTTGAGCAGAAGAAAATGAGACAGAGTAACAACATAAATATGCAATAGATAGAAACACAGAGGGGAATTTAGCATAAGATGAAGCAACTTTACCCCTACAAAAGATTGAGGAGAAATATGATTTGTTCATTGTGAAATTTTGGATGCAAGAATATGATAGTAGGTGCAACTATATACATATAATTCTGACATTTAAAAAAATGAATTTATGAAAAAATTTGCATTTTCATAGTTGCCTACCATTATGACAAGGAATTTCAAATCTTTTAACATAAGCAAATAAGTCCAAACTTCCACACTGTCAAACTCAAATTCCAACATTATCAAAAAATTGAGAGAAGTTCCACCATGCTACATCAATCGGAAGGAATGTCAAGGCCAAGTAATAGCATCTTGTCCCTCTAGCACAAACATCCCTAGTGGTATCAATGGTGTTCCTTGTAAGCCCTCTTTGTCTTGTGGCTATTATCTATGTGATGTATTACAATCTACTACTAAATTGACACATCCCTGTGGTAAGATTTTGTTCCACATTAATACTAGCTCTATTCTTACCATATGTTTGTTTGAATAATCCCACATGGATAACTAGAGTAAGACAAAGGATGCCTATGAAGCATCACCCACAACAAATGCCTTGCTAATGCAGAAGTTGGCTTTGGGGTTTAAATCCCCAGACTGATGTCATAACATCCTCCCTCACTCTAGTATTGACAGTGCTATTGATAATGGTGTTATGCCTTGTGGATCCTCTTTGTCTTGTGGCTCTTCTATATGTGATCTAGTACAAAATTTACAAGCTATCACTAAACTGGCATTCCTTTTGGTGGTATTTTGTTCCAAATTACTATTACTCTATTGTTGTCATATGCATGGAGATGGGGTTTGTGCATTGTGTATAAACGCCTACATGAATAACATTGGTGAGACAAAAAATGGTTTGGGAGCTAGCTTTAAGGCGCAAGTCTCTGGGTTTAATGTGATTGAACGCATCTTTTCTCAATCTGGCACTGACATCACTTGTATCATGCTTTATGGGCCCTGTCAAGACTGTGGTTGTTATCTATGTGATGACTAAAGTGGCATGATCCATATGGTGGGATTTTGTTCCAATTTTAAATTGTTAACTTAATATTGTACTGTTCATTTTAGTCCTACAAATCCCGATTAACACAAACTTTACTCCTACTAACTTTTAATGCTAACTTTACTCCTAAATTTTATTAATTTACTTTGCATATTTATGTTACAGCTCCATTTTACAGTCACCCATGGCCACAGCCATTTCCTAACTTGTTATCGTTTCACTTGCTTGTTGTTCACCACTTTGCATCATAATGCAATATGTTGCATTTTCTTGATCACTAGTTGCCTCAAGTTCTCCTTAGAATCAACCAAATTAGAATGGTCCCAAACAATAATTCTAACCCACGACCAATATAGCTAGTTCAAGTCAAAAAAGTAGAACCATCAACTTTAGACTAACATAACTAAAATGAGTGAAACAGAGAAGAACCACCTTCGTCTGTGCTCACATGCACCATCAGAGCTTCAATGCATGTCCATGAGCTTTTGCAAACAATTTAGAAGGCTGAGAAACTTATCCGTCATTGAAATGCAGCAGGCGGTGCTACAAAAAACAAAAGGAAATAACTTCGATTACACCTCTTTTACAAAAAATAGCAAGTGACATTTCCAACTTCTATAGAATCACCCAAAAAAAAACACCATTTTTGCAGCCTCTGGAAAAATATTTCACATGAGACTTGTAAAACTCTCAAAGCAACAAGAAAAAATATTATTAATTTGGCACATGGAAATGGGATGAAAATTCCTATCACGTTGCAATTGGAAAGCATCAAAAGACACTTGAAAATAAATTATCCATGATATGCATATAACTATAATTTTAATACAGCAATATTTCTATTTGGGCACCTGTGGATGTACTCAACCATGCAAGGGAAATAAAGAGAAAAATACCACCTATTTGGTTGTAAACTCTTCAGTGACCAAAAGGTGAATACAAGATCCTTCCTTTGAGAACATGAGACAATCATCGAGAGAGATAACAAAGATTGAAAGAACTCCACTTGGCCAAATTCTTCAATGCCTAAAAAATAAGCATTCAAATCAATAAGGATTTCTTACCCTCCTTGCAAAATAGTATCTACAAAAACCCATTATAGTTGGTGAGATATTTCAGTGCCCTTTCTTTGACAGTCAGTGAGGCTATGATGTTAATCTATGCTGCATGTGAAATATTTCCAAATTTATACACTGCAACCTTGCTAAAACTCTTGCAGAAAATAGATCCCCGCTTAATAACACACTATCCATCCTCGTTGTCATAATCATCTTCATCCTGATCAAAAATTATATCTGAGTGCACATGAAACTGTATTGAATCTAGGGCTACATTATCTACATCAGAATGAGACAATTAGGATATTTCTCTTCCTCTTTAATAGGAGGTTACACAGTTGGAACATCACTAGGAAATTCATCAGCCTCTTTAACAACATGTACATTTGCAATGTCACTAGGATCGTGTTCCAGTTTGACAGAAGGCTGCATTGGCATGCTTTCAACAGCCCCACTCTCATCCAGCTCCATGTTAAGATCAAAGTCTCTTACCACAGGAGTGCTCCCCAAATTCACTTCTACCTTGGTCTCTCTTGTCTTAGTGTTAACATTAGTAAAAAAAATCGAAACTTTCTCCTATTTCTCACTGTGCTCAGATGACAAATCTAGTTCTTCATCCTCAAACTTCTCAACTGTAATGCCATTTCTCCCACTTGACCCACCTCTTGATCCTCTGACTCTACCTCTTCTTCCCCGTCCTCGTCCGCTTCCATGGTGTGCACCCTATTTTAGAAAAGGCCAAATAGCTAGCAATTACTGTTTCAGAACCCAGAGCAAATTGAGAATTTAGAAGCATAGAAAAGACAAATAGTAACACATATGGATAACTCCATTCCCTGCAAAGAAAAATTGTTTTATAAAAATAGTAAATAGGTCATTACCATCCTGGCCCTCTTAAATTCATCCTCATCAATCTCATTTTCATCTCCTTCGTGAGTTTTTCTGAAGCAAATGAAAATGCATAGTCATTACAAGAAAAGGTAAAGTATATCTGATCTCTTGTAATTTTTCAAAATTTGCAAATTTTCCTAGACCTCTTTGCAATAAACAGGAAGAAAATATCTATATTTACCTCCTTCGCCCACCATTCCTCTCTTCACCAATAGCAGCATCTTAACCCCCCATGTCTAGGACCTTATTCACTATCTCTCGTAAGAAATAAAAAACAATGTACCTATGCACACATTGTTTCCTGCCAACCATTAACAAAAAAGAAAAATATTAGTATATATACATAGTATAAACCATATTTTAATAGAATCTGTAGCCAATAGCTTAAAAGGATTTACCAACTTATTTATATAATGTGACTAGTAAACCATAAAAACAAGCTATGCACAATCATGATTTAAGGAAAAATAAAATAGACAGATCCCTGCAGGAATAAAATGCAGTGAAGTCTTCTTTGTTTGCCTTGAAAGAAAGGTAGAAAACCTTGCAGACTACTTTAAGAACTTATCAACATAGCAAGACAAATATCAACATGGGGATAAGAAACTTACAAATGTGAAGCACTCGCAGTCTTAGCACCTCTCCGAAGAGTTATTTCGTATGTTTGATCACAGAGGTCTTGTAAAAATAGCTCCAAAGATTTTGCTGCAAAAGGCAGACAGGTAGATGAAATATATTTAGCATACCACATAGAAATAATTCTAACCAATTCAAAATATAATATTAGTCCTCATCAATTCAAAATGAAACAAAAAGAACAGACTCAATAAAGATAACCATTTACAAAACAAAACTCTGTAAATATGATAAGAATCCTTTTTGTGGATGTTTTTTATATGAATCGGGAAACTTTTGATTTCCCTAGCTCTAATATCAAGCCCCTGAATATCAAATATTTATTTTCTGCAACATATCACAATATCTTGAATCTCACACACATAACTAACAGTATGTAACTATGGCAAACTGTAAGTGCTGATAGTTAAAACTTAAGACAGATGTAGCATACCTTGCATCATTAGAATATTTGGTAAACTATATCTACCATTTGTTCCTTAAGTTACTAATGCGTGTAAAAATAACTTGGAAATTAATGTCCCCTTGGCCTTGTTCCCAAAATGTCTCCATAGATATGGTAACTTGGATAATCTATAAATCCTTTGTATTTCTTGTACTCTTTAAATTCTTAGTCTAATATTTGATGAATTTCTTGCAAGTTGCATGTATTTAAAGTTTGAAATATATTAGTCTTTAGATGATGAAATAATACAATAAACCTTATGCAAATTTGCATACCATTCTTTGGCATGTAAAAGAGCATATAGAAACTGTAGTGTTTCTCTGGTACAAAACAATAAACAAAGCACTAACCAAATATGTCTTTAATTAATGTGGAATAAAACTCTCATCAAGGGATCTGCAACTATCGTTTAGTAAGCTTTAATTTAAGAAGGCATCACAAAGACAACCACAAGCAAGAAACCTACAAAACACAAAGCCATTTCTAAAAAATGTTAATACCAGAACGAGTGAGGATGATATCATGGCAACGCAGGGAATTGCACTCCAAGGATAGCTTCCAAAACAACAAAGTTTTGGTACATGAATCACCCATATCTTAAATTTGTTGTCAAAGTGGGATTATTAAGCATCAAATTCTTATTTATTTCTAGATTTATTGTCAACGTGGGACTATGAAGCATCACAAGTTAAATGACAACATGTATGGAGCATCAAACTAACAAGATCGTAATTACTAAAACTAATAAAGTGTTTACAAAGATGAATTTTGAAACAGAAATTCCATCACTTTATTATGCATAATACAATACAAGGAAGCAGGTGAGTAATACAGGGCAGGATGGGATGTTGAAAAATCACTAAAGACATTTTGATGGCATACATGATACAACCAATACAGAATGTGTATTACTCAGAGTGTGTATATCTTGTTGGGAGGATTTCTTCATCGCCATCATGAAAGCGTTACTGTAATCACAGAATGTGGGGGAGCTCACGAACGCGGCACAGTTGACTGGACTTGACGCCGTGAAACTGATTTCTTTGATCGTCAAAGAGGCCAGCACTATGCGAATGCATAAAAAGAACGGTCATCAGTTAGCACAGCACCTGAAGCTGATAGGGAACTTGCTAGACCAACTGATGATAACGGAGTTGAAAAATATCCTAAAATTAGAGAGCCTCTGGACCAGCTGGAAAATATCCTGAAATTAGAGAGCCTCTGGAGCAAAGCTGGAAAATATCCTGAAATTAGAAAGCCTCTAGAGCAACAGAGGATTGCAGATTTTGAATATATTCCATGTGGAAAACTATTGAGCAGCTGAGTACCAGACTACAAAGTGTAGTCAAGGTCTGAGAAGGAGAACCAGTAGGAAAAATTAAGGATTTTCCCGCTATAAATTGGGCTAAGCTTTTAAAAACCCTATTCAAGGCCTTAATACCTAAATCCTACAAATTTGGTATGGAAGTGGCAACATCCTCCAAAAGAGTAAATTTATTGACAAACCCTACAAACCCTAGATATGAAATTTATTCATGTGGTTGGTCAGGGTTTCTTAACTAGGTTTCTAAGGAATTTGGAGGCAATGGAGATCTTGGTCCTACAACTGATCCATACATTTAGAAATATTTAAGTGTTTAACGTGTTTGAAAAGCGAGAAATGAGAGAAAGGAGGAGAGCACCGAACCTAAGCTTTGGATTTTTTTTCCTGAGCACTTCGTTCCAGACTCTACACATCATGGATGCTGAGAGAAAATGAGAGAGAATCGAAAATCCTGCAGTCGCACTAGCTATGTTAAGATGATGAGGGACAACAGTTAGTGTGGCTCTTGGAAATCTTCGTGCTGCTTGACACAAAATTTACTATGGCTTATGGCAATCTCCACCCTGCTCTCCAGTTTTTCCCCTTTGGTTATGGGCTCCCACCGGACAATAGTTACTATGGCTAATGGAAATCTCATTTGGTTATGGGCTCCCACCATGGAAATCTCCACAATGCTCTCCAGTTTCCCCCTTTGATTATGGCAAAGGGCTCCCGCCATGGCAATCTCCACGATGCTCTCCAGTTTCCCCCTTTGATTAGGGGCTTTTGCCAGACAACAGCTTATGGAAATCTCCACGTTTCTCTCCAGTTTTCCCCTCTGGTTATGGGCTCCTGCAGAATCAATTGAGCGAGTAGAAACCAGTTTTCGGGCTCCCACCAGATCAATTGAGCGAGTAGAAACCAGTTTTCGGGCTCCCGCCAGATCAATTGAGTGAGTTAGAAACCAGTTTTCGGGCTCCCGCCAAATCTAAGCGAGCTTTATTTTTCCAAAGGGATATCAGAAACTTGAATGTATTGCACAAATTATTGAACAAGTATAAGAAAATACATGTAAACGACTTGAAAATTAGTTTTAAACAAAACAAATTTATTTCATGTAAAATATATAAAGTTTGTTAGATTTGTAGTGAATTAGATTTTTTCATATTGTATTTTTTATATTCATTATTATTATGACAAAGATTAATGCATATTTAATATTAAAATTTATGTGTAAGGGGTGGAAATATGGTTAGAGGATGTTTTTCTTTTTTATTTTTATCATTAAATTTTAGGGTGACATCAGGTCCATAATCATAAATAAAAGAAATATAAGTAATATTAAGAAATCATGTTGGGATTAAGATATTTTTGACAAATGGTGGTGTGCTTATTATTTGGGATCATTTTCATTAATGGTTTTTCTACCAGATTTTTATTTATTTTTTTCACCTATGGAATGGTAAGTTTATATTTTAAGCACAAGATAAACTAGATAAAGTGATGAGTGACATTGATTTTCATCATTTATAGTTCATGCAATATGTCACAAAAAAGGTCATTTTCATAGTCCATGTAATATATCACAAAAAATGTCATTTGCATGTTCACCCACTTTTTTAGTGATTTTTCATAGAAAAGCATAAAATATTGACAATTGGTTGCCATAATATATATGTAAAGGATCTATTATACATGTAAATATGTAGGTGGTTTCTAAAGACCTAATTATATGGAAGAGCCATTTACCTTTAGGACTAATATATTTTATTGAAGAAAATGTCGATATGGATGCCCATGACTATGGACTACTTCATTTTGTACAAGATGTCATATCTACACTATTGAAAAAATGGGTGTTAATTTAGTTTAGTCTATGTTGGGATACATGTTTCATCATATCATAGGAGAAAATCCTAAGAAAATGAGGATAGAAGGCATATATCTCACACCAAGTCCAAGGTTTGTTAATTTCATGGTCTCTCATTTGGATTCCATTTCCATTCCTCAATTGCATACTCATATTAATAAATGAAAGCCACTAAACTAACATGATAATGTATTTTGAATTTACTTGCCAAAAAAAAAACTTCTGGTTTGCCCTTTTTTCATAATGAAAGTAGATTTCTTTCTCTAGACTAGCCTGACTTAACCAAAAAATAAATGTATAATTTCAGTACAAATATGATAATAGCCAACCTCAATTTAATTTTTTCTCTTTATATGGTGTCACTTGTGTAATTTGAATTGATATATTAAATTTATTGGAGTGTCTTTACTAATCCTAATAGGTAGAACTAGTGGATTGCAATTCCAATATGAACAAATATCATTCCAGTATGGGGATTTAAATATTTATAAGTCATTAGTAAATATTAGTGTTTGATAGGTTTCTCAAGAAAGCAACCTATTGGAAAAAATGGAAAAACAAAATGCATTGAGTATAAAAAAATTTATGTGCACACCATAGAACTAAACTACTTCAATAATATTTATCCTCGTGTCATTGATAAAATTTCCCCTTATTAACTAATTGATATTGTGATTGTTAAGTTATTTGATAAATTGGAATATATCATCTACTAATTATACATGCTTTTTATTTCAATGTTTTTAATAATGAAGTGTCAAAGGTTTACTTAAGATCGAGAGGAAATAAGGATTAATTCAATTGGTAAATGCTCTTACAAAAGAGTTCATAGACCTCTCAATACAAAATATTATTAATTATTTTAGGGTTACTAGTTGGTATTTTAGTTTCTAGTTAATATTGTGCTCCATTTGAAGACAAAGAAAGGTAAACCTATGGGGATTGAAAATGTACCAGCCTCCCTTATAACTTTTAATACATTCGTGAGTGAGGGAAGATATTCTTTGAAAAATGAAATAAACAATAATTCATTTACTAAGTAGTAGACAAATATTAATAATATATAAGATATATATGATAAATATAATGAGGAAATTTGTAACACCCACTCCCCAACCATTTTATGTACCAACGCATCAAGTGATGGCATGTCACCACCCCAATTTCCTTGTATGAAGTGACATCATAATAAATAGATGCAAAGTTCAGTTGTACAGCTAACATCATTGGCACTCTGCAATCCTGCCTATATGTTCACCAAAGTAGATAACATTACCAAAAAATACCTTATGTACTAGTGTCTAAAAAAAATTCGATAAAATATGTAAACAAGGAAAATTAATGTCACTTATAAATTATAGACCCCACTCAATGTAGATCGTCACCAGCTAGGACACCCCTTCAAATACAATAGATTATCGAATCATCGCCAACCAATATCCTTCAGAAAATCTCATCAAGGACACAATCGACAAAGATCTTCAATGACAACTCAAACCATTAATGGATTGTCCCTCATCTAATTAATCAAAAACTTGGAAAATAAATATCCCCCTAGACCAATTAATGACCCCAAGAGACTCCTTTGTGATGAAATTCAAATATGTTGCCAACTCCACCAACCAAAATGAATGCACTTACATAGCAGTAAAGATCCTCGGAAACCCCCCGATCAACCAATCCCAAACCAATGAGGAGCATGAATATCCACAGGATAAAAGGTTCAAAATAAATACCACATAAAACAACCAGCTAGTGCATCTCAAATAGAACACAAAGAAGACCAACAAGTAGTAGCTAAGATCCTCGGAAATCCCTCGATCGACCAATCCCAAACCAAAGAAGGAGCAGGAAGATACACACGAGCAAAGGTTTAGAATAAAGACCACATAAAAAACTAGCCAGTGTGTTTCAAATAGACCACAAAGTAAACCAATAGCTAGAGTGGAAAACAAATTTTTATTAGTGTACCTTGAAACAAAAAACTAGTAGAGATACTTGAGATCATCCAGAAGCAACATAAAAACTAAATCTAGCTTAGATAATTATGCTTAGACATATTACACCCAACAACACCAGCAACTGCACCAGTGAAGGCTACATTTAATCCATCTACCTCCACACCTCCAGCCAAAATTACTACCCTTGTGAATTTTGTGATGAATGCTTCCATAATCCAATCCTTTATCCTCAGTGTTTTCTTCTCGAAAAAATTGTCGTAGATATTTTTAAGTGGGCCTATTGTCTGCTAATAGATATTCTATAATTTTCCTCCACCATCCTTGTAGAAATTATGGTGTAGATTTTCAACTACTTGTGAAGTTTTAATCAAAATATCATCAACTACTAATCACTAGTTAAAATAAAATCATCAACATATAAGGCAATAATAAGGTACTTACCATCTACCAAGATGTGATCGAGGTTTGCATCTGATTCACTTATGGTGAAGCCCAAACCAGTGATATAATTATCGATCCTGGTGTACCAAGCACAAGGTACTTGTTTGAGACTCTACAATGCTTGTTTGAGTCTGCACGCATGAGACTCTCGGTAAAATGTCTCAAGAAATTTTATTTGATCTATGTACAACTCCTCCTCAATAAATCCATTGAGAAATGTTGTTTTTACATCCATCACGTGGATCTTCCACCCCATCTACATAGCCATAGAAATAATTGATCTAATGGATGAGTACCTTGCTATATGAGAAAAGGTCTCCTCATAGTCAATATCCTCAACTTGAGAGTACCCCTTGGCCAAAAATATGGCCTTATACTTCTTTATGCTTCTGTCTGCTACTAGCTTCACCTTGAATATCCATCTCAAACCCACTGTTGATTTATATGATGGTATTGGGACCACTTCCCAAATGTTGTTCTTTACAATGGATTGTATTCCTCCACCATTGCATCAACCCATATAGGTTGCTCTATTTCTTCCTCGAAATAGGATGGCTTAGTCTCTATAAGCTCATCCATAAGAGCCATGTAGCCAGTGTACCTCTTCGGTGACCTCGTTTTCTTGCGCAAATTTTAAGGAGCTCCCACATTCTCCCTAGCATCCTGCACAAGTATATCAGCTTCCCTGGTTCTTTTTCTACCTTCTTTGGATGGTTTTTCTTGAGTGAATGTCTCCGCTCTCTGCTCCTCAATATTTTTGTTGCTCCACAACTTCATGAGGCTTCTCCTTTGGAGCTAAAAGCTCCTCTTCTGGTGGGATCTAAAGATCCCTCTCAAGAGAGCACCACATTGTGTTCTCCTCATTAAACTTTACATCCCTTCACACAACTATCATTATGAGGGATGGAAAGTACACACGATAGTTGTGGGGAGTTTCTGTGTAACCCATAAACACAACGTATTTGTTTTTTTAGTTCTCCAACCATGGAAGTGTAAGCTCAAATATAGCTCAAATATAGCTCCATGGCTGCAGAGTTCTACATCAGCAATAGATGGACTTTTTATAATATATCACAAAGAATTTGATTGAAGAGAGGCCTTGGATTGAAAATGAGATTTGTATCATACGATTGCCCTTCTAGCTCAAACAAATGGGCATGAAAACTCTGCAGTAGGTCATAAGTCAGCTTTATTTGATCCTAAAAGGCTTTACTATGATGGTCCTGCATATTTTATTTGAGCTTGAAGGATCCAATGCCTTTTGAGTGAGGTAACATTATGATTCGTATTTAGTTCATGCTCATGTCCTGAGTGTCATTATTACAATCGGGGGAATATCCTTGGTTGTGGCCCAGAAGATGCAGAAGTAGCAGTTGCAGGGCTTTTGGATGTTGTTCGCTGTCAGAAGATGTAAATTTGACAATTGAAAAATGAAATATTTTTTGACTTTATGGGGCTGATAGATCGGTTAAGACCTCTAATTTTACATAATTTCCCAGTTGAAATCCTGATGGAATACATATACTGAAAGTAATGTGACATCGCACATCACCCTGTAACCTTAACTGGAGAGACTCGTGCTCTAATGGGTGAGACCCATATTCAGATCCTATAAAAAGACATGTTTAAGCATGAGTGAGAATACCAAAAAAATGGCCAATACCCTGTGTTTTAGATGTGGAAAATATCTATAAGGTGTTCAGAACGAAAAATATCAAAAAAAAATTAGCAATACCTTGTGTTTTAGATGAAGAAAAGATATATAAGGCCTTCGGAATGAAGCTGTATATTTCTAAACTTCCTAGCAAATCTGTCAAAAGGGTATTATGGTTTAACTTTTTTTCCTTTGACAGTGAGTTGTTCTGCATACCCTTTTTCATAGAAAAAAGCACCTGGATACCCTTTTTCCTTTGACAGTGAGTTGTTCTGCATACCCTTTTTCATAGAAAAAAGCACCTGTACCACTGACTCAAATTTCTCTTATCTAGCCCTAAGTTAGGTTGGCTCTGAATTTGATTATGTAGTTCTTGTAAGTCAAGAAAATATTGCCTAAGTACTACTAACTAAAATTTCTCTTTCCTTGTCCAACTACTGAGCTAAGTTAGGTTAGCTATGAATTTGATTCTGTGGTGCTTGTAAGTCAAACTTTCCAGATGTGAGATCAGCCATTATTATTGGGTCAGATATTCCCTCTAAGGATTCAGTTATTTATGTTAAAAATACAAAACACATTTATGGATGAAAAATCAACAAGAATATTGTGGATGGAAAGGGCTTCTTTGACCAAGGGAGAGCCCATAAGAAGAGTTTCAACCACATATTATTGGTGGGTTGAAGGGGGTTTAGAGGGGTAGAGAATTAAACCAAGTATGATTCCATAATAAGGTGTTTTCCTATTATGGATTTAATAAATTGCAAGTAGAGCTTGTGCTAGTTGGAAGATCCATTTACAATTACAGGCACACATAACTTAACTAGTTGATTGAGAGGCAACGAGTAAAATTCTTGATCAGCCCGTTATGTCAAAAAAGTATGGATTTATTATGAAGTGATCATTTTTCATGGTTTAGTTTGTTGTTTTTATGGATGAAATACAAACATGCTAGGGATTTTGAGGGCCAAGTGTCATGGAAACACAAGGGAGCACTAGTTTCAAATGCATGGAAATGGATTATCAGCCAGTTCCAGGTGTGCTAAGAAGGGAGTGACACGGTATTCTAGGAAGTGCCAAGGCATGTTAGAGTGCTAGGGAAGCATACAAAGATGTTCCAAGTGCCAAGGTGTGCCAATGTGTGCTAAGGAGTGTTAGGGAGTGCCAGGAAAACATAACAGAGCACTAGGTCAAAATGCATAAATGAATGAATAAGAGCTTGTGACAGGGAGCGTTAGCGAGTTCTAGTTGTCTCAATGAGGGAGTAACATGGAATGATAGGAAGTGTTAAGTCATGTTATAGTATCACGGCGACATGCATCCAAGATGTGTCAGGTACCAAGGTGTGCCAACATGCGCTAAGAAGTGTTAGGGACTGTCAGGGAAACATAAGGGAGCATTTACGTTGAATTGCCAACATATATGGCTAGGAGAATTTAAAAAATGTAAGGCTAATTTGAATTCATGAAGAAAAGAAACCATGCATATATGGCTAGGTTGAATTGCATCATGTGGATTTTCCAAGAAGAGGCTCACACGCAAGGTGTGGGAATAAAGGTTTATTTTGTCTAAAATAGTATGATGCATAGAGAGGCTAAAATAAAAAAGGATAAGGTGTATAAAAATAGCAAAAGGCCCTCAAGCAAGGCATCACTTCCTAGGCTATATTAGAGCTCTCGGCATCCTCCAATTTTGAACAAAATACGATGGTGGAATTTCAAATAAATTGATGCCCTAACTATCACACCAAAAGGGAACCCTGGATGCTCCTTTGACTTGAGGATTTCTTGAAGGTTTTCACTTTGTAGTTCATCATTCAAAACCTATTATCTTAACTATAAATGATCATTGGATGAACCTTTACCATGGTATATCTCCCAAAACTTAGTCTCTTATAGTATTTCTCTCATAAAAAAAATCATAGAAAGTCACCCTAGATTCTCCCAAAGCTCATACTTTAATTGAATTTTTACTTGCCTCACTTTGAAGCCTAGTATAAATATGTCAATCAAAATAGAGGGATTTTGGAAGTTTTGATCTTAGGCATTCATCATTTTTTAATATTCCTAAACCCGAGGTCATCTTTCCCTCAAGCCTTTCTTGGAGAGTCCTTCTTTTGCTTCTAAAGTAGGGAACCTATTATCTAATCCTCTTCTTTTAATGAGCATTGGAAATGACATTGTGCATCATTATTGGTCTCATCATTCTAGTGATTTCCTTATACCAAGACTCCTCCCATCAGTGAAAGATCATAAAGAGCAGGGGAAATGGAATGAGGTGGCAATGGGTCTTAGAGGTTGTATTTGGAGCGGTTAGTAGGAAAAAGCATAATATGCCCAAGAATATTAGCGTTGGAGCACCTATGATTTGGGATAAAGGATAAGGGGTTCTAGGAGTTAATGGGTTTAAGGGTTTAGGAGCAAGGGGTTAAGGGTATTGGGTAAAGGGTTAGGGCTTATGGGATTTGAAGGTTAGGGGTTTTAAGGGTTAGAGGTTAATGGATTAGTGGTTAAGGGATTTAGGAGTTAATATTAACCATCAAGGGCTTACATGTCAGGGGATTTAGGGGTTAAGTGCCTAAGAGTTATGTTATTTAGGTTTCAGAAGGTTAAAGGGTTAGGGGTTAATGAGTTTAGGGGTTAGGCGTTATGGGTTAAGGGTCAAGCTTTAAGAGGATATGGGATTAGGGTTTATGGGGTTCAACGATTCTAAGTTAGTGGTTAGGGGTTAAGGGGTTAATGGCTTTGGGTTTAAGGGATCAAGGGGTTAATTTGTTATGAGTTATGGCTGTAGGGATTAAGGGATTGTTTGTTCGAGGTTAAAGGGATAGGGACTTTAGTGGTTGTGGGTTAAGTGCATATGGGTTGTGATAATGTGGCCCCTAATACCCTTGTCACAACTATTGGGGGTTCCCCTATCAATTTCTCTCATTACCTTACCTATAGGTTCCCTAGCCCCTATGCCATAAGGCCCTAAGGCTCCTTCTCATTGTATAATGTTAGGATTGTAGATCTCAGTAAACCATGCTCGAACCTCTCACTTCTACCCATCCATACTACCCTTATGTCCCATTGCCCCACTCAATACACCAAAAGACCCCCCTCCCCCAAAATTCATGAGAATTGCACATTTGGAGGCGATCATTTAACAACAACTTCACATCTACTCCATTTATAATGGTGTCTTGGAGCTATTAGATGTCATTTCATTGAGCTACAATGATAGGTGAGAGCTATGCATAGCTCACTAAAGGTGTATCAAGAGACTATTAGTCTATTGGCTATAGAATTTGACTCTTTTTTTGTAACTTAGCGAAATGGAAAAGATGTGGAGACAATCTCCATTCTTCTTCTTTCACTAGGCCATGTAAAATAAATGAAGAAAATAGTCTCAACCCCTTGGAGAAGGAAAGTTGAGAACAATAATTAGCATGAACAAACAAAGAATCCAATGAGTTAAGCTTAGAGGGGTCTCCCTTTGTAAAAAAGCATCCATAAGCTTGTTAGAGTTAGTATGAATCTTTACTAGAGGTTGAGTAGTCTTCACATCACCAACCACATCCAATAGAAAGGTACCAACCCCTACAAAAAAAATGATGTCTCCAAATAAGGTGTAGTTAATACCAATAATATCATCTTATGAATCTATTACAATATGATTTGGAAAGTACGTTTCCATACATGTGTGAAAGAAAAAAATCCATTTGGTTAGCAAAAGGAAGTCTTTTTTAAGACCTCTAGAAACCCCCTTGAAGGAGACAAGAAGGGTTTGAAACCATATAATACAAGTCGATCTATGAACCCTATTTCTGATGTTTTCTATGCATGTGTTTGTTCACTCGGATTGACATGTGATAGACAATATATGAAGCTTTTTTTTCCACATATCATCTTCATTAGATATCATGTTGCTAAGAATGAAGTGTCTGGATTAGATTTAAAGTTCCTATTTTAGTTTGTTGTCTTTTTTTTGTCTTTTAGAGTACAAATATTTCTGGTATATTGTGCTAAGGTAGTTTGGCTTTCAAATATTCAAGGAATATGTGAGCTAATTATATAAGAAAATATTGTAATATTTGAAATAACATGATGAACTACTTAGCACAATTTATGGTGTTGGATTGATTAAGATTTTTATTTTTGGATGGATGGATGTACATCTCTTTAGCCAATAGACAAAAATCATTAAGCATTGTTGCAAGTATGTTATTGACATGTTGAAGTGCCATTGAGACTTAGAGGTAGAAGATTTAGACTTGTATGTTTTCACCTATCCGGGTGTGATGATACCTTGTGGAGGTAAGAAAAATTTCCATTTTTTAAAATTTTGGATATATTCTATACGCTCTTGAGAGAATTTCAACCTTTTAAATGAAACTACAAACAAATGTACATCCATGCAATAATTACTAATTGATTTGGGGGTGACTCAAAAAATTTTAGCATGTTGGCTTGTTGAATTTGTTAGTAATTTAATTAGGGCTTGATAAATTTGTAAGCTTCAGTGGGATTTATTGCAGTTTTATGTGTTTTAGAGAAGCTAGTTTGGAGTGGTGGTTGTTCTTTCTTTATTGAATTTGATTTCTTTGGTTCTTCTTCTTGTGCATGCCCACTGTGGTATATTCTCGTTAGTGGTTAAGGGTTTGGGGATTGGGGGCTTAAGGGTTAGGGGCATAATGAATTAGTATTTAAGGGATTAGGGATTGGGGTTAGGGGAATAATGAGTTAGTGGTTAAGGGGTTATGGATTGGGGGTTTAGGCATTAGGGTATTTAGGCGCATTTAGGGGTTAGAGGAATAATGAGTTATTGTTTAAGGGATTAGGGATTGGGGGCTTAGGTGTTAGGGGATTTAGGCATAGTTAGTGGTTAGGTGAATAATGAGCTAGTGGTTAAGGGATTAGGGATTAGGGGCTTAGGGCTTAGTGGATTCAGCAGTTAAGGATTTTAGGGGTTAGAATTGAGGGGTTAATGGGTTACTGGTTAAGCGTTAACGGTTTAGGGGTTTACGGGTTAAGGGATTAGGGGTTTAGGTGTTAGTGGTTTAGGGGTTTAAGGGTTTAGAGGTTTAGGGTTTAGGAGTTAAATGGGTTAGGGTTTTAGGGGTTTAGGGGGTTAAATGGGTTAGGGGTTGGTAATTAGGGCTTAAGGGGTTAGGGGTTAAGGGTTAGACATTTAGGGTTTACAGGGTTAAATGGGTTTAGGGATTTAGAGGTTTATGGGGTTAGGGGATTTAGCAGTTAAGGATTTTAGGGGTCAGGGGTTAAGGGGTTAATGGGTTAGAGGTTAAGGGATTAGAGGTTTAGGGGGTTAAATGGGATAGGGGTTAAGAGGTTTAGGGGGTTAGGGGATTCATCAGTTAAGTATTTTAGGGGTTAGGGGTTAGGGTTTGGGGGTTAAATGGGTTAGGGTTTTAGGGGTTTACGGGTTAAATGGGTTAGGGGTCGGGAATTAGGGTTTAAGGGATTAGGGGTTAAGGGTTTAGGGGGTTAAATGGGTTATGGATTTAGCATTTAGGGGGTTAAATGGGTGAGGGGTTATAGTCATTTATTAGGTGAACAAGGCATAATCTAGTTGTAGTAACCGTAACTTGGTCAAGTTATTATATTCAAGGCAAGACTTGGGTGGGTTCCCAAGTTCCAAAAAAGTAAGGGTAATTGTGAGGGCATGATAACTAAGGAGTGTCAATGCGTGCCAAGGAATGAAAAGGCATGCTAACACATGCCAGAAAGTATCAATGGATGTTGAGGACTGTTAGGGAGTGCCAGGGAATTGCAAGGGAGAAGTAGGTCAAAATGCATGGAAATGAACGAATAAGAGTGTGTGCCAAGTAGTGTCAACGAATTCCAAGTGTCTCAAGGATAAAGTGTGTTAGGAGAAGGTCAGAATACTACTTGTAGGAGGTAAGTCTATGGTTACATAAAGGGTCGAAAAAAGTAGTTTCAGACAAAGGGAAACTTTGGGCTGGGCACAACATCAATTTTCCAATGACTTGGTTGGGTTCCCAAGTCACAAAAAAAGCAAGGTTATCTATGACGACATGAAAGCTAAGGAATACCAAGGTGTGTCAGGGAATTCCTAGAAGTACTAAGACATGTTAGACAGTTCCAAGGCATGGTAGGCATGCCAAGATGTGGCAGGTGCTAGGGTGTGGCATGAACACATGCTAGGGAGTGTGAGGGCCAAGTGTCAACGAAACGCAAGGGGCCACTAGTTTAAAATTCATGGAAATGAAGTATAAGCTAGTTCCAGGTGTGTTAAGAAGGGAGTGACACGGTATTCTAGGAAGTGCCAAGGCATGTTAGAGTGCTAGGGAAGCCTACAAAGTTGTTCCAAGTGCCTAGGTGTGCCAATGTGCGCTGAGTGTTACGGAGTGCCAAGAAAACATGACAGAGGCGCACTGGGTAAAAATTCATAAATGAATGAATAAGAGTGTGTTACAGGGAGTGTTAGCGAGTTCTAGGTGTCTCGAGGAGGGAGTGACATGGTATGATAGGCAATACTAAGTCATGTTATAGTGTCAGGGTGACATGCATCCAAGATTTTATATATTCACATATGAGATAGTCACAAGATGTCAACAAAATCACATACTTATCGAAATCCTCAACCAGAAATATGCTACATTACTTCTTAATGTGCTTGCAACTAGGTAGGCATCAAAGACAATCATTGCAATGGGTTAATAGGATCTAAGAGAGAATTATGTAAGTAGTTCCTTCTAGCTGGTAAAGGACATTGGTATTACTATGGTTAAAGGGGGTGGCCTACAAGGATACATTGGTAGCTATTGATGCAAGAGCATAATTTCAACAATTTATTTCAAAATTTGTATTTGTCCTCCATAAGGTCTTAGAGATTTTTGGAAGAGGAAGTTGGTTTCCTTGTTGCCCTATAATTTTGTAGAATTTCTAATTTCATATTTGGGATAGGAAATTTTAGTAATTTTAGGCATAAATTAAGATGTTTTTTAATTCTTAAGGCCTCCTAGTCATTACGAAAGTTGAGTCTTATGATTATGATTACTTGTGGCATCCTATGTATTTTTCAAACTCCAATACACCAAGGAAAATATGTGGAGGACATTTGGGCGAAATGTGGTTGTCCACGAAATGTAGATCACATTTGGGAAACTTGTAGCTCTTTTCCTTGGACCCTACTAGTTCTTAGAGGTTGTATTTGGAGCGGTTAGCAGGAAAAAACATAATATGCCCAAGAATATTAGTGTTGGAGCAATTATGGTTAAAACAGGATATTTAAAGTTCAAATCCCCTTGAGTTGCCAACCTAAAAATAATATTTTTTTATCTATTTATTTATTAAATTTTTAGAATGTGGTTTAATGAAAAAAGAAAAATATAATATAAAATAAATAAATATGACATGATTAAATTTCATGTGGTTTGAATGTCGATTTTCAAAAATAAAAAATATAATTTTATCCACTATCCACTCATGATATTTCAATGCAAACTTCCCGATGCTAATGATTTTGTCTTAATTTCTAACTATCTTAAATGGGTTTCATCTTAATTGTCATCGTCTTAAGTCGCCATTGTCTTAAATATAAAGTTTTGTCTTAAATATTTTTGTCTCAAAGTGCTTTTGTCTTAAATCTAAAATTTTGTCTTAAATATTTTTGTCTCAAAGTGCTTTTGTCTTCAATCTAAAATTTTGTCTTAAAATATTTTTGTCTCAAATTGCTTTTGTCTTAAAATATATTTGTCTCAAACTGCTTTTGTCTTAAATATAAAGTTTTGTCTTAAAATATTTTTGTCTCAGATTCGTTTTGCCTTAAATATAAAATTTTGTTTTAAAATACTTTAGTCTTAAATTTTTTGTCTCAAATTGTTTTTGTCTTAAATATTTTTGTTTTAAATTGTTTTTGTCTTAAATAGAAAATTTGTCTCAAATTATTTTTGTCTCACATTATTTTTGTCTTAAATTTTATATTTAAGACAATTCAATTGATATTAAATTTTAATATAAAATAACTAAAATAAAAAGTGACTTTTTAAGATTAAACAAATATCTTAAAATACCCTTGGTGTAGTAGTGATACCCTTCCACGATATGCATCATTAAAAGGCTAAAAATTATCATGGATGTACTTAGCTTATACAATCACAAAGTCCAACGCCTACAACCACTTTCCTTTGAATTAGGGATTTGTTGAAAATCCAACAAAAATTCATGCATGCAATTTAGGTTGTAAGGGAACAACTTTAAAATTCAATATGAATACTTCCAAGTGTCTGCTTAATCTCTTTCCATGTCCACGCCATGGTCGAGAGTCGGCGTTATCTCCCTTCACATGCAATCAAAAAAACAAGCTCCGACCTCTTACTAGACGGTGTCGGGTTTGTATTTCATCTCCCAGGAATTTTAAAACTGTGTCTATGTGTTTTGAAGAATTATTTTATTTGTGTTTTGAAGAATTATTTTATTTATGTAATCAAAGCTATATTGGAAACCCATTATAAACTCTTTCAAAACGCACTCTCACATGTAAGAAATAGCTAAATTATCATATTTTCGACATTAAACTTTATAGAAATAGCAAGAAGGTTCTTAAAAAAAATTAAGTGTATGTATATAATGATATAGCTTTGATCATTTGCTCAATGGTATGGCAGAAATTACAATTTTTTTTACATAAATCTTTTTTTGTCTAGGATTTTAAAATTATTTAGTACCTACTACTGCTACATGGGAGCATTTGTGGTTTCATGCCAGCTAAAACGACAAATAGGGGATTTCTGTGAATGTGATTTACTATAAATAAATTAAATAAAATTTCTTTTAGATAATTTTGTGTAAATGTAATTTACCAAGTTTCATAAATTGAAAATCTTGTTGCAAATCCAGTTAGAACCAATTGAAATTTGATATAAGAGATTTTTTAAGTTACTCTCTATACTTTGCAGTGTTTATTATATATTTAATTATTTTTATTTATTAAAATAGTTAATGTTAAAAGAAATCTAATAATCTAATAATGTTTATTTTTTCCATTTTTCAATATTGCGTCAACTATTTCGTCAAACTTTAAAAGAAAATAGCATATTGTGATAATATAAAAACACATCCAAGGTAAATTGTTGTTGTTACAAAACATCCATTATATCAAATGACTAAATTGCAACTATGGTAAGCTACAATGAATTTTTATTATATTTCCATTGAAATTTTAATTATTAAACTAAGACATGCATTATGTCAAATGACTAAAATGTGCAACTATTGTGAGTTACAATGAATTTTTATTATTGAAAATTTAATTATTAAACTAAGTGATAGGAAACTCTAATTATGTGTCCTTGTTTTATTATACATATCACGTTGCTAAAATTAAAAAGTCGTAAAAATTAACTAAATTTTAACTTATTATTATTATTATTAATGATAAAAATAATATTTTATAAGTTAAACATATTATATTAATTAGAAACATGTAACTAGATCTTTAATCATGGAGATTGATCTCATTTCATCATGGATATTTTTCAATATCATATGCTCAAAAAATCGTAATTCATTTTATATGGTAATTGTTCATATAACATTTTTGTAATTAATGAATTTAGTTAAAATGGAAAAATAGAAATAATTACTTGGTAAATAAACCTTACCTTTGATTTTTGTATACTACTAAAAATAATCTTTTGATATTAAATCCATACAATCCACATAATAATTAATAATAACTAGTGGAAACCCTATTTCAAAATATATAGGCCTATAAGTATAATTAGAAAATAGGAAAATTTTAATTGGTTTAAAATAGTTGGGATAAATTTTAATACATTGTGAAATGCCCATAGTTGGTAAAATATTTATAAGTAAATATCGATTGACTGATTCTCTTTTCCAATTACAAGGTTTGAAAGTTCTAAAAGTAAAATTGAAAGAATATTTAATTATTATTTTTTTAATTATTATGATATTTGTGTTTATTTTATAATAGGGTTTGATCATTTTAAATCTAGTTATTAATCATTATTAAGTGAATGGTATCGATTTGACCTGCACAAAATATCTATAGAATATTTTTATTAGTAGTTAAGATAAAAGATTGAGATTTATCTCAAAATTATTTGTCTTTTTACTTGTCAATTTAATTAAAATATATATATTGTCATAGTTGTAAGTGTTAGATTGCGGTTTTGTTTATAATATTGAACTCTTATTAATATTTATGTCTTAAGGCATTCCCATTTAAAAACAACTCCTCTAGCCGCCATTATGTCCATATCTGAGCCATTGGATCAAATGTTAGAGGATTGAAATGTTTTAGGCCATTAGATCCACAAGTAAATAGTTTTATATGTGTTTTTTATAATGTTAGTTTTTTTTCTTTTTAATAAGTTAGATTGAATTTAGGTTTTGGTGAGACAATGTCAAATTACAAATAAATAAATAAATTAATTAAATAAATAAATAAAAATATTGACATAATGTAAAGGATATTTTAACAAAGTCAAAATACAATAAAAAATAAAAATAATAATATAATAATAAACTATAAAAGCAACCCATGGTATTGACCCATGCTATTCATGTGGAATGTAGTTTATTTAAAGGGGAAAATTAATATAGTCCAGATCAATCTTAAATATGGATCTACCAAAAGACATGAGGGATCAAATGTCTAATAATAATAAACTATAAAAGCTGCCCATGGTATTGACCAATGGTATTCATGCACAATGTAGTTTATTTAAAGGGGGAAATTAAGATGGCTAGATCAATCTTAACTATGGATCCACCAAGATCAAAGAGTGAAAAGGTAATTTATCCCTCTCATAAATAATATAGAACTAAACTAATTATTTAATGAAACTATTTGTAATTTTTTATAACCATTATTCTTTTAAAATTTTATTTAATGGTTTTTTGTTATATATTATTTATGTTACAACTGTTTTATTATTCATGAATAATATTTCTAAATATATAAAAAATTAAATTAATAATGATTTTTTTTATATATGTGATTTTTTTTAAATTTCCAAATTATTTCACATTTCTAATTTCTTAAATAACACTAAATTTACCTTTAATTACTTAACTGTAATAGTTTGTAACTACATAGCAATTTGTAACTGTATACATATTCTTTAGGATTTTTTCTTGTTAATCAATATCAAATTTCTTTCGTTCAAAAAAAACTATATACATATCTTTAATTACCTAATTGTAGCTAAAAAATCTCACATGTTTTTAACTTTATAATCATAAACAAATTTTATTCTGAAATTTTAAACAAATTTTTCACTACATAATTTTAGCTTATATATATATTTTTATTTTTCAATTCCAAACAAAAATGAGAAAATAAAAAATTCACTTAGTCCTTAGGGTTTTTTTGTACAATTTTTATCATAACCTTTCCCTCTATCCAATATATACTCTATAGTCTTCTGAAGAGAGTGTATTCTAGTTTATAGCCTCATCCACAATCAATTAAAATGGCTAGGGATCTCACAAGTTAGTAGTTTGTAACCTTATCCACAATCAAAGAAAATGGCTAGGGATGTCACTAAGTTATCATTCACACACTGATATATTGACGTTCTCAATTGAAATGGATCCTATTAGATGCATGGTGCGAGAGACACTAAAAAATTCAAAATAGATATTTGTTATGAAATCCATACTGTCTACAAACCATCCAAATTTCTCATCTTATAGAACAATTTCTAAGAATAACCGCTCAATTTAGTCCTCTCAATTTACTCTCCAATGAGAAAATCAATATTGTTGTATAATAACTGATTGAATCATTGTGACAAACAAAACATCACATTAGCTCACAGAATATATCTAATTCTATAAGAATATGAGATGATAACAAAGTTTTGAATCATGACAACTAGGTGACAACCAAAACTAAGTTTTATCCACAAGAAAAAAATCACAACTCACAGAATATATACATGGTTGCAATGAACCCCATATATTGTGATGGATGTCATGAGAATTTTAGTGCACATAGAACAATAACCAAAAAATTCTATGCTCTTGATCAATTAAGAATAAGCTAAGAGCATTTAGTTATGATAAGAAAATTGTGATAGTGTGTTATAATTTTCTCTACAAATGTGTTGGAGTTGTTTTCTCAATAAACGTGTTTTTACTACTCCTAAGTGATGAAATCCATTGTTGTTGCATATAGGAGCATTTAGCTTTGATAATAATGGTGTGATAGTGTGTTATAATTTTCTCTACAAATGTGTTGGAATTGTTTTCTCAATAAATCTTTTTTTACTGCTCTTAAGTGTTTAATGCAATTGGCATATGTAGATGAACTTGGAGTAAACTATATTTATTTTAATAAAAATTCTCTTTATTTACATCTATGCTAGATAGATTGTCCTTGAATGTATTTAAAATATCTTATTTCATTTACATCCTCATTTCATGCTTATTTTGGATGATTATTAATCGCCAAAGGTTTTTCACCCCGATTTCTTATTTCAATATCTATAACAAAATTATTATATATGTGAACAGATTATGTTGGTTTACATATACGTTTTCATCCCCAATTCCCTATTTCAATATCTAAAACAAAAATTTCTGGTTTACAACATCTTATTTCTTCTAGGGTACATTTTCCCATGCTATTTCCTTAAGGCGTTTCTTTTGCAACATGTGGTGCAATTGCTAGTTATTATTCTTTTAAATCTTTTCAATGTTAAATGTATTATGAAATAATTGTTTTCTTATCTACTACTATTTTATCCCTATTGAATTTTACTAGCTATTTAATTTATATGGATGCACTAATATGTATAATAAGTTAATTTTTGTTAATATTGAAAGCTCATGTAAATGTAGATAACTCCAACTTTACTTTTAAAGGAACTTATTGTGGAGAGCTCAGATGTATTATGAAGTATTATGTAAAACCATGAGATTCAAGGTTCAAATCTTGCTTTAGTCATTTATGAATTTCTTTACTCATTCAATTGTTATTTTAATTTTATTCAATTACAACTAAAATTGTAAAAAGAATATGTATATAGTTTTACTATAATATAATTAATTATTATAATTTGTAATAATTTGTTTAATTTTAAATTCCTTTTAAAATTAAATTTAAAATTCTTTTAAGATTAAATTTAAAGAAATTTTAAATAATTTTAAATCCATAATGTTACAATTATGCTAATAAGAATGTTTCTTTTGGAAAAGAGCTTCCATAATTATAATTTAATTATGAATAATTATTGGGTGCATGGTAAAAATTTAATTTCCATAGAATAGTTTGTAATTCTGATTACTATATACAAATAAAATATTCGATTTATTTTCAAATAATTTATGCTTTTTTTCCTTTTAACTAAATTAATTACTTTAATATATATATATATATATATATATATATATATATATATATATATATGAACAAGAGTGATATGAAATGAGTTATGGTTTTTAAGTTATGTGATAGTTATGAGTCATGGTATTTTCACATTGTATTATAAAAGCATATTTAAAAATTAAAAATATCCATACTAAAGTGGGGATGTATATATATTTAATTTATATATTATTATTTTTTAATAATAATAATAATGTGATAATTTTCTTTTTTTAGAAAATTGAGTTGTACAATGAATTAAGTGTTTTGAAGCTTATTAGGATTTTTCCTATCAACATTTACCAGCTATTTAATTTATATGGATAGCTCAGCATTTATAATGCTTAGCATGAGTGTGTAAATATAATAATTGATTCATTATTTTAACGAACCATGATATTTGTTAGTCTTATGCATGGTCAATTTCTATCATATTATAACTATGAGATGTAATCAATATTCTACTTGATAAAATGGAAGATTGTTCTACTGATTTATGTCTGATGGTGATGTGTAGAATGATATATACAAGATTTTATTTCTTGAAAATCCATTAAAGTTTTGTTTTCTTGGATGAATTTAATTAAATGCTAATTAATTTGGATTCTACACTTTCATTAATATCCAACATTCTATACATTAGTTAATTGATAGATACATAGATCATACATCCTTCCTCTATAAGGTTGAATATATAAACAAACTAGAGTAGTGTGTGGCATTGTTAGACATCTTCTACATACTCAAGGTCTATCATAGAGCCAATTGGGACCATGTGTTCATTTTTCTCTAGCATTATAG
Organism: Pinus albicaulis; assembly: GCA_034641835.2. Taxonomy (NCBI): domain Eukaryota; kingdom Viridiplantae; phylum Streptophyta; class Pinopsida; order Pinales; family Pinaceae; genus Pinus; species Pinus albicaulis. The sequence continues at coordinate 381,581,408 of CM076576.1, read as the reverse complement.
GCAAACATCACTCAAATATAAGAGTGACAAAAGGTTTTCACTTATGGATCCTATCCAATTCTCAATTGTATTGGACATGTTGCTTACAAATTTCCTCTATCTAACCCACTCTAATATGTACCAAATATTTCAAGAGACATGCTTGAAGAAAATAGTATTTTTAAATTGTGAACTTCAAATTTGTCCTCCTAGAACTCAATGAAGAAGGTTCCATTTGGCTACAGTTGGAGGCATTTGTAGAGGAAAGAGTTCGTTGTTGGTAGAAGTATTGATCTAGTTGAAGGATATGTGACTTGAATATGCCACTTGGGAATCATTTGTGTTCTTACATCAGTTTTCAAAACTCTATTATGTATTTTTTTATTGAATGTACATCCCCCAATATGAATGCATGTGGTACGGTATGGCTCCCCAGTGAAGCCCTCGTTTTAGATAAAAATAATTTATAATTATAGAAGCTATGTAATCAATTTCTAATTAATTATTATTGTGTTGGATTTCTACTTAATTATAGGTTTCCCCTCAAAGAGACAAGTTAACATTGCCTAATATTTAGAGTACCAATTACTTTGGATTTTCATTGAATTTTTTGTTTTAGTTGTCAAGGTACACCACAAAGTCTTTTGCAAGGGATGGAAAACAAATGTGATTATGTCAAATGTTAAACACATGTTCTTTCATGATATTATAATTTGAATTGAACACATTATCTTACTAATGTAGGATTTGCCACATGAATAGGGTATCTTGTAAAATCTATTTCTTAAGATCGATTGAGTCATTTATAGATCTTAAAGGTTTTTTACTAGTGTTTAGAAGATATAACCTAGTTTTTATTTAATTTCTCCTTTTGCAATATTATCAATTGTCAATATATGCAAGCAAAACCTCTTATATTATTCATAAATCCTTCATGTTCCAAATTTTGTTCAACTTAGCTATCTCCAATCCATATATTTGTTGTCATTGAATACCTTTCTAAAGTGTTTCAATTCATATTTCAAATAATCACCAATGAACATTTTCATGAAAATTTTGATAATATGTTTAGAACTTTGGATTTTGTAAAAGATGACGACGAGAATTAAGTATAAATATTGATTAATAATATGAATGGTTTAATGCATATTTTTATTTATAAATATATCACATCATATATGTAAATCTACAACAGATTAGCTTAATTGTTTGTCAACAATGTTATTGAGAATTTAAAAACTTCCATTCGAGTGGATTCTTGGCTTTGTGGTGTTCAAGAAGTAATATAAGAGTGTTACCTCACACGAAGGTACTAAGGTATTTGAGGAGCGCAAACAAAATGGTTATATAATGCCATGGAAGATTTTTTTATGGATAAAAAGGCCTGGGCCTCCGCTTGGCAATGATAAATCGGGCATTACACGCAGTTGTGGAGAGCCCACTACCTTAATGGTTGCAAAGTAGTTGCATCAGGTGGCCCCAGGTTTGCAGTGCCACTCAAATTTGTTAAATTTCCTGTTTTGGCCTATCTTTCTTTAAGCTGTAATGCCAATGGAGGTTTGCAGTGCCAAACCTTGCACAGCAAGTCAAATTTCCTGTTTTGGCCTATGTTTCTTTAAAGTGTAATGCCAATGGTTGATTATGCTGGTACTGTTCAATGTCCAGATACAACAATTTTTAATAAAGGCTCAATATTTAGATATAGAATTTTTAAACGTCAAGGAAACTAAAAATACATTGCAATAGATAAAGCAATGTGTATTATAGGTCAGCTGTAAAGAGAAGCCATTATAAGTCGGCTGTAAGTGGAAAAAGGAGGAGTGTAGTGTAAGTGGAAAAGGAGCGTAGTGGAATGTGGACTTACACCATTTCTCTCTCTGTAATTCATTCTGTGCCAATCGTTGTCGTTTACAATTCAATATATGTTTGAACTTACAATTCAATATACTTCGAATCCCACTAAGCGTTTTGATGCGAAACTAAACCTGCGACAATATCCAAGGAATATTGTTTGTCACACGAAAACAAATACTATTATAAGTACGGGGTTGACAGATATTTTTATAATGTCGCCCAAGGCAAACTTGATGCTCTTCACAGTGCGACTTATATTATTATATGCACTTATCGCCACGCGCACATGGACATCAGCTTTCTCGCCTGCCAAATCAAATTAGAAATTTGCATGATAAAATACAGAGCATCAGTGAATTAGGGATAAGATATTAACTTTTATAACTAGGTGTTTGACACGTAGGTTCTCATTAGGAATCCCACTAATTTAATTTCAACATCATATTCACTGGCAGAACATACAGACGAATCAAGCTACTTTTGATCGGCTGTATAGTACCAGGTAACAGCTGTGTACAAATTAGATGACTATAAATATGAAAGCACGGCAAATCAAAATTGGGGCTACAGGGCACCAGAAAGAAATCTTCAATTCTTTCTCGCTCGAAAGAAATATTCCATCATGGCCACCAGAACAACAAATTTCTTCCAGTTTTGCAGTTTTTGCCTTATGCTCATCGTTACAGTCCCAAGTCCAGCGTTAAGTTGCAGCAGCTGCGCCCATCAATTTAAACTCGCCTACTACGGGCCGTCAACGGTATTGCACAATCGCTCACCCTATATGGGAACGCTACTTTACAGTGGTAATACATTTATCTTTTCCATGGTGTAATTATTTCTTTTGGTATTTTTTTTGGTAGTCGGTGCGTGTGGATACGCATTATTTGCAACAAAACTCTAAAGTGGCAATGTGGGAGCTGCTAGTTCCGATCTCTACAGAATGCCGTTGAGTGCAGCGCATGCTATCAGGCAAGCCCTACAAATATGGCATAGTGTTTAATACCGTGTTAATACCATGTTTCCACACATTCAGATTTTCTCATGAAGAAAAGGGAAATGATATTTGTATGATGATCTATTGAATTTGTAGATAAGATGCACTGACCCCAAATTATGCAACAAGCCAGGGACAACGATAGTGGTTGCGGACTTCACAGGAGCACATTTTCAAGCCTGGCAATCGCAGATAAGGGCTCCGAGGGTGGGATTATAGATATCGAGTATAAAAGGTATACAGAGAATTTTAAACCAATAAAATATTTTGGAATTGTATGGACAACCTAAGCTCTATGACTATCTAAAATTCGACACTTTTACATAGTAATGATGAAATTTTGCTAAATTTTTACATGCATCTTATTAGCAAATGAATCATCTATATTCTACAAATCCAACGTAAGTGTTTCTAAGCATCTACATCTTACAAATACAGCATAAGTGTACATCTTACAAATACAGTATAAGTGTCTCTAAGCATATACATGAGAAACTTGATTGAGTACTGTGAACAGGGTCCCTTGCTAGTACAAGGGCCAGAATATGGTGGTTAGAGTGGACAAAAGTAGCGAGTATCTTTACTATCTTGCTGTGCAATTTCTGTACCAACGAGGCTAGATAGATATAGTTTTCGTGGATGTTGCTCAGGTAAATTAGTCGATGCTATTATTTTGTGAAATTGCATTTAGAAAACTGACGTGAAAATTAGTTTGTCACTTGCGATGTGTCTGTAGGTGAGTACTTCTTGTTGGAATTTCTAATAATTCCAGAACAAATAACACAGAGAATAATACTCTCCTTTTAACACAAATAGTTTTCTATTTCATTAATAGAACTAAAACTATTACAAAATGATAGATTTCTTCCTCCTCTTAGGGATTTACAAAACTAGACTCACTGCTATAGATGCAATGCTCACTAATATTTTCTGTATCTAAAAACGCACAAAACAGTGCTCAGTTATGCTTCACTGTGTTTTCTCTGCCTGCGGACTTACTTAGCAATACAATACAATGCAATACTACTAGCCTACGGGCTTTTCACTCTTTATATAGCGCGGCGGAATGAAAAATATAAAACAAGTTATAATAAAAATACTTTGCCAGAACATAAACTTTAACCTAAAATTTCTTTTGTGTGATATACGAGTGGAGCCCACTTCACAATCGATGATCGGCGATCGGCAGAACAAAAAACTTGGCGGAATGAACTTTGAAACTTACGATTTGCGATCGGCAGAACAGTGGAACCTGGACTTTGTGATTGCGAAGAGCGATGTGCAATGGAACCCACGGTGGAAATCGCATCAGTGCATCGAATCGCAATGAAAACATAAGAAAAAAACCTATTTTGGATGTTGTGATTGCGATTGCGACAATCGCATCGCAAACTTTCAATGGACACAACATATGCAGTGGATGGCTTTTGGTGAATGTGATTGCAATTTTGCGATTGTGGTGGGACCACATCGCCCACCACAATCGCATCGCAAACTTTCAATCGGCGATAACACATTTCGGATGCGGAAAAATACATTGTCCCTTTGCGATGTGCGATTGCGATTGTGGTGGGACCACATCGCATCACATCGAAACTTCTCCATATCAACAAGACACTTAAACACTCTGCTGCTACGATTGCGACATAGAAATTTCTGGTGGGGACCACAGATGACGTGGCCCAATTCAAAACTTAAAAGGACTTGGCATGTTTAAATGAAATTCCTTCTTGTTTGGTTGTTGAGGGCTTAAAAGCCTGAAAAGGTTGTCTTTAATAAAATTCTGCTCTTGCATGGTTTTGAACCATGAAAGTCTTCATTAACTCTGCAAATTCGACTACGCCCATACAAACATAAATTCATCTCTACAATGGTGGTCGTTGCCCATCAACACTGAATTCCTCCTTACAGTTTTTCTATTCCTCTTGAATGCACAGTGTTGTGCACGCAAGCTCTCTACCCATTTGTACTCTATTTCTACCTGCACAAGGTACGGAGGTGACTTTAATATTTCAACACTCCTCCTTAAAGTTAGCTACTGGGTTTTCAGTCATACCCAATCATTTTCTTAAATATTCAAAACTCTTCTGCCCCAATGGCTTTAACAGAATATCTGCAAACTACTCCTTTGTTCTACAATGTTGTAAAACAATTTCTCCATTGTTCACCAATTCTCTAATATAGTGAAACTTTGCATCTATGTATTTCATTCTCTTATGAAACACATAATTCTTTGATAATGCAATAGCTGAGCTATTATCACAATAAGTCACTATGCCCTTTACCTGTTCTTGACACAAATTCCTCAACATTCTTCTCATCCAAACTGCTTGACACGCTGCTATTGTAACTGCCACATACTTTGCCTCTGCTGTAGATAATGCTACAATAGGTTGTTTTTTAGAAGCCCATGAAATGGCTCTTGAACCCATATGAGAAACATAACCGGATGTGCTTTTTCGATCATCTACACTTCCAGCCCAATCACTGTCGGTGTAATCAATTAACTCGGAATTTTCTGAAGTAGTATATAAAATACCATACCTTTTAGTTCCTTTCACATACCTTAGAATTCTCTTTGCTGCTTGCCAATGTGCTTCTTTTGGCCTTTCCATAAGTCTGGAAATGAAACTAACAGCATGCATAATATCTAGCCTAGTTGCAGTCAAATACATGAGGCTGCTAACTATGATTTTATACAAACTTGGATCAAAATCCTTGTTGTTGTCATCTTTACTCAGCTTCAATCCCATTACTGTGGGAGTAATTGCTGCCTTGCACTCTTGCATATTAAATCTTTCCAATACTTCATTAACATAGTTTTCTTGTGAGATAAAAATCCCATTTTCATTATGTTCTACTTCTATTCCTAAGAAGTATCTCAACAATCCCATGTCAGTCATTTCAAATTCATCTTTCATGACTGTTTTAAAATTTTCAATGAGGTAATCATCATTACCTGTGAATATTACATCATCAACATATAACACAACAATGAGCATCTTACCATCTTTTTCTTTGATATATAATTTGGGTTCTCCATCACATTTTTCAAACCTATTTTCCAATAGATAGGAATCTATCCTACTGTACCATGCTCTTGGTGCTTTCTTCAGCCCATAAAGAGATTTCTTCAACCTGCAAACTTTATGCTCTTGGCCTTTTTTTTCATAGCCTAGAGGTTGTTCAACATAAACCTCTTCCATTAAAACTCCATTTAGGAATGCTGATTTTACATCCATTTGGTAAACCTTCCATTTGTTTTGTGCTGCTATGGACGACACTGCTCTCACTTTTTCCATTCTTGCAACTGGTGCAAAAGTTTCTTCATAGTCTCTTCCATGCTGCAGCTTGTATCCCTTGATGAAAAGTCTGGCCTTGTGCCTTTCAATCTTACATTTAGCATTAATTTTGGTCTTGTAGACCCATTTTACTCCAATGACTTATTTACCTTTTGGGAGATCAACAATCTCCCATGTTTTATTCTTCTCTATGAATTTAATTTCTTCATCCATAGCTTCTATTCATTTTCTATATTTTATGGCATCTTCAAAATGAATAGGATCATCAACATGACAATACAAAGAAAATAAGGAGTTCATACCTTCATTTGTCGCTTCCTGCTCATAGATCTCATTTAAATTTCTGAATATGATTCCTCTTTCATTTGGTGTAGTTGTGCTTGAAGAAGCACTCAAATCTGCTCCATGTGGTATGCTTGGAGAAGCACTCTCATTTCTTCTCAAGGGTGTTCTTACTTCTGCTTGAGGTGTCCCTTGCTGTCCTTGTGTTGGTGTAGGTTGTGCTACCGATGAGGTGTTATTTTCAACTACATCTTCCTCATCTTCATCATGAGACAAACATCTTTTAACAGTGACTATTTTTTCAATTCTTCCATCACATGCTTCCTCTTCAATAAATTGAACATCTCTGCTTATCACAAATTTCTTTGTGGATGGGTTATACAATCTATATCCTTTGGATTCTTCACAATATCCAAGGAAAATGCACTTCTCCCCCTTAATTTCCAACTTCTTCCTTAACTGATCTGGAATGTGTACATATGACACACATCCAAAAACTCTCATGTGAGTGACTCCCTGTTTTTTGCTACTCCACGCTTCTTCTAGAACTATGTTCATTACAGCTTTTGTTGGGAATATATTCAAGATGTATGCAGCACAATTTGCAGCTTCTGCCCAATACTCATTTGGCAAGTGTTTTTCCTTTAGCATACTTCTCACCATTTCCATTATGGTTCAATTCTTCCTTTCAACAACTCCATTTTGTTGCCATGTATAATTTGTAGTAAATTGTTTGTGTATGCCATTCTCTCTGCAAAAACGCAAAAATTATTTTGAGATGTACTCACCTCCTTTATCAGTTCTAAGATCTTTGATATGATGCCCACTCTGTTTCTCTACAAGATCTTTAAAGTGGAAATTTTTTCAAAGACTCCACTCTTATATTTCAAGAAATAAACCCATACTTTCCTTGTGAAATCATCAATGAAGGTTAGCATGTAATTGCTGCCTGAAACTGATGTTGTTTGCATCAGCCCACATAAATCTGAATGAATAATTTCTAAGGGTGCTTTCGCCCTTATGCTCTTTCCTGATGGAAAGTTTTCTCTATGTTGTTTTCCCAAGATGTAGCCTTCACATAGGCTGTTTGGTTTCTCAATCAATGGTAGACCTCTTAACATTCCTTTTTTTTGCAACAAATTTAATCCTCCGAAATTGAGATGTCCAAATCTCAAGTGCCATAACCAGTTCTCATCTTTCACTTCCTTCTGAAAGACCTCTTGAGTTACAGCTGCTACATTCTTTCCTTTTCCCTTCAAGTAAATGTTAAGCTTGAGTGGAAACATTCTATTGCTGGTCATTTGTATTTCAGCAATGATCTTCTTGCTTGGAGGTATATCCATTATTGTGCACACATCATTTTTAAAAACTACATTGTAACCTTTGTTTATGAGCTGCCCAACACTCAAAATATTACATTTCAAACCAGGAACATAGTACACATCTCGCACAAATTTCTGCTCTCCATTTCTTGCATGTATACTGACTCTGCCTTTTCCCTTGACAGAAATATTAGTATCAGTTCCTGTGGTTACTTCTGATTTAACTTCTTCATCAAGATTAGAAAAAATTTCTATGTTTTCAGTCATGTGATTACTACAGCCTAAATCTAAGAACCATACATCATCTTGTCTATCTTGTGCTACGTTACATGTTAACAACACATTTCTTGGGTTCTTTTATTCTTTTGCTACATTAACATTCTACCTATCATTCATTTCATTTTTCTTTTTCCTACATTCATTGGCATAGTGCCCATATTCCTTGCAATAATGACATTGGACATTGGATTTGACATACCTTTGTCCATGACCATGTTGATGTTCACCTTGTTGGCTGTTACTTTGGCCGTCTCTTTAATTCTGATTGTTGCTCCTTCCATGTGAATGTGAAGGGTTGCTCCTTCCTTTGTTTTGGCTTCTGCCTCTTCCTCTTCCGCTGCCTTGACCTTTTCCTCTTCCAAAAGGCATCTAGGTCTTGAAGGCATGCTCTAGAGATGGGTTTACTGATCTTTCCAATCTCTATTCATGAGTCATCAACGATGCATGAAGTTCATCTACTGTGAACGTTGAGAGATCCTTAGTCTCTTCAATGGTGGTAACAATAACATCAAACCTTGAGGGTAGGCTCCTCAATAGTTTCTCCACAATCCTTCTTTCTTCAAGTGTTTCTCCATGGGACCTGATGCTGACTCTCCCACAATCACACTCTCTCTATGTATATAAACTTGCACTCCGGGTTTTGTCTCAAATAATTTTAAATCTGGAAATCATTAAAAATATATCTGGTGGCTTTAATATCTCAAATATGAGATTTGAGATATTAATTCAAAGTTTTCTCTTATAGTTATAAAACCACTCAACCCAGATTTCAATTCTCTCCTGCGGAAGCTTCAGAACATGATTAAACCTCAACCAATCTTCATAGCCAAGGTTTCTTTCACAAAGGAAAACCTTTTTCAAAACAAAAGACTTTAGTTAACCAACCATCGGCTCTATTTCTTAAAATAAACTACAGAAGAGTGTAAGGTCCCACATATTCATTTCACCGCATATCTATATTAATTGTCAATGTTCAAACCTTAGTTAATTCCCATCATATGGAGAGATCGAATTAACATTCGATATTTCGAAATCCCAAAGCTTATAATCTGTCACACTTACCAACTCACATATACAATTCTTATATGCGCACCATTTGTGATAATTCATATCAACCATAATATATAAACATATATTACAGCCTCCGTTCACATATTAGGAACATTATAATAAAACCCACACCTTTGGATTTAAACCCAAGAGATAACATATATGAACGTCTTTGGGGCCACAGCAACTTACCATCGCCAAGTACCACTGGGCCATACCACATATTAAACCCTGTGCATCTTTGAACGCGATTTCTTTCGGATCTATTGCTCACAAGATCGGATGAGAATCACGTTATTTTCACCACAGGGTTTTAAAACACAAAAAATTATGCGACATTTTTGGTTTTTGGAAACAACCTAAGGCCACGCGTCACCCAAGTAACAATATCGCGTTTTTTCTCGACATTCTTCTTACCATTTTTAAAATGTGCGAGACCACTAGTTTTCTATCTCAAGCCCGCTTTCACTATTTCTTCAGGGTTCCATTCTATTCATGGTTTTTATGTGCCTTTAAAGAGTTCCGCTCTCTTGCAAAATAAGCCTCTACATCTCCCATTTGTTGCGCATCCAATCTGAGTTTTATATACTTCTAACTGAAGTAGCCCTTCTCTCCTTCGACCTCCATTCGGCGTTAATTGTTCAACGCTGCCAGCTAACTCAGAAACACGGAAATTGATTTCAATTTAATTTCCAGTAGATTCAATGTTGTTCCTTCACACATTTCCATTTGGTTCATAACTCCGTTGACTACGGTCCCCTATAACCTTCCGCAAGTGCAATTCCTTTACATAAATGAAAGCCAAATTCTTTCACACAATTGAAACATCGCCCTCTCCTTGCACGTTCTCTTACTTAAAGGCCAGATCTCATCGAATTCTCGATCGAACTCTCCACACCAGTTAAACGTTTTCAATAATTAATAATTTTTGTATGATGGCTCCATATAAAATTGATATCGATATACCCAAATCGATACTCCTCAAGATTACTTTACACAAATTCACAATTATACCAAATGAATTCCAAAAAGATTAATTCTTTCCACACATAGGCTTATGCAAACATGTGACTTAATAAAGCTCGAAGGAACCAATTTTGTTCTTCACACAGAGGGTAATAACTCAATTTCCTCCCCAATATAATAACTCAGGAAATAAGAAGAATTGAAACCTCTCTCAACTATACAGGGTTTTCATACATTTGATGCATCCAACTTGTCATATATAACCTAAGACATGCAATTAACTGCTCTACAAGAATCGATCCTTTCAATGATCGATTCATCCAAATTGTAATTCAAATTGAAATACACACAACATCATACACAAATCAATCTGACTCTGAATTCCTCTGTATAAATAAGACTAAGTTACTTGCAAAACTTACTTCCTCTATGGCCTGATCTTCAATTCGATGGTCTTCTATCCTAACTACTATGCCTCTTGAAATCCTTCCCATGTCTGCCCGTAGGCTTACATTTATACCAACTAATAAAGAATTAGTTCAGCTTCCTTAACAGTTCAACAAAGACTTTTGGAATTCTCCAAAGTCCTAAAGTTAGAATCACTTCCTAAAATAACTAAAACTGATCCTAATTCGACTGTCTCTTCACATTCCTAACTAATCACCTTCCTCTCAGGTTCTCTAATGGCTAGAGGACATTTACAATTCCTCACTATTTTATTCAAAATACTAATAATTACATGAGAATTTAAAAACAAAATACCCCCCTATGTCTACTTAGATACAAAGTATTTCTTGATCCTAATGCCCCTGCATCAGACTCCCAAGGTTCAAATTGATCATGATCTCCTGATCATGTGCCTTCAGTCCTTGTCTTCCTAGATCCCATACATTGTTTTGCTGTTGTCCAATAGCTGCATTATTCTTCTTCTACATTTCTCCAGGTCTCCATATATTGTTCTGCAAATTACCTCCAGCTATACTTTCACAATCTCTTCTTGTCTTTCCTTTGATAAAATCCTTCTGCTTTCTTGTTACTGTCTGTTGCTTCCAAGACACCTTCATCATCAGTTCTCTGATTTTTTCAATTTCTCTGTCTATTTTATCTTTTATCTGGAAATATCTTTGCCTCTTGTTGCTGCATTCAGTTTCTGTTGTTGCCAACATTTTTGCTCTTGCTGTTCCACATGCTACTAACATGTTTACTCCTCCTGTAGATGTCACCCCCCATGTTGCTACCTCCCAAAATTCCTGTCCCTCTAGAACATTCTCTTGCTCATCACCTGCAAATTTACCTTTCAAAAGTAAATTATCTTTTAGTTCTCTAACTGCAGTAACATAGCCATTCATTCTACCTTGTATACTAGTAAGCATACTTAAATTCTGCAAACTAGTATCAGCTCCTTTCACAACTTCAGGCATTTTGACTTCAGTGTCTGCAATATATTTCTTCTGTTTAAATGTTTCCATCAGAAATTTCAGCCACCCATTTTGTACTTGTTTCACATCATCGGTATGCTGCAATTTGAATTCAGCATATTCTTCTTCTTCCTTGACAATCTTCAGTAATTTTCCATCATCATCTTGATTGATTTTGGCAATCAAAACAATTTCTTCAACCACTATATCCTCATCCTCTATGAGAATAGAATTCTGATTCTTCATCACTGTGTCAGCCTTAAAAGTTTTCCCCACAGTCTGCTGTTGGCTATTCAGACAAGACAATTTTTCCTTGTCACCAACAGTAACAAATTTCGGCATATGAGACATGGCTATATCACCTTCTTTCTGCAACATTTCCTCTTCTTTCGAGGCAATTCCAAATGATGGATTGTCTTCTGTATCACCTGTGAACACAATCAAACTGTCAGTCTTAAAATCACAAGACCCAATGGCCTCAATTGATGATCCAGTCACCAATTCTTCTCTCTGCAGTTCCAAGTATTCTTCAGAACTCAGACAATATTCACTATATTTTTTCTCAGCTTTCATTATGCCAATCACCATGTTATAATGATGGTCCTCCACTATGTTCTCAGCCAACATAGTTTCTCTTTCATTAAATTCTCTGACAATTTCCAATTGTTGTTCTTATTTTCCTACATAGTTAACACATGAACCTTCAACACTAAAATTACAAGGTATCAATGTCTGTTCCTCCTTTGACAACACATCAGTATGTTGTTCTGAGCTTCCTTCCAATTTCTTTGTCAGCACATCAGTATGTTGATTTGTATCGTCCATGAGACTATCAGTTAGTCTATCCTTCTTTCTATCATCTGTTCATGAACACTACACATGAAGACCTTCCTGCTCTTCTTCCTCAGCAAATTATCCTGTGCATAGGTCAACTATTTCTCCAATTCTCTTCTTTGAAAATCCAACCTCCTATACAATTCAACAACTTCAATTGGAGTAGATTTTGGGAACCTCACACAACCTTTTATACCTCTGCTCGCTCTTGACCAATCATCAACGAGTCCTTCTCTCTCTGCCTCAATATTCTGTTGAATATTCTCATTGGAATCTTCTGTCTTCCTGTCTTCCTCCTGAGATCTTACTATCTCAGCATTGATCTGAACATATTTCAGATTAAATTTCTCCTCCTCAACAAACTTTAAATCTTGTTCATCTCCCTGTGATGTACATACACAACTCTTTAGTTTCAAAACCACAAGACTTTACAGTCTCGGTTTCTTCATTTAACAGTGCCTTAGACTGATCCTCTTCTTCTGTAGAACCTGTCATCACCTCACAATTGTCAGATTCAAAAGCACAAAGCTTTATATCCTCCAGCTCATCTGGACTTGTCCAATAACTTAGGAAATCATCAATGATTTTATCTTCAACAAGACAAACTTCTTGCTGCCTTAAGTCTTCACCATGATTCACAAGATCTTTTGCAGATCTCCATTCTTCATCTATACTCTGTTCTGCTTCACAAACAGAAACTTCCCTTTTCAACTCAGCTGCTATGAGTTCCTCTTTCAATAAGGAAACCTCCTTTTTCCTCAACCTTAACTGTAATGGTTTCCATTTCACTCCCTTATTCATGAGCCAAAAAACTCTCTGGCTTTCCTCTATCGTCATCTTCAGTTTTTTAAACTGCTCTCTGATCTCAGCTACCTCTTTCCAATATTCTGCATCAGTTAATTCTTCCTCATGCCATTTGTCTTGGCATATTCTTTCTCTTTTATGTTGTGGCCTCTCTTAGAACCTCTGAAATCTCTTCTATGACTATCAGTAGCCATATTCTCCTCCACGAGTTCCCCACTCATCAACTACACCAAGACTCTGCAATAGCAAGCACTCATGCTGCCTCTTACCTCACCAATCCTTTCCTCCGGATCTGGGCTTTCGGCAAGTACTGGTCCCCTATCCGCTGGAAGCTTCTGAGAACTCTCTTCTGCTCTTCCTAGGCTTCACTCTGCAACTTTTTAGAACTCATTCAACCCCTGTTGAATCTCCTCAAGGTTCTACCACACTTTATTCTTCGCTTTGGAGTCCTTCCGCTGGACTCTCTTATCACTGCTCTCAAAGATGTGATCTGCTTTTGCTGAGATTTCTTCAATTGCCTGCAATCTAAATTCTTCAAAAAATTCTTCAAACCAGAGTTAAACTCTTCTCATCAACTCACCTTCTCTTGAGAACACGGCAATTACTCTCCCTATCCAACCTTTAGTTGAATATCAGGTTCACTCCCATCATCCTCAAAACTCTGTCTTTACCATACCTGCAACCATAATTCTGTCATCATAATTTCAAAATCAGATTTAAAATTATTTACCTGCATGATATTGTCCTTCATTCATTCCTGCAAATCCTGTTCACTGCAAATATGTATCTGCTGCACTTCAGATTTAAAAATCTGATCTTCCTTCTTCTCTCATCACACATTCGGATTTAATTACAAAAGAATCGTTTACTTCAAACAAAGCTATTCCAACTCTGATACCACAAGATTCCATCTCTCCCGCAATCACACTCTCTCTATGTATATAAAATTTCACTCCCAGTTTTGTCTCAAATAATTTTAAATCTGGCAATCCTTAAAAATATATCTGGAAGCTTTAATATCTCAAATCTGAGATTTGAGATATTAATTCAAAGTTTCCTCTTATAGTTATAAAACCACTCAACCCAGATTTTAATTCTCTCCTGCAAAAGCTTCAGAACATGATTAAACCTCAACCAATATTCATAACCAATGTTTGTTACAAAAAGGAAAACCATTTTCAAAATAAAAGACTTTATTTAACCAACCATCGGCTCTATTTCTTAAAATAAACTACACAAGAGTGTAAGGTCCCACATATTCATTTCACCGCATATCTATATTAATCGTCAAGGTTTAAACCTTAGTTAAATCCCATCATATGGAGAGATCGAATTAACATTCGATATTTCGAAAGCCCAAAGCTTATAATCAGTCACACTTACCAACTCACATATGCAATTCTTATCTGTGCACCCTTTGTTATAATTCATATCAACTATAATATATCAACATATATTACAACCTCCGTTCACATATTAGGAACATTATAATAAAACCCACGCCTTTAGATTTAAACCCAAGTGATAACATATATGAACATCTTCGGGGCCACAGCAACTTACCAACGCCAAGTACCGCTGGGCCATACCACATATTAAACCCCATGCATCTTTGAATGCAATTGCTTTCGGATCTATTGCTCACAAGATCAAACGAGAATCGCGTTATTTTTCACCACAGGATTTTAACACACAAAAATTACATGACATTTTTGGTTTTTGGAAACCACCTAAGGCCACGCGTCACCCAAGTAACAATATCATGTTTTTTCTCCACATTCTGCTTACCATTTTTAAAAAGTACGAGACCGCTGGTTTTCTGTCTCAAATTCGCTTTCACTATTTTATCAGGGTTCCACCTACGAGAAAAAAGGACATTGGTGGGGGTCATGCTTGTGACGGACCTTTAAGGTCCGTCACCAATGTCACATATAGTGACGGTCCTTAAAAAAGCGTCATTGTAAGTGTATATAGTGACGAGTCCTTTAAGGTGCGCTCACAAAATAAATGACACTTTTTGTGGTCGTTAAAGGCCCATCACTAGTTCTCTCTTTGGTGACACTTCCAGTGACGAAATTTTAATGGCCCTCACCGATGATATTTTTGTTACTTTTGGTGACGGTCAAAAAATGTTCATCATCATTGGTCATTCCAATGAGTTTTTGATGATGTTATGTGCGTGTTAATATATTTTTTGTCAAAAGATAACGGATTAATACAATTATTGTGGAGTCTTTTTTATAATATTTCCAAGGCCATAGTGGTTAGAATTAGTCAATTTTTTAAGAAGTAATTAGTGTGTATCATTTCCCTCAAGTAATGACTAGTTGAATAGCATTTTCCTATGAGTCAACACATGATTCATATCTATTAAGTTTATTATCTAAAAAATTCCCTTTAGATAAATTCCCACTAAGGTGTGTAGGAAATATATTATTTAATACATAATCAAGCTTTGTCAATTCTATTAATGAGAAAGACCTAACACTCCTCAACAATCTAGGCACACCTTAAATTAATACTTTGGCACACACTAACATTTCTTAGCACCTCGCATGTCTTGGAACATCTTTGTACCTAGAACATCTTGTCATGACACTGACACCCAAGTACATGGCAGCATGCGCTAGCACAACATAGAACTCTCCTAGCATGTGTTGGCTTGCATGTAGTCCCTAGCGTGCCCTGGAACGCCTTGGTTGAATGCATCGACATGCATTAGCACTTGACACACAATGCCACTTGGCATGTATTGGGACCTATTATTAGTGTGGCTAGCATGCCCCTTCTGAAAAAGATAAAGTCTCGACCTATTAACCCCCTTATTGGTTCTTCCTTTTGTTTCCTTGAAACTTCTTGACACATATTGACATACCCTGGCACCCTATACATTCTTAGCACATGGCATGTATTAGAATACCTTGGCACTATTTGGAACATATAATTAGCACACCCTAGAACTCCCAAGCACGCTTTGAGACTTCTTAACCTGCCTTGATATTCCCTAGCATGCGTTACCAATACTTAGCATACCTTGACACTCCATCCTTGGCATGACAATTAACACTCATTAACACTAGTCCCTAGCACACGTTCCTCATATTCATTAACTTCCATGAATTTTGACCTAGTGCTCCTTAACACTCCTCAACATGCATTAGCACTCTCTAGCACACCTTAGCACTCTTCAACATGCCCTTCCACTTCATAGCATGCATGTATGGAATATGTTGACATGCCTTGGTATGATTTGGCATGGTTTAAATTAAATCTATCTGATATCAACAGTTGGAAAGTATATGAGAAGCAACAAAGGAATACTTGGCACTCAGAATGCACTAAGACTTTGCACTTGGCACCTATTTGTGCCTAGTGTTGGTGTGCCTAGCATGCCCCTATTGGAAAAGGTAAATTGATGACTTATTACCCTCTTATGTTTTCATTTACTTGTAGTTTAACTTGTTTCTCCCTTTTTTTGGCTTGACAACCCCTGGCACGCATTGACACACCCTTGCACATCTTGACATGCCTTATCACTTGGCACATCTTAGCATGGTTGACATGCCTTCACACTATCTGACACATCTTAGCATTCCCTATCACGCCTTAGAACTCATGTCCTCACAACCATCCTTTACATTTTTTCACGACTTGGGAACCTAATCAATTCCTTGGCTACTGCAACTCATGTGACTATATTGGCTTGCTTCAACCACAAAAACTTGACCAATTACACCTACTACAAGTAGATCGTTCCTTGTTCACCTAATAACTGCCTATAACTCATCTTATGCCACTCATGTCCAAGCTCAACTTGTCCCACTTAACTAGTTACCAAGACAAGCATCACATGATCTAGCAATGGCCAAAACAACTAAGAAACATAGCTTACATAGGAAATATTTCACATGTATGTTCAGTTCATATAAATAGTATAACATTAACTGAGTTTGCAAGAACCACAAGATGCACAAGGCACACAAGATATAAGCCAACACAAGTCGACTGCCCCAAAACTTATACACCACAATGTACAATATGAAACTATCTAGAATAGTTTAAAACATGAGCATGTAGCCAAAGTGTGCCACATCTCATATAAAAAAATAGCTAAAGTCAAAACAATGTTGTGCCTAGCACAAAGTGCTCTCCCTTTGTCTAAAACTGCTATGAGTCCCATATAACAACCGTAGTCTTTCCTCCTATAAATCCTATTATGAACTTCTCCTAAGACACTTCATCCTTAGCACACTTGAATTCACTGACACTCCTTGGCACACACTCTTATTCGTTCTTTTCCATGCATTTTGACCTAGTTATCCCTTGATATGCCCCGACACTCCCTAACACTCTTCAACATCCATTGATATTGTCTGAAATGTGTTATCATTCCTTTTCATTCCTAATGTGCATTCCCCGACCCTCCCTATAAGATATAATGCCCTCACAACTACCCTTACTTAATTTGCAAATTGGGAACCCAACCAAGCCCTTGCTTGACTACAAGAGCTTGACCAAGTTACGGTTACTACAACTAGACTATGTTTTAAAATTTTGTAGCTTGGGAGGTACACCACAAGCCTAGTGAGATGGGTTTGTGTGATTTTGGTCACAAAAGGCTTTGTAGAAGAAGCTGCTTTTCATTGTTTTGACCCGTGATGGTTTAAAATATAAAATAAAATTAAAAAGGAAAATTAATATTTCCTAAGGGCTAAGTGGATAAAACACGTAAGTTCTATAGAGTTCCTAAGAGGTCTAAGAAAAATTATTTAAGGAGGCCTTAGGATGAAGGAAAGAACATCAAGTAAGAAGGATCTCGTTTGATCAAGGGGGCAAAGAGAGATGTAGTCCTAAAGTAGCTCGAGTAAGAGGGCCAAGTAAGGGCTGATAAAGGGAGGCCATGATCATCCTCCAAGAGCAAGATCATCATGTGAGGGTTCACAATAATATTCCATATCTTAATGGTTGATTCGAGCTAGGAAGTAGGATGGCATATTGCTAGTTCTCTTATGGTAGATCGAGCTTAAGAGAGGTTGCTCATGAGAATTTGGGAATAAAGATTTGGTGTTCAGTGAAGGTCATCAACAGGAAATGTTAAATTTGCAAAACAAACAATGAACCTGAGATCACAAAGGACAAAAATATGCACCTACACCGTGTGAGAATTTTGGATGCACCATGAGTGAGGAATGGGCTCATCTGAATAAATTGGATACAATTGTACTATCTCATAACAACTTGTGTTAGTTAACTAATTCATGATGATTGATTTAGCTCAAGAAATTTGAGTTGAGGGTCTAAGATGAGGCATGTAGAGGAATTAATCTAATATTTTTGGGTCCAGTTGCAGTTGATGCATTAGTGGGGTGCAGGTGTGAATTAGTTAACTCAATTTAATGAGTTAAAATCGGTTTAAATAGTTCTAACCAAGTGATGAGCTAGTGAGAGGTCAACCAGTGATAATAAATTATATTTAATTCACAATGAGTGATCAATCAAATAACTAATAATTCAATATCAGTAGCTGCATGCATGCCAGTACTGAGGAAGACCCAGTTGAGGCAAAGGTTAAAGGGAACATAACTATCAGTTGTATTTATACAAAATTTCCCATGTGCAATTATAAAATCATTGGGATACCATGATGGATTGCACAGTCAAGGAAGAATGATTTTCCTAATTAATATGGAGCTAATTCACTAGGAATTGCATGAGAAATGCAGGCTGAAGGAAGGTTGAGAATTGGTTAAGTATTAGACTGATTTTTCCTAGATCAGGAGGAGACAATTGGCAAAGTGCTGGAGAATCTCATGAGAGATTAAGCATTGTATTGTTTCATGATTCCTTGACATAATACACAATAGAGATAGAGTAGTTTTGAGCATTTGCTTTCACCAAATACATCTTGTGTTGTGTGATTGATAATTTATTTCTCTTACTTATATGCGATTGTGCGATTGTAATGTTTTGTTTCTGAAAATTGTAGGAAGGATTCAGTATCTTGTTTTAGTACATTACAAGATCAGATTCAATCTCATTGGTTAGATTTTCTACATGGTATTAGACCAAGAATTTTTTGGGTGACGAGTTTGCAAAGAATATCTAAAGATTTTGGTGTAAAATTTTCAAAAAAAAAAATGCATATTTGGACTCCTTGTGAAAAACTACCCAAATGGAAAATCAATTTGGAGCTTGGATGAGGGAGATATCGTCGATTTAAAATACACTCTTTTTTAGAAACTTTTGTAACAGTGGGACAATTACAATGTGTGCAAGTCAAGAACCTATATGCACTTGAGGTACCAGATGCATGCAAAGCTTTGAGGAGCAAAGCAGAGGTTAAAGAATTGGCTGTTGAGAGGGAGTACAAATTACCTCTCAACATGCAACCTTAGAAGTAGTCTCAGAAGGTTGTGGAGCAGCCACAATTGGAGAAGCAGAGAGGAGACCAAGTGGAAGCGTCCACTCAAGTAGAGACCTCTATGAGGGAGAAATTTTGAGCCAGATGGGCAGAGGGACTGCATGCAACCATACCTCCAGGTGAAAGGTGGGGTGTTGTCTAGACATAATCCCAAGATAAGAAATTTGGGTAGGGTCCATTAAGATGGTGTGTCTTGTGGATCAAACCTAGCTACGAGGAGTCTACAGTACAATAGTAGTAGGAAGGATTAGTTATATTGATGCGGTCAGATGTGAGGAAGACAGAAATCAGAGTGACAGATGTCAGATACTGGAGCACAGATTAGAGTTGGCAACAGTGCAAAGGGCATGGATGTAGATGTTAGCAGCAATGCGGAGAGTTCAGTAGATAGGTGTAGTAGCTAGTAGCAGTCAGAAGACTCTAATGCCAAATGCATTATATTGATTCAGTTGTTCGGAGGCTATTCAGTTTTAGGATTTGCAGGTGCAAAAAACACCAGCGAAGTGTTGCATGAAGAATTCCAAAGGTACTGGATCAGGATAGATTGAATTCGTTTCTTGTTGAGAGGGAGTGTTGAAATTTGCAATATGAAACAGTGAAATTGGCAACTAGAAAGGAAAAAAAAAATGCACCCACACTGGTAAGGAATTTTGATGTACTAGGAGTGAGGAATTTGAGGAATCTAATTTATTTTTCCCTTAAAGAAATTGGACAATAAATTGTAATTTCATCTCATAACAACTTGGGTCAGTTAACTAAGATGATGACTGAGTTAGCTCAAGAAATTCGAGTTAAGGAGATCAAGGTGGATATTGGTGGCCACCTGCCTATTCCACTTGGGCTCTTTCCATTGTCTCTTTCAGTTTTTCAGTTTCCTTAATTATAGCACAATTTACTATTTTTGTCAGTTTTTCAGGTCCCGAACTTTCAGAGCCATTTTGAGGCCCCAAACGACGTTTTTTGGGCATGAAAGTTTTGGTGATTTCATAGAAATCATGTTATCGTTTGTAGTCCTTGGAGAGATCTTTCTAACTAGGTATCATGTGCGTCAAATAGAGATCATATGACCAAGTTAGGACCCTGGGAAGTTGGTTTCCCACTACCCCCAATGAGGCCCATAAACTCTTGGTGTTACATCTCCTCGTGTTAGGATTTTCTCTTATTTTTCCATTGTCTCAGAATTTTTCAAAGATTTGATATTAATGAAATGAAGCAGCAAGTGTTGTCTTGTTCCTATTTATACACTAATTAGGAGTTAATAGAATTAGCTTATGGGCCTACATTAGCCCCTAAACATAAAATAATGTGCAAGTAACCCTAACATTTAGTGACAATCGCACCAAACTAGCTCATATAGGGAATGATAAGCCTCATAAGAGGTCAACTGATGTCCTAAGGCCTTCTAGGAGGCATACTGGGGTCCATGAGTGCCATAATGATGCATGGGACCCATCAAAAGTGTTAAACAAGTGGGTGGCCCCTTGTTTTCCAAACATTAAACCTGTTGTGCTCTCATTAAACCTGTGGACTAGAATGGTTGTATGTGGCCACCATCAGTAAGTAGGTCAAGTGTTTTCTTGTTCGGGATAGATTGGTTTTCAAAGGACTAACACCAAGCCCTAGTTGTATTCCTTGTATCAGTGTTTGTAAAGGGTCACGATCCATGGTGTAGTAGCTCTAGCCTGTTGTATTGTAGTCTGTAATATAATGAAGAAGTGTTTGAAAAAGGTAAAATTACCATGTGCACTAGTTTATTCCTTGATTTGAGTAGATTTTGCTATGCATTAAAGTAGAGGTGTTGTGGCACTTGAGTGTGTTTGCATCAAAGATTCTACGACAAAACCCAAATTCTCATGTGTCGTGGAAATTGAACATATGCCTTGTTCACCTAAGAACTAACTATAACTCATATTATGCTACTCATGTCCAATCTCAACTCATCCCACTTAACAAGTTACCAAGAGAAGGCTCACATCCAACCATGGTAGTAAAACAACCAAGCAACATAGTTTACATCTTAAAATTCCATATCACCTGGCACGTCTTAGAATTCCTTGGCATTATCTGGCACGTGTTACCATCCCCTGCATTCCTTGGAATGCTTTGGCATTGTTGAGATTCAACAAGATGATGAGCTTAGTGAAAAGAGTTGCCTTCACTAAGTGGGCCCGCAGGCTATTTTTGGTGCAAGTCTATTTTTAGACTATGCCTATTTTTATACATGGTGATCATATTTCAGAAGTTGCAAGATGCTATTTTTGGATGGTTGGTCAAGTTGGAAAAATATATGGGTTTCTATTTTTAGACATATTGGGCGAAGTCTATTTATAGATCGTCGATCTAAAAATAGAAGTGTCGATTATTATTAGCTCTTAATATTAATCAGACATTAAATGTCAACTTATTCTCTTGGAGCACTTAATTTCAGTTAACAGATGTGGAAAATCAGTTGGCTGAGGGAATTACGCAATTCCTAGGGTCTACTGGTGTTCATGCATGGAGGACTCAAGTCAGAACTCAAGTGACAGAGTTATGATGGAGTTGATGAAGTAGTTCATGGAGTTTGTTTCAGTTTAACTACACTATTGGAGTTAAACTCAGTTGAACTAATTGTATCTAATTCTAACTGACTGATACATTAGTGAGAGTTGAGTGAATTAATTAGTTAAATTAATTCACTAAATAATAACTCATAAATCAAATGGACAGAGACAGCAGTTAACTACAGTGCATGATAGTTTAGTGGAGACTCAGTGGAGAGATATGTGAAAGGGCAAGATAGACTATCAGTTGTGACTATAGTGATGCATTCAATGCATCACACATCCATTAGAGATTCCAATGAGGATTGTGCAGTCAAGGCAAGGCAGATCTGAGTTCGTTCAAGGTTCTTCTTCAGCGGGGATTGCACAGTAGAGGCAGGCTATCAGGAGGCAAGAGATCGGTGCATAGATTATGCGGATTTATTCAGTGATAGTGTGTACTGATTGTATTGTACTGAGAGCTTGATATGATCAGGTTTGTATGAGTATTGTTACATGATCTCTATGAAATATAATATACAGATAGTTGGAGTTTTCAGCTTCAGGCTTTCCCGTTAAACACTGTGTTATGTGTGATGATTTTTATTGCTTCATGTATATGCATTGCAATTGAGTTTTGAATTTCCACAAATTATTAATGGTGGAATGATTCTGTATTTTGCATAAAGTTAAATAGTGTGAGATCAGTAGAATATATAATATATAACGCATTAGTTATAGAATTTCTACAGGCACTCCCTGACACACACTACCACTCCCTGACATGCCCTAACACTCTAGTCATTGGCAAAACAATGTTGTGCCCAACCCAAAATATCCATTTCTTTGAAACTTCTTTGTCAACACCTTATCAAAACCATATTCTTTCCTTTTAAAATTCCTATTATGAACTTCTCCTAAAACACTTCATCCTTGGGACACTTGGAATTTGCTGACAATCCTTGGCACACACTCTTATTCATGCATTTCCAAGCATTTTGACCTAGTTCTTCCTTGTGTTCCCCTGACGCTCCCTAACACTCCTCAACATACATTGGCATTTTCTGGCATGTATTATCACACCTTTTCATTCCTTGGCATGCCATAGCACTCCTTAGCTACCATGCCCTCACAATTTCCCTTACTTTTTTTTTTAGACATGGGAACCCAACCAAGTCCTTCCTCTATTACAACAGCTTGACCAAGTTACACTTAATCCAAGTAGACTATGCCTTGTTCACCTAAGAACTGCCTATAACTCATCTTTGGATACTCATTTCCACTCTCAACTCATCCCACTTAACAAGTTACCAAGTCAAGGCTCACGTCCAATCGTGGCCATAAAACAACTAAGCAACATAGTTTACGTCTTGACGTGCCATAGCACTTGGCACATCTAACAATCCCTTGGAAGTATGTGGTGTGTGTTAGCATCCCTTGCATTCCTTTGCATGCTTTGGCACTCCCTAACACACCCTAGCACTCCCTGAAATGCCCTAACACTTTATCATGCCTTGGCACTGCCTAGCATATAACCTTGTCACTCCCTCCTTGACACACTTGGAACTCGTTAACGCTCGCTATCACACACTCTTATCAGTTCATTTCCATGCATTTTGAAATAGTTCTCCCTTGTGTTTCCATGGCACTCCCTAACACTCCCTGCCACTTCTTGACATTCCCTAGTATTCCTTATTGGTTTGATGACACTTTTCCTTGCCCATGTAGGACCCGAGGTGGGGGAAGATGTTGCTTTAGCTACCACATTTAGCTTGATATGTATGATCCATGTGTATATGATATCTTCAAAGTGTATTGTTTCACTTAAGCACTATATTCTAACTATTGACGCTTTGTCTATAAGTTCTAAGCTAAATTGTTCCATGGTGTTTCATAAATTTACTCAAAGAAGCATGCCATCTTGATGGTTTGCGAATATACTTGGTGATTTAGTAGGTGCTACACATCAATCTTATTTTATCCCTTATTTCCCTTAGTCGAATTTTATCCCATGTCATTCCATAGGATATTCATTCATTTTCGTCAGGTGATGCCTTTATGATTAAGCATTCATAGATTTGTGGCAAATTATTTCCCATTTTTTCATTTGTGATGAAATAAAAGAAAAAAATGAAATCCAAAATCATTAAGAATACACTAGAATGATGTATCTAAGTCTAAACTCTAAGGTTGAAGTGCAAATAATTCATGTAAATGTTATATCTATGAGTTGTTCCAAACTGATGAAAGCCCCATTCCCTAAGTCCCAGATATAAGAAAAAGGAGAAGAAAGGAAAACAAGGCATAATGAATGGTAACCCATGATAATGAAACCCAGAATCTCAAAATGACAACTACAACTATTGCTAATTGTTTCCTTTGAACACTAAATGAGTGGTGTGATGAAGGAAGTATCCCGAGTAGAAATCAACTAGCCTCAAATGAATTCCAAATTCTTGAAATAAAATAGTGATAAAGGGTGGCCTTTGGGTAATATCTTGGGTGATAAGCCACATTCTTTGGTTCAAAAAAACATCCTTGAATCCCATTTATTTCAATTGCCACCAACATCAATCTAATAGAACAAGGGTAAAAACATAACATTGATGATATAAAATAAGTTTGGGTTGGAGAGCCATGTCGAATGCATGGAGGGTTTAAATTCCAAATGGAATGCAAGTAGGCAGATGTTGCATTTATCTTCAACGTTTATGTAATAAAATTTTGTTGAGAGGGATATAACACAAAGTAAAGGAGTGAGGACTGGAGTGGGGTTGAACAACAAATGAACCACATAGGAATTGAGAAGAACACCTTGGAGTGAGGAACTTCCACTACATTGACAATGATTATGTTTACAAAGCTCATCAAATGCATGGATGCAGGTCCCATGCTAAGTGTCGTGGGGGAGGGAAAGTTATTAACACCCTTGGGTGGTTCTAATGTAGAGGGTTAGACATAATCCACATTAGATGTGAGTGTGGATCCAACACAATATCACTAATTTACTATTCCATTGATTATTCTCCAAATATGGGCTAGGTGTCTCGTAGCCTTTGGGGTTATTTTAAGTAGTCATGAGTAATATATGAGATCTCTCTCCCCGTTTTTTTGAGGTCACAGGTTCAATTCTCTTGGTCCTCTAGAGGAAAGATGCTTGGAACTTGGGCATTGATAGTCTACTTAAGTTACCATCCATCAAATGTGGTGAAGTATATGGAAGTTTCTCATGCATATATGTATGTAAAATAAGGCCACACATACGGTGGGTGCTCTCCTTGTGCTTTCACCCCATTGACACAAGAATTTATGTCACACAAGGCTTTCCCTGCTTTTTTGGAAGACTATCGTTAAAGGAGAAACATAGGAACTTGTGGAGAAGAAGCAAATCTCCTTATCATTGGAGAGTCGTATTTTGATCACATGAAGGACAATCAATGCTTGTGGGAGTATTTGGCATTAAGATGCAATGTTAGAGGTCTTATTTGTATGAGAACTCGATGGCTTCTTGTTGAGAGAAGGGCTGTATGCAATAATGTAGGCATGGCATAAACACAACTAAATCACTTAATTGTGAAAACTCTAAGATGTTATGTAATACACACCCTTTATAAACAAAAATAAATAAATAATTATCCTCAACATAAATATACTATTATTCTAATTCGATTTTAATTAAATCCTTAAATTTATCCAAGCATATTACTAGTTACACCAAACACATTTTAAAATGAGATAAATTATTACATCGATAGGCGTGGTCTTTATTGGAATTGGGTTTGGAGAATTTTGAATTTTTAATAAATGAAGGACAAGATTGCATGTTAAGGGAATATTCTTTGTCTAATACACCATCTAACAGATGACATCAAAAGTCTTTCAATCATTTTTCAATTTCACATCAAATAATAACAAATTAAATTTAATTATTATTTGTTTGGCCACTTGTTAAACCTATAGGACTGCTCTATTATCTTCCACCACTTCCATTCTTTCACAATTTAGATAAACTCATCCATTGTAATCGTAACAATTTTGAATCCATTGCAATTAGATTAGATCAACCCATCCATCAGAAACCTAACAATTTTGAATCCATTGCAATTTCGAATCTTTGAAAGAATTTATGGATTGGATCTGTGGGCTATTGCAACAAATGGCTCGGAAGCAAGTCCTAGATGTGTGCGAGAACGATGATCTAGATAGAAATACCTTGAGAAAACTCACGATTGCAAGATCAATATCTTTTTAATTGGGAGATAGCCTTATAATCGATGTGATTTTCAATTATTCTTGCAGGTGGACATGATTGTGAAGGAGCCTCTAAGACTATATCAACCTTTAGTAGCTCTTGTCAGACGGAGAAATAACTAAGTTCGGGAGTCTTAATCTTCCACAAGGCATGGAACAACTGATACCAATCTTGGCCATTCGCCATGATCATGCTTTGTAGGGAGATTATAGGAATATGATTGTAGGGTTTCGTTGAGTGAAGGACATGAAAACAAAATATGCTCATGATAACAATGATTGAAAGACACGTTTTCATTGCAACAAAGGGAAGGAATCTAACAATTTTGATATCCAAAAGATATATTACATTACCTCTTTATAACCTTCTTGTTCAAAGTTATGGTACATGTATCAATTTAATTGAGATGGAGCAAAAGTTATTACCTTTTTTCTATCATGATGCAAATTAATGATGAACGACGATAAATATATATTGACACAACAATTTGTTTTCCTCATGTTTCAGATTTTGTATTAAATGAATGTTTAATGTTAGGTACAAAGTTTAAGTTTAGGGTTTATTGCTTCTATAGTGAGTTGATTATATCTGGATAGGTTTATTTCTCATATAGACACCATTGCATCAATTAGTTTAAAATAATAAGACACTATGTAATTGTGATAATCATATATAACTAAGCCTATAGAAATAATTTATCTTTCCGCAAAAAAAATTAAAAATTAGAAATCAAAATGAGTTACGGCTTGATCACTATAAAACCAAGAACACATAATTACAAAGATTCTAGTTACCTCCACGCACAATGTCAAAGGGTGGGAAAATATTTGAAAACCGACCACGAATTCCCTTGGTGGGAAACAAAGTGGTTTCAAGTTTGAAACCTGTATCAGACCATTGATTCAGTTTGGATGAAGAAGAAATACAAAGAGGTTGCAGTCTATTCATTGAGTGGCGTGCAAGATGGCTTCTTGCTCATTTCCTATATTGACTGTAAAGACGTTGTCAATAGTTTAACAGAGTTTTGGTTCGGCCCGTTACCCGCAACCAGCTTCTGAAATCAAACCCTGATAGAATCTTCCATATTTACAGTTGCTTCACTCAATACATGACCCATGCACAGGGCTTCTATGTATGTATGTATCTACCTGTTTGGACTTGAATTCACAAGAATGAGAGCGTGGTTTAGGGAGGTTTATTTGTTTTTTTATCGACATGTAGGAACAAGATGAAATTACCAGTCTTATGTGATCTGTAGGTGCTGGAAAACGAGGAGCCACATAAAGAGTATGTGGGAAATGTTAATTCTATTTAAAAATTTCAGAAGATAATGTAGGTTGTGGGAGCCCACGATTTCTCTTTGAAGGACATTTTCAGGCCCAATCATCAGCGTACCACCAAGTTCTTCAACGCTCTCATCAATTTCTGCCACTACAAGTGAGTTCTAAAATCTGTAAAAAAATTTAGCCTTCAGACATCTATAAAAAAATTTAGCCTTCATAGATTGAGACTTCACTAGTGGGCTCGCCCCAAACCAAAGAAGTTGCCAGAATTGAGGTTGATATTCCTTCAAATTAGTGTTAAGAGGGAATATAGAACATGCAATAACATACTGCATTACTGGAAGATACTCTGCTATTCTATTAGAGGTCAATGCCAACCAATAAATTTGCAGAAACATTTGACACTGTAGAAATATGGGTAAATTGAAAATTGCTGCATATAATACACATCAACCTTATTTCTCATAATTCTCAGTCAAGAAATCTGTAGAGCTAATTTCTAGAAAGAATCTTAATTTAACAAATTTTAAAATTCTCTCCAACTCTGTTATCTAGGAAGGGCCATGAAGAGTTATATGAGAAATTTGAAATTCACGGTGCAAGTACAAGAACTTTAATTTTTCCTTGGATATTAGCAGCTAACATTGTAGGGCTCTCACTCTTCCAACAAACAGTGCTTATAAAAGTGAAGCATCATCGTCATTATCAGCCAAGGCTGGACTGTCGAATTGATGCCACGCAGCAGGCTTTAAAATAGCCTTGTGATACACGAACACCCCATTTGTTTCACTGCTACAAGCTATGTATTCAGAGTTGACTATAAGCCCCAAAAAGTTCTTCTCATTAGTGAGCCCCTTAAATGTGCGTACAAGGAAATTATCCTTCACATCCGACAGGCATAGTGTAATGTCTGTAGATGTACAAGCTAGTTCATTTGTTGAAATGAATTTAACATAGGAAACTGTTTTCTGATGACCATTAAATTCGTATAATGGAACACTAGGATTCCTCAAGTCATAAATGATAATAATGAATGTGATGATCTACTGAACCAACCACAACATAATAGCTTGATCCAGGATTGTACTTGACACAACAAACATTTGCTTTCATGTCAATATTGAGAACACTTGTTTCTTGACTTGTACACCACACCTTGGAAGGATTGGGGTTGGTGCTTTTGTCATCCTTTTTAGCAGTATGATCCCCATTCGTTGTATTTTATGCTTCCTCAGAGGCATTTGTAATCCGTTGTTCGTAACATTCGTTGGTGCTTTATGGACTTCGAGGACTGGTGGATTCAATGACTCATGGTGCATGGTTAATGTGGCTTTTTGATAAGCTACGATTTTTCATTGGTTATTTATCAAGGTCTTTTGATAGATCAAGCATGGAATTTGATGATTATTGTCTAGTTTGTCGTAGGTTGGAGACAATGAAGCATCCCTTTTTTTGGCAATGTTAATTTTCCAGGAAGTGTTAGAATTAACTTCATAAACGATGTTTTGCAGTGATTTCCTGGTGCTTTATAGTGTTTGGTGATTGTCATCGTCAGGTTTATCCTGAATTTATAGGAATTTGGCCTTGTTTCTAGATTCCAACTCTATTTATTCTTTGGAAACATAGGTGCAATGTGGTTTTTGATTGTGAGGTTAGTTCTGTCTTCTTTTTGTTCTATTTGGAAGGATGAGGTACACCATCAACTCTTGGTCAAGAGCTCTCTTTTGATCATAGATGCTCAATATTTGGATGTTTCAACGTACTAATGGAGTGAACCACCTCTTAACATTAGATTTTTATCTAAGCTACACTAGAAATAGGCAATAAGTAGCACAAGTTCAAATTTTTGGAAAATTTGCAGAGACCTTCACAATAATAATACTTGAATGCACATAAACAAAGGTCCACTTACCAACTCATATGAGTCTTTATGAACACATGAGTATTTGGTTTCTTTTCCATCTACCATAGTAACCAAGAAGTTGTAGTAACCATAGACTCCAGAATCCTAGAACTCCATAAAGTCAATTATTTATTACTGGCAGTTTGGTGATTTAGAAAAAAACATTAATGCTATAACATTTTGTTGTCATTGCCTTGAATAGTTGTCTCATTTGGCTAACATGCTTTTATGGATAATAGTAACATATTCCTGGATACATGAATCAGTATCTGTCATGTTATGAGGATGATGTGCTCTCAAAGTTTGTCTATGTTTTGAAACTTGTCCATAGTCTCAAAGGAAATATGACTTAGCACTTGTACACATGCTGAGATTATTGGCAGCTTTAATGGGACCACAAACATATATAGTCTGGAAGCTCCGAGCTCATCATTGTGACTGGAAAAGATAGAAAAGGCTAAAATATGACCAAGCTACTCATCCTTGGGATAGCACTGAGATTGCAGAAACACCATGACTTGGATAGAACCAAGATCTATGAGCATCATGGTACCAAGACACTGTAGAATCATCATGACTTAGATAGTCACCAAACTGTGATATCAATGAACTGTGGTGGCACCGATTTACACTGAGATCCTTACTGCGATATAATACCAAGATAGAGGGAATGTCATTGTGGCATCACCAAAACTTTTCCTAAGTCCTCTGCTCCAGTATGCATTGTAATCTCTGCAATTACACCGAGATTCTGTGTACCCTATCCGAGCCTCTTCTCGAAATGATATCCAAACTGTTCACTGTAACTGTCCATCCGAATTTCAGAGTGTGATCTTATCCTTGGGATAGCATCATAGCACTGAGATATTCCTTGACCTCCTCCACAGTAGACCGAATTGACAGCCTAGTATTTGAGATCAGTGAAATAAGATTTTTGACCAACACCTAGGTTCAATATCCCATTAAAATATTTGGATTACCAACAGGCATATTAAACCAAAAAGTAAAATCACCGATTCTTATAATTGTTTGAGACATCAAATCTCTAACTGGTAAATTTGTCGCTCACTACATTCAAGGCTCACTACATCAGAAATAACAGTGCTCTCCCCATGGTAATTAAAATGGTGGGATGATCTACAATGTTAAATCTTAGACCAGCCCAAATTCTTCCTTGATGCAAAATTAAGGTCAGAAACTTATTGGTTGCATGGGTGGAAGTCCTCTATCTCACATTTTAGGTTCTTTAGATCAAGTGCATGGACCCACTTGTATCATGAAAGGCATGAAATATAACCTGTCCGTGATACTCATAGGACTTTGGTTTGCTACTATGAAACTTTTCAGGGGTATCATCTCTATGATCCTCCCTCTCACCAAGTGACTAAGCATCAAGATGCTATCTTTGATGAGCCTTTTCATGGTGACTACTAGG